>VZTJ01005726.1:1521340-1796914 GCA_013397795.1 Orthonyx spaldingii
GCGCCAGGTCAGTGCCGGCCCCGGGAGCGCGGGGGTGCCCGCGGAGGCCCCCGCAGAGCGCCCCTTCCTCGCCTTGGCTCCTTCCCACCGTCTGCCGTTCCTCCTGCCGTGTTTGTTGAGGCTTTTTCTTTGTTTTGTTTTGTCTTCTTTTTTTTTTTTTTTTTTTTTTTTTTTTTCAATACAGGTTGGCTGTCCCTCTCTGTCATNNNNAAGAGGTGCTGCTGGCCTCCTCTTGGCCTGCAGAAACCTACACAGTGCGATGTTTAAACCTCAGCACATAAAAGTGGGTAGGGAATGGGAAGCTGTGCAGGCGGCATAGGGGTTCTTCACTGTGACTGGCGTTAAAGCTCAGCCTGCTGTTACGGTCCAGGAGGTCTGTGTAGTTGGGAATTTGAAGGGAGATGCAAGATTGTGTGCATCTAACTGGATATTATGCCATCGCTGACTGGCGAAGCGAGCTCATTCCTGTTTGCCGTGTTTCACCCAACCAGCCAGCGGTGTAACCATTCAGTTTTCCAGGTCAGCAAGGTGAGGTGTGTAGGTTTTTTTCTTACTCTTTTTGGTTGTATTGTTTTTTCCGTCCTTGGTTTTTTTAAATTTTTTTTTACTTTTGGTGTATGACTTTTCTTCAGGCCTCAGGAGTGTGCTGGCTGCCTGAAAAGCAGGCAAACATCGCATCTTATAGTGGCACCGAGCTGTTGCTAAAAGGGTCCAGCTGTCAGGCTTGTGCCGTTCCAAGTGGCTCAGAATGAACAAGGAAGGTCAGCATTCTGAAAAGGGTGTTCAGCCATGCACAGCTAAGGTGCGTTTTCATGAAGTCTAGGTGGCTTAATATTTTTCATCCACAAAAGATGGAGTTTTTTCTTTCATCTTTTCCAGTGCAGTGGCATCCTCTCTTATCTGCTGGTTCTGTTGTTCATCAGACTTCACCACCAGCTCATTAAGCTGTTGAAAAACATAGCGAAAAGGGAAAAAAAAAAAAGGTATTTTTCTACCTTTAAGTGATCAATGTGGTGCAGAGGAGGGTGTTGTGAGGGCAGAGCCATGTGCCTGGGAGAGGAGCACATGCCCTTCTGGCAGGAATGAGGCATGATGGGAATTGATGGGAATTGCATTCCTGCCTTCCACTTCCTCTGAGATACAGCTCACTTTCTCACAGCATGCTTTAGGGGATTCTTCTAAACAAGAAACTATGTTAATTAAAGGTAATCTGGTGTCTTGCTACTTAGTTTCTTTGTTTCTTTATTGCTTAGATCCACAGTACATACACACTTGCACTCTGGTGCACTACAACTGTACTGAACCCAATACTTCCATAACTTTTCTTTGTCTTTCTGGAATTTCCAAAAGGCAATGTTACTCACATCTTCGATCACGATGAGAAGTGTGGTGTTCCAGGTCTTACTGAATCCATAATGTGAAAAGCAATTGCTGCTTTTTTCCTGTCAGAAACCTAGAAGGGAATGCTGGGGTTAAGCCCCGTGTGCTTCAGTGTAATCATGACTTCCCAGACTTGATATGTGAGAGAAATGATCTTACTTTCTTCCCTTTAAACAAACCCCCAAAACCTTACAACTGCATGGTGTGACAGCCAATGCTGGCACAAGTCCAGAATAACACCTGTTCTCCTAGTATATTCGGATCAGAGTGTAAATTGTAAGAGGTTTTGATGTCCATAGTTAAAATCTTCTAGTGGCTTCACATTACACTTGAGTCAATTTTGCCATCATATGGGAAAAGCTCACTCATTTACATCCTTAGCCATGCATCCTTTTCTCTGTTTTGTGTTGGCTCTAGTCTGGTAACATGAATGATTCAATTCTTGAACTTTTCCCCTTTGCCTTCTTTGAAATATCCCACTTTTTTTTATTTAGGCATGTTAGTTTTTCACTTTTAATCTGCTTGATTCACATTGCTACATGAATAGTGAACTGTCAGAATTAGGACAGAAGGGTGGGGCTTGTGGCTAAAGGCAAGGAAGGAAAATAAAGACTTCCTTATGGGAGGGAAGGTGTAATTTGTCTTAAGCTGCAACAGGAAATTTCATCCATTTGTATACATGCACACAGGTGGTCCTTTAATTTCCTGACACCTTGCTATTGTTTATGCTGGGTTAAAATTATAAAAGTGATTGAGAATTACATCCTGAGCCTGCATTGTTCAATTTCTACCTGTGGTATGGTCAGACCTCGTGGCCTTATCCCATCTTGCCCCTAATTTCAGCCAGGCCCCTCAGCCTTTCTGTGTGCAGCTGCAGCGTAACTTTTCACCCCAAGTGAAGAAAATTCTTTGATACCTGTGGCCTCCTGGTTTCAGTTTATGGAAAGCCAACAAGAAGATGGGATTTCAGTGAAAGCAGATTGTTCTTTTCTGCCCTTATACTTCAAGGCAGGTCTTGCAATGAAAATAGACTATTTCTCATCTAGATGTAGTGCAGCAGGAAGGCTGAGCAGCAGTGTTCTTGAACTCTCCAGGGAATGAAACTCAGTAAGCTCTTGATAAAATGCCAGAAGACTTTGGCTTTGCAACTGATGGGGGATAAAGGCAGTTCTGGGCTCACTACAGAGAAAAGCAAGTAAAAGCAAGACTCGAAAGTGGAAGATTCTTGTCCTTTTCTGGAAAGGATGAGTAGTGTCTGAGGTTACATTGTACAGACATTGAAAATCTTGATGGCATGTTTTCCCACTGTAGTTCTGAAATTTATGCCTTCCCTCCCTGTTCTCAGGAAGATTCAGAATTGCTTCTCTTTGCTTAACCTCATCATCTTCTGAAAGGCAGAATTTTAAATCTGGTTAGAGAGAGAGACTACAAATCTCTGGGATCTGGTGTTTGCAAGTGACAGCTGGAGCAGAATATGGCATGCCCTGGCTCCAGGAAGCCTGCTGTAGCTGCCACATTTACAGGTGAGGGGATTCTCTTATTACAACATGATTTTGATTTTACCTGAAGAAACTATGTCAGTGGTGTAAGCAAGTAACTTTTTTTTTCCTTTCTTAAAAATCTTGTGTCAGAAGCTTGCAGAAACATTTTCCAAACAAATCAGCAAAACCTCATTTCAAAGATTTAATGAAAAAGAGCACTAACTAAATGAGTGTGGGGAAAAATAGGAAGCACCTGTGCAAGTGTTAGCAGTGTGTGTGGTAGCCTAGGTTCACAGCCAAACCTGCAACTCCAAGTTTTCCTCCAAAAGAGATCTGGGGTGTTATAAAGGGTTTGTATATCCATGTGAGTCTGAAGAGCAGTCTGCTTCCTTTTTGAAGATCCTGCTTTTAAAGATTCTGTGTCAAATATATCAATTGTGAGACCATTGAATTTTCTGGGTAAAATTAATATAAGACTCAAAAGTTACATGTTGAAACAGGATGATCTACATTTGCAGTATTGGATAAAAATTCATATTAATTCACTGGCTGATGTAGGTTTTCATATTTTCTAGTACTAGTTTCACCTATATTGTGGCTTCTGGGTTATCACCCTTCTAGCACTTTTTGTCTCAGTTTTACTCGGGAAAAGCAGGAAGAAGATCAGATCTAACTTCATTAGCACAGTTCCTATTAGAGTTCATTGAAATTGAAACCTCTTGAAATTATTGTATGTGGAGAAGAAGTGTTCAGTTGCTTTGATGTTGCATCAGAAAAGTCCTGAAAGTGGAGGTGTTTGCTCACTTCAGTTTCTGGCTTCTTTGTGGTCTTTGATCCCATCATAGTGAATGGTTTTTTTGCAGTCACTCGTGCTGCCCCTGACTTCCTTTCTGGCATCTCTGGTTAACGCTGAAGGGCTCCTACATTTTACTCAACCTGAGGTACAATCCTGCAGAACGTACCCTGATTTTCTTCACCCAGCAGATCTGATTGTGTTGTGTCTCTTTTTCCAGTGTTGCCTTTTATAGACACATCAATATTAATTCTTTCAATTACAGCAATTTAAAAAACCCAACAGATGTGTATTTAGATTTGCTGTCCTACCGTGTTAACACAGACAGGTCTGCTTTCCTCCTGTACCCATAATCCTGAATTGTATTAATGTAATTACCCAGAACAATTCCACAAAAACTGTCTCTTTTAATAAAGTCCATGTTTAAATTTGGACATTTTTCTTTTGGCTGGTTCTGAATATGATCCTGTCCAATGTGCTTTATTACTGATGCTGTAGGTTCTTACTGGCATAGCTGAGTATCTTGGCCATTGTTTTTTTTTTTTTTTTTCCCTGAAAATGTTCCTTGATGTTCATAAATTATTAAGGTCAGTTCAGACATTATTATGAAACAGATGCACGTCCATTAAAACATTGTTAAAAGGTGTTATCATATTTCTTTGCACGTGTAATTAATTCAGGCTTGACTTACTGCTTCAGGGGAAGGTGAAATCATTGCTCAAGGATGCAATGGTAAAGTCCCCAGGTGAAATCATTGCTCAAGGATGCAATGGTAAAGTCCCCTGGTTTTGAATTTTGTGAGCTGCATCAGTGTATTTTTTGTCTGGTGAAAGATAGTAAGAATTTGCAGTTAAGTGATTAAAAGCCTTGGATTCTTCGTGGGCCAGACATCAGCTTGGCCTAGTGAGATCTGGCAGTGAGTAGTATGCACTTGTTTTGTTGGTTTTTTCCCTCAAAGATGGCACTAGTCAGTTGTTTGTTTCACCCAAAGGCTGTCTTCTGCAGGATTTAGAACTTAACCTGTGTTAATCCACTTTTTGAAGTGGAGGATAATAGGAAAGAATGGTTTCTGGTGTTTTCAGAATGCTTCCAGAATGCAGATACATTTCCATATATCCCCATATAGAAGAAAACCAGTATCACAGTCAGGATACCCTCTGTTACCTGAGGATATGAAAGATTTGGGCATCACTCAAAATCTCCAGCAGAGGAGAAGAAATTGTGTTAAAACTCCTAGTCCCACTAGATGAAAAAGAATATTTTCTAGTGATTGACACTAAGAAATATTATTAAATCTCTGACTGCTGCTGAAAACTCTTAGAGTTGGTTTTGTTTACTGGTCCCTTGTAGGTCACCGTTTAAGCTATTTGAGTGCATTATTCAGGAAATTGTACTTTAAACCTGTTCTGGAAGTGTCTGTGGAAATCTACAGCTGTCTTATCAATGTAGAGAAAGTGCTTTCTATCAGCTCTCAGATGAGGTATCCAGAGTGAGATGTGCTTATTTAAAAGTACTTTTCTCCTTTTTTAAATTTCAGCTGATGTTCTGAAAGTCACTGTTCCCTGTGCAAGTTGCATCATCAAATTTTTCTGCAAGGAAGTTTTAGGGAAAGTGAGTGGTTGAGGAGAGAAAGTTGTCTGCTCTTCAGAGCAGCACTTAAAAAGCTTCTGACTCTAAAATTTTGACTTTTTCAATCTCCTGGGGTGCCAGGTTTTTATTTTAAATTGATCTTTACATTCCTTTACTGTGCTTTAACTCTGAATAAGATTTAATCAATTTGAATAAATCAAGGCTTCCCTCCAGCTTCTGCATTGACGTTGTTTTATAGTGTCAGCATGTTACTGACAGATAGAGTCAAAACCAAGATTTATCTTTCTATGACTGAAAGTCTGAAAAAATACCAACAGAATGGAGCTGATCTTAAAGGACAATATCCTGTGACAGTATTTGGATTCAGTCTGACTTAGAGATTCCAAAATACTGCATGGCTAACTCTTGATGGGGCATCCTTTATTGCTGACACTTTTACCTTCAATGAAAAGTTCTATAAAGCTCTCCTTTGTGTGAAATAAATCACTATGTATCTGGCATGGAAGAGAAAGCTGACTGACTCTAGGAGTACTTGTTTCATGGTTAATTTGTGGTGTGATAGACATATTTTAATTGAATTTCCTTAAAGGGAAGCTGTAGCTGGACATCCAGGCATTGTTTTCTGTAAGCTATTCTCAGCCTGCACACCAGCAGTCAACAAGTGTTCAGTTAATTTCAGTTTGAGTGCTGTAAATACCATTTGGCCCTAAGTGAGAGGCAAAGAAAAGCTTAAGCAGGGAAGTGTTTTAAAAGAGAAGGATGAAGGTGGTGTTTTTCTTATCCAACAGGCAGAAAAGACAGGGTGATCTTAATTTACTTTGAAGCTTCGCATTCCACAGCCTAATTGCTTTGCAGTTGCACTGGCCATAGCCCTTGAGAGAAACATCCCTCCTCAGTGGCAGAAGAGGGTAGGGGTGGAAGAGGAGTAAAACTGCAGTGGATAATGTTACACTTTTTTGAAAGGGCACTGTTTCTCATAAGAAAAGAAAAAAAATCCAGGCAGGCTGCTGTGATAAATAAGCACAGATTTTTGAGAAGTCTTAGCTGATGGAAGTGAGTCAGCAGCTGCTTGGTTACATATAGAGTTGGTGATCTCAGGGGGATGTCTTAGTATGGAGTGTAGAGAAGTCGTGTAAAGGTGTTTGTCAAAAGGCCTGTCACAGGTTTTATGATAGTGGATACTCATCCAGATCCTTTCTTCTACTGTCACTTTCTGCTTTCCTTTATTTGATAGGCTTGAACACTGGGGAGATATATATACAGTGTGTGAAACATTTAATGGAAGTGAAAATTAAGATTGGAAGAGTTTTTTAATTTACTGTATTAGTTCACAGATAAAAATTGCTTAGCAATGATGAAAAAACCAGAAATTAGGGTGGGTGCTGGTGATTTTCTTTAGTGGAAGGAACCTTTTGCTTAAGAAATGGTTACTCGTGTCCTAAACTAGCATAGAAAACTCATACTGAAAAAGATAATTCAGAGGCTTATTTGATGTTAACTGGAATTACAACCTTCTGAATGGGTATTTCAAAAGCACCCTTGATACTTTTTTCTTACCTTGAGTCACTGCTGTTGTCTGTGAGCTAAATGTGGCACGGGTGACAATGTGAGGAATTCCTGCATGTGATCCTATGTATTTTGCCATGTATGTCACGGAAGCTCTTAATAGTCACGACCAGTTGTGCCATTTGATGTTACGGTGAAGAAAGGTGAAGTGAAAATACAGTACTTAGAAATTGTCTTGTCACAGACAGCCTGGTAAGTGGTGGTAAGTAACTCAAAGTATACTTCATGAAATACTTTCTTCTTTTTTAAACACGATACCACTTCATGTTTGGTATGTCTTGACTTTGGCTTTATGTATTATGCTATATTATTCATGGGCTTTTAAGATCTGAATGTGGGACTTTAAATAAAGGCTCAGTCCTATGTAAGGCTCTATTAGCTCATATAAGAACAAGGCTGAAGCAGTTTGTGGTGTAGGAGTTGGTAGTGCTGATGGTTTTCATGCTGCAGATAGTTGACTGAGGTCTCTTTAGCAGAAAGTGTCTGTTCTCATGGTGCAGCTGGGAGCTTTTGCTTGAGTGCATACCAAGCTGTCCTCATACTGCATCTCTGCCCAGGGATGGCTGAGATGTTAAACCAGACATGGCTGCTTACAATGGGATCAAATGACATCAGCTGAGGCCATAAGACTCCACTCTTGGGCTGTCTTAGGACCTTTCTTGCTGTAGCCATTTTCTGCTTTTCCCAATTTACAAGTCTCAGCTATCCCAAAGCTGTCTTCTGGAGCTCAGCTTCAACACACCTTTCTTACTCTAGCTGTGTTGGCTGTGACTGAATAGAAATGAAATCTGTATGTTTTGGTACTAATTTATTGTGTGCTTTTTAAAAAGTTGTACATCATTTTGTTTTGAATGAGGTACCATTTCCTATTTCTGTTTCTGTAGCATTATTGACACCTAAGGAGACAGTACAGGGCGAAATGGAAAACACCCCATTCTTTTCTTACCTCTAAGTAAGATAACTAAAAACCTTGGAAGTTAGAAGAGCAGCTAAGAATTCATCTGCCGTTTTTCATTGCAGTATACATGAAGCTCAAGATCTGAACCTGCTATGACTGACCCAGACGTCCTCACTGAGGTCCCAGCAGCTCTCAAGCGCCTTGCCAAATATGTGGTGCGTGGCTTTTATGGCACTGAGCATGCTTTGGCTCTGGACATCCTCATCAGGAACCCCTGCGTGAAGGAGGAGGACATGCTAGAGCTGCTGAAGTTTGACAGGAAGCAGTTGCGGGCTGTGCTCAACACCCTCAAGGGTGACAAGTTCATCAAATGCAGGATGAGGGTGGAGACAGCTCCTGATGGCAAAACCACGCGCCACAACTATTACTTCATCAACTACCGCCTGCTGGTCAACGTGGTCAAGTACAAGCTGGACCACATGCGCCGCCGGATCGAGACCGACGAGAGAGACTCCACCAACCGCGCCTCTTTTAAATGCCCCATCTGCTTCAGCACTTTCACAGATTTGGAGGCCAACCAGCTGTTTGACCCCAGGACAGGTAAGAGTAGAGGTGACAGAGTACTCTTGCTGTCTCCTGTGGATCTGAGTGCTGGACATTAAGGAGACAGAGCCTTAGGAAAATTCTCTTTGAGTTTGGCCAGAGCTAGAGGGCACTCTGTTTCTGCAGGTGGTAAATGTTTGAGCAAAATACAGAAGCAGTGTATACAGACTTATACAGACTATGCAGACCGATAGCAATCTTGGTGAAATGCTTTTGAGTGACAAGCAGTAGAGAAATGGAAGTGTTATTGAAGTCAAACTCAAGGGTGAATAAAGCAATCTGTCCTTGTTGGAAGCTGATGGCTTTTCAGTATAACCTGGTCTTGCCTGTAAGACTTACAGGTAGTTTGCAGAGAGGGCACATGTAGAGTTGGCTTTAGTTGGTCATGCAAGGAGTGAGTTGTTACTGTTTAATATTCTCCCAGCCTGCTGCATTATACTGCACACCCCTGTTTCCTGGTGTAAGGCAGCCTCGCAAAAGTTAAAAGAAATTAATTACAGACTTGTCTGTGGTTGGGAGTAAACAAGATTCTTATTCATGTACAAGTCTCAGTGGAAGTGCATATCTGTCTCATGCATATGAAATGAGAGTCTTTCCTGGGTGTCATTGTCTACTTTGTGCTTCTGTGCCAGGGAGTAAAAGGAAGAACACCTGCACCTGATGAGACTCTGTTTTGCTAGTCTAATGTGGGATTATTTTGGGGAGAAGGCAGGGAGGTTGGGTGTTAATTTACTTTTTAATTTTTTCCTTTTGAATTCTCTGTCCTGATTTTACTTTTTCAGAAAAGTAAGAGGACAAAAGTCAGGAGAGCTCTTAGATACATTGAAGTATGATGTTTTGTGTCAGTTGACATAATGAGAAACTGTAAATTTGACTGTTTAGCAACATTGAAGCTTTTAATATGCAAAGTGCAAACACCCAATAAATGTTCAGCCTATAACTTTCCCTTTTTCCTGCCTCCAAAGTTAAAAAAGCTGTGAAACTCCTTTTGCTTGAGCAACCATGAAGATGTTACTTAGTACTAGAGAAGCAGAAACCACTATGTAACAGTTGTTGATGAAATCTCTCATAGCTCACCGAGTAGAAGTTGCTTCCTTGTGGAGCACCAAAACCAGTAGTGCCAACACATAATTTCTGTGCTCACCACTGAGTGTAGAAGCTCTACTTGCTCTCTACAGTTAATGATTGTCTGTGGTGACTATGGTTGTGTGTGTTGGGCTGAAGGGAAATTGTGCTTTTGCAGTTTGCATTGGTAAGGAGAGGGTAGAGAACCTGTGCAGAGAACACACAGTGGGGCATGTGAGACACTGATCCCAAGGGGACCTGTAGCCCTTGTCAAAGGCCTGTGGCCATTGCCTCTCAGCCTGTGTGTTCTGAGAGCAAAGAACTGCCTGCCAAGGAGGTGCTGAAACCAAGACCTGTGCTCCAGGAACTGATAAGGTCAACCAAGGGTCTGCCTGCAGTACAGGCACTGGCTGTGTCCACAATATGAAATCATTCACTGGCACATGGAGTGTTTTATTTTCTGATGGAGGAAAAGGCTGAGTGCTATTTTCTCAGCAATTCCCAGGAGCTGAGTTCTGTCAGTATTCCTGCAAATAACAAGATTGCCAGTTTACTTCCACTTACTTTCAGGAAAAACATACCTGCCTAGAATTTATGTATATTCTGTTTCTTTTTATATTATTTTTAAGTTAATGATAGCTTCATGTAGATAGTGCACAATGATACTGTTGTATGGCTACTTTATATTGCAGTGGATTATGTTGTCTGCATGTTTCCTGCTGCTCTGGAATTCTGTATTAGAAAAGAACTGAGAGACCTTTAGGTCTTTCACAGAGGAAGCTCGTGAGGTGAAGGCATGCAGAGAAAAAAGGTTTATTAGATAGTGAATAGCCACCCTTTTCCAAGAGGGTCTTTAGCTCCTATCAGTGCTAAAAATAAATCTCTCCCACTCATGGAAACTCGTGGCAGTGCAACTGCTGAAGGGTAGCTGAAAGCCACATAGCTTCAGTCACAGTTGACCTGAGCTGTTTTTAGACTGCAGCTATGTTGATAAAACTTTGTGAATTAAAAGGCCTGCAGGGCCAAAATCTGCTAATCCATGGAGGAGACAGGATATAGAAGGCATCCTCTGCACCAGTCTGGACCAAGCTGCACTTAAATTGAGAGTTTTTTGTTAAAAGATATCTTCTTCCACTTCTGCCTTTTGTCCTTGTCATTCAGAGATGGGTATGATTTCGATGTCCTGTGTCTTCTTCTGCTTTGCTTTCCTCTTTCCTATCTACAACTCAAATGCAAACTCTGAACAGTTGTTGTAGAATGGAAGAGTTGCTCTAACCTTTCCTTATTAGCAAGAGTGAAGAGGTTTCCAGAACCTCTCTGTGGCTATATTCATTATACTGGAATTTGTGAATTAAGAGTGCTTATGAGGAGCCTGTCCATAATTTGGGTCTATAGAGCTCTTTAGTTTTTTCCACAGCATCTGTGTCTACTCCTTGGATTTAGCAGAGCTTTGTTTCTTATAGGTCAAGTGACTGTCTTTTGGCTCTATTCTTTACTGCACCTGTCAAGTGGCTCTTTTTTGGATCTGTTCTTTACCCCATATCTGAATAATGATGAACTAAACTGAAGTGATTATTTTCTCATTAGAAAATATGATTATTGATGGTTTTGGAGGGTAGAGGTATGTCTGCTGAGAGAAAATAATTGATAATGAGAAGGGTATGTTTTCAGGGCATGTAGGTGCAGATGTACTTTTGACTGCTGTTCAGTTAACTTAGAAAAAATACTTGGAACAATAGCGTGTTTGCCACTAAAGTAATTTTAAATGCAGATTTTAAATAATATAAGTCTTACTTGGAGAGTGTGTTTTCTCTGGTTTTAGAAGCATTATAAGATTTTTTTTCTCCATCCCTTTTTCCGCCATTAAATATCTCAACACAAAAAAGGTCTAAAGACTTCCTATTGTCTGTCAACGGTTGAACAACTCTTATCTGGTACTTGAAGGAAGTTCAAGGACAGGATGTGAGACAGTGAAAGTCAAGATGATGCAAAAAACTGGAGTTTTTCTGCTGCTTCAACTCACAAGGGGATCTTTCGAAAAGTGGAAAGAAATGCATGCTGTGTTGTAGGAGTTGCTTGGTTGCATGACCAGTGAGTGCCTGCTAATTCTGAGCATGGCATGCCCAGATCAAGACTTGTAGCCCCATGTGTCTTACATGAGGAGCTTGAACAGATCTCCAGCTGTCACACTTTCTCCTCAGTGGTGTTTTTTACTGTTGGCTCCAAAGAAGCTGTATCAGTAACCTCTGGTTTTAGAGGCAAACAGCTTGAACACAGCATGATTTTATTGTGCAAAAGTTTGCAGTGGAAACTTGCAGCAAACCTTGGAAGAACTTTCTGATTGAAAAGTTTGTCCATTTGCAGTTTGCCTGTCAATGGAAATTGGTGCACTCTGGGTTGTTACAGGCTGAGCAGCCACTTTTGTGAGCATTTTGTAATCTACAGGAGGGAAAATACTAATGCTGTATGAAAAGTGTTACTTCTAGCTTTGTGTTTCAGGTGGAATGACAGGAAAAAGATTGTTGTTTTCCTGAAAGATCCTAGTATAAACACTTGATCTTTGCCTTTCACTAGTGCCATCATCTGCTGTCTGACCATACTGTGGTATTTCATCACTCCTGATTCTTCATGTGAGCAATAGCTTGCAGCTGCTGTTGTGATGAAGCCTTATGCAGGTGGAAAGCTGCAGCTATTCCCCTGAACAAGGGCTGTCTCTTGAGGCAGGGGGTGTACAAGAAATGATTTTAATTGAGGAGCAGTAAGAAAAGCCAGCTGTGAGATGTGTGATGTGAATAACACTGCTGAACTCAGTCTACTTCTGGACCTGGGCTGACAGTGGACACTGACATGAGGGAACACTAGGTTTTCATGTTTCACCTCGATGTTACATGAGTCTCTTAAACCTATAGGAAGAAATTTCTTCTTTGTGCTTTAAATGTAGAAACTGCAGAAATTTGGGTTCTACAGGCCAATCCCTTGAATCGCAGATCAGTCTAAACAACTCGATACCATCTTGTGGATTGGATTTTTGGAGAATTAAATCCGCCCGCGTGCACTCTGTGGAGTGCGGGGGAAGGATGGGAGGAGCTGCATTTCTCACCCGGTAGAGGGCTCTGTCTTTTCTCTCTACACATGGGCTTGGGTTGCTTAATCTATGGAATGTCACAACACTGGAAATTATGTTCATGGATGTGTGTTCTGTAGTGTGATTAATTGGATCTGGCTGGAGAAGGTCTCTAATGTATCCTGTTCTCATACCCTAATAATATTTGTAAATCTAGTGTAGTGTTGGAGTTAACTGTCAAATTCAAGGTCAGTTTGAAAGAAAGTATGTGACTAGAAACTGCAAAAGGGAGCGTGAGGTGGAAGTGAAGGAGTGGCAGAAATGAGATTCTGCAGTGCATCACACTGGTTTTCCCCTGGATTTCCTTAGGCATCTATATACCCAACTGTATCAGGATACTGACCAGTGTAGCAAGTGAATTTGATATTAGAAAGTGTAAGGCTGGATGAAGTAGTTTTTCCACTGTTCTCTTCTACCTTTGCAATATAATTTTTACTCAGTCTTGTGGTTTTTTTCACTTCTGTTACTGTGAAGAAAAATATTGATGTTAACAGTACATTGTAATTACAGTTGATCTCTCATGTACATCTATACATTGTGTCCTCACCATAATATTCAGTTAGATAAGGTGTGAATAGTAGTGGAAAGAAAAGCATGGAAGACAAGTGGGTGATGTGAATCAGAAAGACAATGCTTGTTGGGATGTTCTTAATTGCAGTTGTAATCACTGAAGTATTTTGTTGCTTTTGGAAATCACAGCAGTTAATTACTTGTCTACTCTTCGTCCTCCCACAGTTTGCTCTTGGTTTGGTGAATGATTTTGTGGGGATGTCTTGCTGTTCCTGAAAATGCACTATAATGGTAACATGCTGTGTATCTGGATGCCTTTCTTATTCTATGTACTGATAAGAAATTTAATTTGGGAAGAACAAATTGAAGGTGACAATGTCAGTTCTATAGAAGGAAAGACAGCACCTTGAATATCATTTTAACCTGCTTGTTTTACTGTCAGCCTCTCACATGTCCTTTGTGTTCTTCCTAACAGAATTGCACATAACACATTCAGAGACTGGTTTTCTGTACCTGTCACAAGGCACCTAATATCACATTCAGGCAGCCTGTGTGCAGCTGAGCAGCTGTATGGTTTGGGCCCTATTTCTGAGATTAGAAATTTGACTAGTCTTTCATTTTTTTGCTTTGGTCTTGTGTGTTGACTTCTGGAGCTACTGCCTTTTCTCCTGAATGCTCAGCTCCTCACTTCATCCCCAGTGAGCTGTTCAGAACACATCTGTCTTCTCATCTTCTTTTGAATTCCTGCTTCCTCAGGCAAGTTCTACGTTAGCTTCAAAACTTGCACGTCTGATTCAAATTACTTTTGAGCCTGTCCTATCTATTTTGTTAATTTTTTATTATGCTTCCCCTTTTCCCTGCGTTTTGCCTTACCCTTTCTTGGGGAGCTCTTGTGTCCGTTTCTAGTACATCTCTTTTTGTATTCTGTCCCTTTCAGCCACTAGAAAAAAATAGATCACATGGAGCTATTTATTCTATATATTCACACAATGTAGTCAGTCCTATTTGATATTTATGCTGTTGTTTCCTGTCCTTTGAGTTCAATGATTTTCAGACATTCTAGAGAGCTCTGTCTGCCATGTATGTGCTATATAATGCTACTACTACAACAATTTACAGCTTTTAACCAGCTGGAATGAGTACTTGGCTAGTCTTAATGTAAATAGGCATACCAAAACTTCCCTTGAAAAAGGAAGGATTCAGAACAGTTCTGCTTTGAACAACTTCATGTTCTGTGAAGTTGTGGTATTTTGTTATCATTGTTAGCTTTCCAAATGCATGAAAACCCATCAGTGTGATTTTCCTTGACTCTACAAGCACATTTTGTTTGTCTGTGCTGCCACTGAGAGCTTTTGGCAAACACCAGCAGAAGGAAACTGTCCATGCTCTGCTTAGTTTTTCTATTTCTATTCAAATTCCTGGCAAACTCTCCAAGAGTATTTCTGTCAGCTTCACTCTGCTTCAGCTTGATAAGGCTTGGAGCCACAGGGAAAGGAAAACTGAGAAAAACATACCAGAATTAACGCATGTTTTCCTCTAAGTAGGAACACTCTGTAGAGTGACTTAAAGGTTACATCTGTAACTTAAACTCATTCCCTGTGGGTTGGGCACCCTGTCTGGAAGATAAGCAGCTGGTCTAACCACGGATCTTTCATTGGTGGAGAAATAGGTGAAGGTGGGATTAGAACCTATACTGTGCAGAGCATGAGCCCAGAGGATAAGCTGGTGCCTGTAGAATGCTGGCTGGTCACTTCCCTGTATTCCACACTGACCTCTGGCTGCAATGCTGTGTCTCTTAGGTTCAAAAACCTATCTGATAAATGCATGCCCTGACTTAGAGTATTGATGTTTTTTTTTTTTTTTTTAATCTGCAAAGAGCATTTTATTATTTGAAGTGCAAGAAGTAATTGCCCTTCAAGTAAAGGTTATCACTGTAACTTCTCTTAGCTTTGCAAATTGAAATAGATAGCAGCAAGAAGATCTCTGTAAAATCTGTGAATATTGCTAAGCCATTTACAGTGATGAAAGCTGAACTGCAGCATTCCTTTCTTTTATTCTAGTAACTTGTTCTTTTGAAGCCACGTCCTTGGTACTACCATCTGCAAAGGGTGTTATTCTTTTAGGCATGGGCATCTGTAAGTCAGATCGAGAGCTCATGGAGGATCCTGTAACTGGTATTGCAGTGTCTCTGCTATTGGATGCAATTCAAGGGTAAAGTATGTTGGCTCAGTTGGTATTTTGGTATAGTCTTCTTGATTGAAAGAAAAAACACCTGTCTGTGGCTCCCACTGGGCTTCCTTTAGACAGTCCCTCTGTCCAGTAGTGTTTTTCTCTGCTTAGTGTCTGGCTTAATTTATCCACAGTAGGACCAAAGGAAGAACTCTGTCAGCTCAGAGCTGCTGAGGTTGTGCATATGAACTGGAGCAGAAATAGCTTACTGAGAAGAGGAAAGGATTCCTTTTTTCCAGTTTTATAGTGAATACATATTAAATCATCTGACGCTTCTGAATGATCAATAATATGATGTGTCTCATGCAGTCCCTTTTTTGAATGTCTAATTTACCTTTTCAAGAGTAATGTCTTTGCTTAAAAATTGTGTTACAATGATTTTAATTTAATCAAGCTAAAAATGATCTGCACACTGAGTTGAATGAGCAATGTGGTGTTCCTCTAGATAATATAATGTTATTCTTAAGGTGCTGCTTTTCTTTTTTTTTTTTTTTTTTTAACCTTAAAGGTTAAATTTTTCCCCTTCTCTGATTGCAATCCAGCTCATCGGGAAGGGGAAACTGTAGCATGAAATGTAAGTTAATGTTGTTGTGAAATGCTGAAGGACATTTGGTTGGTATCTTAAATTTTCTCAAGTTTACTGCCTAAACTATGGCCAAGAAATAAATACATATAGGCAGTTCCACATACACATTGCAGTCTGTGATCAAGTTGCTGTTTCACAGCTGAATTACAGCACTGCTTTGCCCTTAGAGCACCTTGCATGCCTCATTCTCCATTGATAACCTGCTGTGGCCCCCTGGCAGAGCTTATTAACTTGTATCCTGTACAGTGCTCTAGAGAAATGTATTTTAAACTGCTGAGTGGGCCCCTGGACTGTCTTTGTAGAGCTGTACTTGGTTCTTGGCCAGAAAAAAACTGGCATCTTCTTGGCTTTCAGTTTAAGATCAGAGTGATACAGCTAGGTGTGTTTTCTCCCAAAATGCTGTCAGGGTACAAGCTGGGGGCTCAAGAGTGCCCGTCCTGTACAGATATGTGTCTTCCAGAGCACACTGCAAGTCAGGGATGGAGGTTGAAGAAAGAAAATCTGTCGACCCCTGTGCAGGTCAGTGATTCTGCTGCTTGAGGAACAAGCTTTTTTGCAGCCTAGAGTTATCAAGGTTTTTTTGCTTGAAAAATGTGAGATTTGGGATGCAGAAAGAAGAGAGTGGAAGTGCAGAGATATGGGATCTCAAGTGCAAGACAAGATGCATTTTAGAAGATAAGTAAACAGTCCACTGTTCAGTGTTGCACCTAACCTGTGCTCTTCTGAGAGAGGCAACGATAGCAACAGGCATGAAACCTACTTGGTGAAGATTTGCACTTCAAAAGGATTGGCAAGGCTTTTAATTCCCTCCACCAGGGATGGCCAAGAAGGGCATTTCATCAGAACACAGCATCCTGTCTTCAATGATTAAAAGAAATCTGGATGTCGGAAGGAAACAGGCAGCTGCTTTGGCAGAACAGGAGAAAGCTCAATAATACAAAACTGTTCTGAAAATGCCAGTCTAAAATTGCGTCATGGAAGCATTTTCTCTCTTCGCAGTCAAAATTTTTATTCCTCCTGGGCTGTTTAGTAGTTTTATTCTTACTTTCTTGGGGACTTAACCTAAGTTATCACAAGTGGCTAATAATAATAATAATAATAATAATCAGGTTCTTTGGTTGTGCTCGCAGGTGGAGCTAAGGCAGGCTGTGTTTTCTGGATTCCTGTTGCTGTTAATCTGAAACAGTATGATCCAATTTACTGACTTCAGGATGGGGAAAAGAGTTAAACTACACTGCTTCTGAAAACATTCCTGTTGACAAGTAGATAAATGCATTTAGTAGTTTTACTGCATGACTGGAGTATATAAACTCTTAAAATGTCCATGATTATGGGAGTACTTGGATACTGTGTTTTAAGTTGCAAAGAGAAGATTAGCAACTTCTGAGTGTAATTCAGTGGAGTTGAAAGAAGAGATATCTTTTTAATTTCTATAATAATTGCACTGAGCTGCTGAAACTGATTAAAAAGGGGTTTGCTTATCCACCCTGAAGCCTAAAAAGCGGTGAGGGTAAGACAAGGATGTAACTTGACCATAAAAGACAAAGGATTAGGTGATTTGTGAATCTTCACTCAAGCTGAAATGAAGAGATGGCAGTCTCAGTGGTTCCTCCTGCTTTGTGAACAAGATCACATGAATATATGATTGTTGTTGGGAACAGACCACATCAATTTTAAAAACAAACAAAACCCAACATTCTCTTCATACGAGAAGACAGTAAGAGCTGTAATTAAATTGACTGATATGTATGTATGTGTAAAATACTGGTGTAAAAAATCTTAATGTCAGAGAAGCTGGTGAAGGAAGAGGCAATAATTCTCACCTGCTGTGTGTGATGCTCTATCAGCTAAAACTTTGGACTGGTTCTGTGCTTGACTTGATCCTTTTTTGCATTTTAAAGTATGTAACTCAAGGAAATCCATGTGTTCTCAAGACACAGTTGAGCTATTTGCTATCACCCAAATATTTTTGTGTGATAGCTGACCATTGGGTGTCTAGACTGGAATGTTTTTGCTGAGGATTGAGTTCCTTAGTCCTACCTGTGGTCCTCCCTCTCGGGCCAAGGGTCTTGCCAGTGGTAAATGCTTTGGTGATTCATCTTAATCTGCCTGGAGCTGGAAGTTAATGACCCACAAAAGCAGTAACTTGTAAAGCTGACAGGAACTTGCTGCTTTCAAAGCAACAAAGGCTGCTGTGCTTCCCAGCAGTTTAGTATTTGCTTCCAAAATGTGATCCCAATCATCATCCCTATCTGTAGTACGCATTCAGGAATAGGAGTGTACAGATCTGTCGCCTTGTGTGTTCTCAAGACTGCAGTGGTTGCAGTCCAGTGCAGGGACTAATAGCTACAGTTGTGGAACCAGAGAAGATGTGACTGAGCCTGACTTGGACCTGTGCCCATCAGCATGCAGCTTTTAGCTCCTCCTAAATGTTCCTTGGGTGACTGACTGTGTCATTTAGATACCACCTTAAACTGGGCATGAGCTCCAGAGATTCCCCCTTCCATGGCTTTATGACTTATTACTCAGGTTCTCCATCTTCAAAATGGGAAATGTATAACACCTTTTCTTCACACTTGCTTAATTTGCCTGGTTAGACTGGCCATTTTTGAAGCAGAATTTTTTCTACCAAATAGTTTTTGCAGGACTCCAATTCTGTGCAACTCTGAGCCTCTGTATCCCACTTGAGTAGGACCAATGCCTCAGAAATACCAGTGAGTCTCTGCTGGCCTTCAACATTATTCTGAAATTTTATCTTTATGTTTAACCAGATGACAAAATTATAAGCAAGTGTTTACAAATTTCTGAGGTTCTTCTGTCTTTCAGTGCTCTCTTGGATTGAAAGAGACTTTGTTACCTTTGGCAGAAATGTATCATTTATACCCTGCTTCTTCCTCTTCAGAGTACAGACAATGAGTTATATCTCAGATTCAAGATCATTGGAGCACTGCTGCTCTTCCACCTGTAAAAGAAAGGAATAAGAGCTTGCTTCTCTTAACCCCTTTTTATCTGAATTTTAATTTATTAGCTCACTTCTGTCAACCCTGGTGCATTTCTAACAGCAAGATAGCAATTTACCTTGGAGTTGTGCCAATTCCGCTTGCTCCGATGGAAGCATTTGTGGCACCAAGCATGAGTGCGTGCTTAAGGAGAGGGAAAGCAAATGCAAGTAAACAGCACAGCGGGCCTGCTCTTTGAAACTCCCCATGAGGGCTCAAAGATTTGCCATTAATGTCCGTATGTTTGTTTATAATCAGTTTTGAAAGAGCATTGTAAGCTACTGAATGCTGAAAGGGACAGGAAATCGGGTTTGGATATCTGAGAATTAATTTATGTAGTTGTTCGTCTTTTTCTCAGATCACTGCCTGCATCAGCATTTGTGCAGTAAAAACTTTTTGATATGTATTTACTGATTTTCTTATTAAGGCTATATAAAGTCACTTTCTTTAATGTAATGGCAGTGTTTTCTTACAGGTATGCTATACAATTTCGTGGTATAAAAACATTGATTCCTCAACTTGCGATGACTCTTCATTTAAGATCTGCTGTCAGCCATGATGCAAAATCCTTCAATATATTTTGTGATATGCCTTTTCAGGTTGCAGCAGTTAAAACTTGGAATTGATCTCTTAGTCAAAAGTTACCTTGTTTGAGAATATCCCATGTGATATAGTTGTAGGCATAGGCACTCGCCTGGATTGTCTGCATCAGTCTTTGTAGATGCCCCAATATTGCAGAGCCTGAATGGTGATAGGGGGTATTGTTTTTATACCTATTCTGCCAATCCAAAGATTGCTTTGTAAGGCTCACAGCCATCATCTGTAGGCAGTATAGAAAGTAAAATGCAGGTATGGGTGAATGATGAAAACAGTAATGGAAAAATAAATGGATGCTTTGGGCTTTAGTAGACATCATCTTGTTGACTAGTGACAATTTATGTAGTTTGTAAAGACAGTTTTTCATTCCAGTTGTGTCTTCTACCAAGAATTTGCTGCCTTTTCCAATTCTGTCTCGTTAGTACATTGCATATGCACATGAAATTCTACATTCAAAATCTTTAGTGGAAGGTATGAAATTGTAGTGAACCGGGATAGACTCTTGAAATGCCCTTTAAGGCTAACAGTAAGCCATGATTTTTTTCTAAAAGTGGTGTTCTCCACCAGGTGTGCAATCGTTTTGTGATTAATTTATCTGGACTACGTGTCTTTAGTTTGCTGATAAGCATCCAGAACAGTTGAAGTTCCTCTTTTCGCCCAACCAAAATAGATTGCTTCCCATTTTTCTCATTATCCTTTCTTTAGTGTCTCTAAAACTTTAAATTTGGCTCACTTTTTTTTTCCTCTAATAAGTCATGCTCTTGCTCAGTTCCTTCCTTACAAGTAAATTCTCCTCCATGCTTTAGCCTCCACCAATATCCAGTGTTCCTGAATGTGTTATGGAGTATAATCCCTAACAAAATGGACTAAGTCTCAGCTGTCCTCCACCCTTCCCCAATCCTGAATTCCAGTCACTGGACTCACTGCCATCATCGTTGTTATTTTTCTCTGCATTAACTCGAGGTAGATGCTGTTCCTCACTGAGCTGCAAGAGATTAGATAATGTCCTTGGAAATTGGAAGGAGGAGAAAAGGCCATCTGCAGCAGTCTCCAAAGTGGGATGCATTCAAAACAATCCACTGAGGTGGGAAGAACAGTAAGAAAATATTTTTTGTAACATCAATAAAAATCTTCTAAACTGGTTTTTCAACTTTATCTCATTCGTATTTCTATTTTTGTGTATATTTTATAATATATAGCATATTATTACAGTACCACATGTATAATTTATAAGTAAATATTCTTACAGTTTGCTCAAAAATTTTTTTTACTGATGGGGTGTGTAATCAAAAAAGTGATGTGACACTACAAATTTCCTCCTTTCCCTTCCAAAGACAGCTTCCAGTGCCTTGCCCAGTGTCAGAATCTTTTTTCTTGAAGTTTTTTTAATCCTTGTTTTTTAATCCAGAGCATTATGATTTTGTTATTTGAGGGTTAAAACAGACTCTGGGTTTGTTTATAAATTTGAAAGGCAGTGCTTTGTGCTCTTTAGAAGACTTGCATGGATTTTAATAAAGTATCGTGACCTCTTGCTGACTGCTTTTGACAAAAACCTGAATGTTTCTTCTTGCTTCCACTGGAATCTTTTGTCTGGCTTTCCGTGACCCTGAAGTAAACACTTTATAAGTACTGAATACATTGTTGTGAATTTGAGATTGCTCTTGCATCTTGAACCCCTATCACGTGTTTGTGTGCATGCCGTTGGACGTGCATCAGATAAAAAGCATTGTGAGTTTTACATGATGAACTAGCTGAAAGGTAGTCCTTGGAGCACACAGAAGAGGATGCCACTAACTTTGTAGTGCTGTTCTTCATCTTCTGGCCAAGGAGAATTGAGAGTATTCCAGTTTGGGATTGCAGTGATAACAAGTGATTGCTTTTGTGCCTGCTTCCTGTTAAAAGCTCTTCTCTTCCTAGTGCAGCAGGTTCCAGCAGAGTGAGGTTATGTAGTTTGAGGTTTTGCTTTTGTTTTTATTCTCTGTTCCACCTTACTTTGTCATAGCTCTAAGGCAAAATATCCCTGTGTGTTCAAATGGAACCAGAACAAATTGCTTAATTCCTCAGGTTGTTTTGAGTGAGGCAAAATTATTTTGGAAATATTTAGGAAAGTTAGAGCTTTTTGTTAAAAGAAAAGCCAGCAAAAGTGATAGGATCTTGGATTATGTAAATAAGGAAAGATCCTTATCTGTGTGGGAAGATAATTTTTTTGATGGAAACTTGCTCTGCAAAACTATGTTTAATATAGGAATAGAGAAGTACTCTGAATACTGTTCATTAGATTTTTCAAAAATGCATGCATTCAAAAATTTATTCAGGATGCAAGGCAGAGTAAGAAGTTTGACATTGGACTCTAGAAGTTACTGCAGTGATGAACATGAAATATCTAAACAGAGCTTTCTGGCTTTGGTTGAAGAAGAATAAACTGATACTAAGAAAATCAGAAAATTAGCATTGTTAAGGTAGATTTTGCAACTTTTTCTGTACATAATCATCTGACACAATCTGCATATGACCTTTCTTCTCAGAAGAAATGCAATATATTTTTTGTCTCCAAATGTGTTTGCTGCCTTCTGTGCTGTATCAGATAGTGTATACTTGCATTAAGCTGTATTTTCACGTATAATGTTAAAATATGCTGGCACTATTGGCAGCTAAATTAATTTATTAAAAAGAACTAGTAATTGTGTCAGTAATGTTCTTCTCTGATGGCAGTAATGGACAGTGTTACAGTGAGGTCTTGTGAAAGTATTTATAAATGTAAATAAGTTGTATGGGTATGTGTATGATGTGTTCCTAATTGGAAATAACTTGGTGACAGACTTAGAAAGAGACTCTGATTTCAGACTTCTAAATTCTCATCCTCAGAGAAAACCTGAAATGCTGGGATATTGTTATTTTCCTTCTGATGTCACAATCTGAAACTGTAGAACCTGCCTGTGCTGCAAAATACGATATGTGGAGTGGCACTATTCATTACTTAATTCTAAAATAAAAGTAAAATGCAGCTCAGGAAACTGATGCAGATAACTCTTGTACTTTCTTGAAGACTTTAGAAGGAAGCCAAAATCAGCGTCAATAATACTTTTTTTTAAAAAAAAGGTATTTGCAGAACATTAGAAAATGTTCCAGTAATACAACTCAATAAGTGGGAGAGAGGGAAAGAGACAGTCTTCCCAAGCATGGGCACTGACACTGAACAAGGTATTCATCTTTCCCCCTAATTTTAGGTATTTACAGACCAGCTGTGGGTACTTGAGGCAGAAGAAAACTGTAATGGAGCATCTTTCTTTCTGCTGCCAGTGAAGGGAGCCCTGCAGACTAATAGCCCCTATGTTCTTGCCTGATTTTAAGTGTCTTAAGTTCCGTGAAAGTTTTTTCTACTTGTCATGTGCACCATAGGAATGCCAGTTTCATTGTGTCACTCTGGAAGGCCTATTAAACTGGCACAAGCTCAGGCTAAGCTCACATATGATCTGGTGTATATGAAAATTTTGTGTAGAACAGTCCAATCCAGGAGAGACATTGAGCTGTCCTACAAAAATAACAGGGTTTAGTTTTCGTCAAGAAAACTATTCATTAATAAAACTTGTTTGTGAAACCAAATTGTATCACTTAGGATAGTTTTTGTGCTAGTCATTATTATTAGGCTGTGCTTTATATTTTGATTTGCTGAAACCACAAATAGCAAACAGATCACAAATATCTTGGCTCAGATGCTGTATAGTGTTTTAAGTATGAAGATAAAATTGCTCATGTATCCTTCTTTGTCTTGACCCCTGAAACTGCTTTAAAGTGAGAAGGATCAAGCATGTCATTGGTTTGGGTTTTTAGGTGGTGATTGCTTAAATGAATTCAAGTTGAATTAAGCTGTCTTCCAGACCACTTTGAAATCAACAAGTTCGCTCTATCCAATCTCCCAAAGGGTGAGTGTGTGCCTCACAGCATACGTTGTAAGGGAATCTGCTAGGAGCAAGAGAAAAAAAATGTGAGGATCTAGAATTTGTCATAGGACTCAACCTGCAATTTTGTACTCTTCTTTCAGCCTGCATGTTTTGGAGACTGGGAAAATGGAACAAGAGCATCAAGGGATGTTCAGTGCCAAGTCAGACATAAAATAATGTGTTAAAGTAAAATGCACAGCTGGGACTTTCACTTGAACAGGTTAGCAGATGGTCTGTCAGTCCATGTGTAAGGTGCTGGTGCAAGTGTTTGCTAGAGTCCCAGCAAGAAATGCATTCAGGCTCTGTGAGGTATTGATTAAAATATCAGTTATTGGAACTAACAAGAAGGCAAGGGAGAATGGATAATCATACAGGCCTCAAGAGGGGTGTGCTTTCTGGTACCTTTCGCTTACTGTGACCCTAGTTCACTGGCTTCCAGCACAAACATAGTGGAAAAACATAGTCTAAAACTGGCAATCTGTTGATTAAAATGTACAGAAGAAAGCCTGAAAGAAGAGAAACAGCGTTTGTGAACCAGAATGATGATGCAGAATCAAATTTTCCAAGGAAAGATGTTGTTAACAATTCTCTTTATTAAACAGCCCTCAGTGGTGGGAGGGAAGTTCTGTTTGAATTTTTTGTACGTGGTTGTCAATTTTATGTTTGTGGCTTTAAAAACAATATGTGTGTTTCTGCTTTGAAAAGTAGATACAAAATAGGGAATGAGTATACAGTAAAAGTATCTGCATTTCAGAATATTCTGAAGGTTATTTTCAGATACAGTGCAGGGCTAGAAGAGATAGCCTTATCATCATCCAATTCTGAAGCAGGGTAAATTTAACCTCCATGGCTAGCATATTCCAGGCTTCTTATCCTGAGTTTTTCATAATACCCTAACCTAAAGGGGTTTTTTACCCCTAATTAAAGCTGTGAGTAATCTTTTTATGTATGTGTGAAATTAAAGAACAGTTTGTCACTGTTTTCATTACTGTAATACCCAAAATTTGCTGTTCCTTACCACCACCTTCTTAAAACTAAACAAGTCTGTCTTTCCAATTTTTCCCTGATAAGACATGTGTTAAGCTGTCATTTTGTTCATTTGAAATTTTTACAGTTGGTCCCTTTCTTCAAGTATGGAATCTGAAGCTGCACCTGGTTTATCAGGAGGAGATATTCATAGGGAAGAATAAAGCAGGGTAACATTCTGTGGAGAGTAACAGTCATAGTCATGCACAACATAGTTATTAATATACATAGCAGCCAGATTTTCTCTTACTTTCCATGCAGCACAACAAGTGTGGTTCCTGGCTTTGTCCTCTGTTATAAACCTGAGGTTTTTTGCAGTGTGCTGCCAAAACAATTGCCCCCTTCTGGTTGCCCCCCTTCCTTTTTTTTCTTTCTCTTCTCTCTCTTTTTCTTTTCCAAACTCAAGTGCTATATTTTCTACCCATGTCTACTGAATTTCTTTAGGCTTATTCCAAGAATTTCGTCATTTGCAATGGCAATCCTGTCTCCTAAAGCATTTATAAGCCCTACCCTTTAAATTGTGAGCTAAATTCACAAAATTTAGTTATCTGACACTCACTAGAAAATACTAACTGTGGTCAGGGCCTCACTTCATTCCCACCTGATACCAAATTATTGATGCCTACTCACTAAGAATATTGAGAATATTTTTCAGTTGTGCATCCTCCTTATTGTCAGTTCAGCTGTAGCCTTTCTCCCTGGTGAGGATGTTTTTCAGGACAGTCCAGCATCAGATTGCATCACATCTAATACCTGTTCTGCAGCATTTGTAATTATGAGATCTCCAGGAAGTCAAAGCCAGGATATTCATAGGGGTACCAAGTGGGAGGACAAGAACTGATGGCAGTTCAAAGCAAAACAAGAGGGTCCAAACTGATATGACCTTTTCACTTCGAGCAAGACTTCTCAGATGTTGTGCAGTCTCCACGCTTGGGAGGTTTCAAGACATGACTAGATAAAGTCATGAGCAGTCAGGTCTGATTGCCCTCATTTGTACAAGAGGCTAGACTGGAGATATGCTAAGGTCCATCAATGTTTCTGTTCTTTCTCAGAGATGATCTTTTTACTCTTTGTGTTTGTCCTTCTGAGATTTTGACAGTTCTTCATATCCCAGAGCCTGCTTTCAATAGTCCCCTGTTTTCTGTGGGGGAATCATCGTCAGATCTTGCTGACAATATATCAGAGATGTGTGACTTGTTTTACCAGCTGTACAAAGCTTTAGGTTCCACCTGATTCCCTTCTTTTCTCTATTACCACATGATATCAGTTCCCACATATGATGTTGTCTATGGGCAGTTTGCTGGTGACAGCAGCGCTTGTGAGCAGTGGCACAGCCACAGTGACCTGGAATTGCCGCCTCCTGGACTGTGCTGCTGTACCTGAAGGTGGTGTGAAGGCAGCGAGCAGGGAGGGCCATGCAGTTACAAAATGAACCTCCTCACTACCCTGTGCCTTCACCAAACCTGTGCTCATGTCTCTCTCCCAGCCCCCAGCTACCTTCCCCTGCACAGCTCTGTAAAATAAGCTCCTTCTCAAAGGAGATTACTGAGCCGAGTCTGTGCTACTCCAGGGATGTCAGACCAACTGGCACAGCAGCAGAGCTCACTTGGGGCAGTGTCTGTCTGTGAACGCTGCATAGTTTTGTCTTTCAGAGGTGAACTGAAGTGATCAAAAAAAGCTCTTACGTTGAAATTTTGGGTGGAGCTCAGAAAAAGTAGGCATGCATATTCCCATCAGTAACTAGTCCACATCCATCGCTTTCCCCTAGTTCTCCTACCACCTTGACCCATTGATTTAACCTAATCAAATGTGCCCACAGAACTGAAAAACCAGCAGGTGTTCCCTATCTGCTGGGGAAGAAAAGGCAGTTGCCAGCCCCTCTGGTGCAGAAGCCCTTTTTCTTTCCTGGGATGCTGCATTTATCCATCTGTTTCCCATCCACTGTTATGCTCAGGGGCGTGTGACTGGACAGTCCCCCCTTGGCCGCTGACACCAGCTCCCAGCACAGCACTTCCAGGGGAAGGCTGCCCTTCCTGCCGCGCTCTCCGCATTGGAGGGAGCAGAGACTGGTTAAAAATAAATTTGGGAGCAGATGGTAAGGCAGATTATTGTTCATCCTAGGGCGATGATGATGATGTGCCAGCTAACTGCTGGTTGTCTATCAGAATTAATCAGGAACTGTTGTGGCACATGATCAGTGAAGCCACTGCTCCCCCTGGAAAAAGGGAAGGAAGAGCAGAAAACAGCTCTGTAAAATAAATTGTTGGAAAAGCACTTTTTTGAAGATACAGGAAGTTTCTGATGGAGAAAAGACTAATAAGAAAAATAGGAAAGTTTTTAGGATTTGGGTTTTTTTAATGTACTAACACTCTCTTATGTATCTGCAGGTATGCTTTGCTTCTGAAAAGCAGTTTGGAAAAACTTGGTCACTTTCTTCTTGCATTTGTTTCACTAGAGCTGTAGATCATCTGAAATAAAAATATTTAAGAGATTTATAGAACCCTTACAAGCACTATCTATATTGCTAGCATGAAATATTATCCATGAATGCACCTGTTTCGGATTTGTGATCAGTGTCAGAGGAAAGGACTTGACGCTTGCTGTGCTCAAAACACTTCACAAATGTTAAATCTCTACACTCACAAAACAGACAAGGCAAAAGCTGACTCAACCCACTGAGCTGCAAGGCAGTATCAGTTCTGATGCTTTAGCAATCTGAAGGGTAGTTTATCCATGTTACCTTTTTTATTTCCTTCCTTTTCACTAAAGAGGTTAATGAAATGGTTTAAGAATTAGCAATGATGGATCAAATTAAGAAATAAAACAGGGAGTACCTTTTCGGTTATTGTTTTGTAATGAAGAATAACAGTAATTCTTGATCACTTATTCCACTTAGATACCCTGTCAGTCTATTTTGTTAAGCTACTAACATGTGTTAAACCAAATTTCTTATTTTGTGTATTCAACTTCTGTTGTCCAGGCTATTTGTCATGGCATCTCCTTCCATCACCCAAGCTGATGTCCAAAGATACGTTTTGCTGGGGTGTAATTTGTGGAAAATTTATGCTTTGTTTTGGAAGGTGGTATATATTAAGCACTTTTCCTCTAAGACTGTCAGGTCTGTACAGTTTAATAGTACATTCTCCACAAATATACAACATAAAATACAAACATTTGGATGGAATTTGCTATTTCTTCCCATTTTTAATCCATTCTTCTTTTATACTTTCTATGAAGAAGGTAGTCCTGTTTTAGGTTTTACCATAATCTGAGGGCTCTGTCTGTGTAACAGGGAGTGGAATCAAGGCAAGGCTGAATTAAACTTCTTCAGCTTTTATTTTTCAGGTGGTCTAATTTGATATGTTAAAAATGAGACAATGGCATAAAGAGAGGTGGTGTCTCTGTACTCAAAATTTACAGGTGTCAGGGAGGCTTTCAATTGCTTTGTCTGGCATTACTATGAGCTTCATTAGTCTGTCTTTAACAGTGCCATGAGTGAGGTGGCAGATCACTGGGGAGTTATCTGCACCAGCAGTAATCTGTGGATCACGAACCCTGTTAAAATATTCCTGATACTAACAAGTCCTTTTCTCTTGCTTGGTGTAGAAAATGATGAGAATTAAAATAAATTTTTTTCCTGGCTTATTTCTTATTGTGCATAGGTCAGACTGAACTGGAAAACTAGACTCACTGGCTTTGTTTCTGATCAATTCTCCTGTGTGCTGCTGTAGGAAGGTCAGGTTCTTACTATTTGGCATCTCTAGCACCTGAAATATCCCTTGTTACTTATTTTTCTTTACTAAGTGAAATAATGTCAGGAATTTGTTTATTTCATTGCCCTTGCCCTTCCAAACTGCTGCTTTTGGTATGCATGTTGCTGGAGTGAAAGGAAGTTGTGTGCACATGGGGTGGCTTGCTCTTTAAATCTTTTTAAGTGCTTGGATGCTGGTAAGGTGAGGTTTTGTACAAACCCTGCAGTGCGGAGGCGCCTGGCTCCATTGGTGAGCATTACTCAGTTTTACCATGAAACCCGTGATGAGAGACTGCAGTACAGAAGGCAAAAATTGCCCTTAGCTGAAGAGATATTTCTCCTCTAAGAAGAACAGTAATTGAAAACAGCACCTCTTTTCCAAGCAGGTAGTAGAAGTGAGAGTGCTGGGAACTTGGTCTTTGAAGGATTGTTAGCAGAAATCCCGTTTATTAACACAAGCCCGTGGCACCTGTGACTGTTTCACCAGGCTACACTGTTGTTTCAGTCCCTCTCACCTGTGTAAGGCCATGTGGTTCCCATTGCATGAGTCAAAAGAAAAGGGATAAATAAGGTCTTTCTCAGGGAAGGTAAAAAATACACCTCCTCTATTCCTTCTTTCCCTGAGGCAGTGTGGGAGAGAGGTACCCAGACTTTAGCCCAGGCTCAACAAGAGATCCTGCTCATTGTCATGGGCCAGCATTTGAGCAGCCTCAGCAATTTCTCCTGCATGTTTCACCTGGTGCCCTGTTATTCCCTCCCAATTTCTTTTTTCAACATTTTTGTAGTCCTAGTCTATATTAGTTTCCCTTTATGCTCCAGGTTTCCTCCTGGCATCTGTGCAATTCTTTCACTTAGAAACTGCCAACCTTTTTCTGTCCATGGCAATTCTGGCACAGTCGTGCAGTTTGGAGCTCAGCTCAGTCGCGAGGAGCCTCTCTTTCCATTTATTCTCCCTTCTGTTTAATGAGAAGATGGGGTCCTCCCCGCCAGCCTCTGGGAAGCACTGCCCGAGCTTTCAGGGCTGCTGCGATTACTCTAATGGCTCTGCATGGACAGAGGGAGGAAGGGTGGTGAAGCACTAAGTGCTGTCTTTGGAGGAAGCTTTTCCATCACACTTCTTTGGACTTCTCTTCACTCTCTTCTGCCAGTTCTGGCCTGAGCCCTGGGTTATATGCAGGGGGTCCTGCAGGTGGGAGCTGGCTGGGCTGTAATCCTTCCCCAGCCAGGAGAGGTGGCCCTTCATGGAGCAGTACTGGGACTGGTTTCATGTGGCATGTAGTTTTCACAAGGAACAGGGGAAAGGTATTTCCTTTGGGAGTAAAGAAGAAAGAACTTCTGCACAAAGGAGTTTCTGAAAGGCATAACATTAAGGAGAAAAGAGAACAGTGGGTGGCATGACTATCCAGAAGAAAGTCTGAAGGAACAAAAGAGAATTCATGGATATTTCTGTTTCCTTAATGGCAGGTAAGAAGTGAGGCTTCATGTGCTAAAATGTGAGAAACACGAAAAGGATCAACAGATTGATAAAAATACTGTGTAAGGCAGCAGTTAAAAGTTGACACTTCCAGACAAAGGGTATGTGCAGAAGTTTCTTAAGGGGATCTGTTACCTTATGTCTGGCTGAGAATCCAAGTTAGTTGAGTAGAAAATGCTACCTTGCATCATCCCTCACATTCCCAGCTGAAGAGCAGCAGTCATTCTTATCACATACTGTTGTATATTTTTGCAGTGCTGGGGCACCTTTAAAAGCTGTAGGCCAGGAGCATGATCTCTTATACCAGTAAATAGTTGGTGAATATTGCCCATGAATTATTTCAGACCTTCAGGAAGGAGGGTAGTGTGATGTCTGTTCTGATAATAGTCTGTCTTTATTCTTAAGGAACCAACATTGGGAAAGCCTGCTTTGTTTGTTGTGAAGGGCCTTGGAAACCTCTTGGAAAACAAAAAGGGAAAAGTGGACTTAGCTTGTCCTCTTGGTGTTGGCCCATTCCATTATGTGATGCTGTTGAAAATAAAGCTGGAAATAATATGCTGGCTTGGAACTCCTGCCTTAATTCCTTCTCTTGCTATTTCCAGCTGCTACCATCCCAAGCACTGGTATGGAAACGCACGCTTCTGATATTGGCCCCGTTAGCCTTTCAAATACTGCCTTGGGACCATAGTTTAAGGATTTTGTTCTTGCTCTTTATTCTTAAATAGATTCTGGTGTGTACATGAGCAGATTTGCATGAAATGCAAAGTCTCAGCATCCACTGTGTGTTCCCTTGGGTACCCTTCTTTTTAACTGGAGTTTATTATAATGAGGAGAAAATGACATTCTACATTTTTTTTATTAATCTGTATTGTTCTCTGTTGGTGGCCCTGTTAGCTGATGCAGATTTTTCTTGCTACACATTAACTCTGATTCTGAACTCTCTGAGGAGAATTTGAAAGTAAAGGCTTTAAGTTGTTGCCATTTCTGAGCAATGGAATTTGAAGCCCTTTTGGACTATAAGTAGCATAGCAGGTGTTCCAGAGTTTTGAATCTCTCTCCTCAGGGAATGTGTTGTATGATACTGACGGGATTTGGTAGCGGCAGTGAACGTGGAAGAAAAAATCTCTCTCAGAAAATCAGAAGTGCTGGTATAGTTTACAAGTGGGTCTCAGGCATAGGGAAAGTATTTAACGTGTGCCATTGCCTGAAACAGGATGATCTGGAAGAAATCTCTGAAACCTTCTGTTTCCCTGTCCCCAAACATCTGAGATTTTCAAGGAAGAAAAATACTGGCCTCATGTATTTGAAGGTGTTGCCAAGGGTGTCTTATCTTGGCAACTCCTCCTTCTGTTGTTAACGGCAGGGTTCATTTTGTGCCGAGAGGGTCCGGAATGAGTGCTGGACACTATTCTTAGCCATCTGTAATAGCATTCTAGCACCACCATTTTTCCAAATTATGCCTAGGATAATGTAACTGCCAGAGTAAAATCCACTCTGCAGCTTAACAGAGGGACCTTCTGTTTCCAGGACTGCCAGTCCCTCAGTTTTTATACATTTACACACTACTCTCAGAAGAATAAATAATACATGAACATATGCATTGGCTAAGTGCAATTTTCTTCTGGTTATAGTGAGACATCGTTTAATGGCAATTATAAAATATGTTTCTTTCATCTCTTACTATTCCTGCTGTGTTGAAGAGTATGCCTTTATCTCTTTTGTTGTTGTTGTTTTAAGGTACCGTCTTGTTTTTATTTTTTAAACAAATTGGTCATTTTTCATATGTTAGCAAGTTGCAGTTTTGAAACCTTCTGAACACGTTTCTGCCAGAATTACCTCATCTGAATCAGAAATAGTGCTACTGCATGAGTACCCTTAAATGCTGTGGCTGCTACATCTATATTACAAGAATAGAAGCTTTGAAAGGAAACTGATTGACATTTATCCCAAATGAAATGTTTACTCTCTGTTTAATACCTGGTGGGCAATTCAATACTCTGAATCTATATTAAACATGTTTAATATTAAAATGTTTGAGAAGCATTATTAAGGCTCAAAATAGGTACTCAGAAGTCAGAGCTGTATCTTGGTATGCATGTGTTATGAAATGGTGTTGAATTGTATGGTGAAACACAGTTTTTTCTACTTACTAAATTAATAGAATAAGCCCTTTTCAATCACCCAGTTTCAAAAGCTGATTTGGAAGGCAGGAATATATGTGACTTGTTCCCAAACCTGTACCTGTAGGCTAGGGAGTTGAATGCTGTTCCAGGGACCTGGATTTTGCTCTCCTGTCTCCACCATACAGTTCCATTTCATATTGAACAGCAGGTCAGTGAAGACAAGCTGTTAGAAGGTGAACAGTCATTGCTCATTCTCTGATTCACAGAAACCTATCTTAAAACCTTATGGTCTGATACTGAGAAGGATCGATCTCATAGCTGTTGACTCAGTGGGATTTATGCTAGAATATGCTAGACCTGAAAGAAACTGGATCAAGATTTGGGGCACATAAAGTTAAAAGGAGGGGTGTTTTAACTTCTTTGTGGAGTCTTGATCCCATTTGTCAACAGTAGATTACACAACTTTCTGAAGAATTCAGTTATTGTGGAAAAAATAATGAGGAGATTAAAATCTTTCTTAAGTTAACAGTATTAGTTACGTTACTTGTTCCTAGCCCCATTTTTAACTGAGCTGCTGTGCTTGACATTTTCTAATGTGCACTCCACATGCTTCCTCACTCATCTGAGGCAGAATTGTGATATAAAAGATATTTTAGCAAATTTCAGACTAGTATCTGACAATAGGATATGTCCAGCAGTGTATAGTATTGGTTGTTGCTGTCCCTCCTGCCCGTAATGGTAATTGCATGTACCTGGTATTAGGTCTTCAGAAAAGGAATGGGGGGATAGAGAAGATGCTGTAGTTCATTAGCCTGTTACTAGGAGAACTGTCAGTTTTGGGAGCAGGATCTGTATTTAGCAGTCTGCATCTGCTGAGGCCTCACGCAGTGAGTGTGGTGATTTGGATGCAGTGCTGTTGGAGGGGTGCTGTGTGCTTGGCTCCAAACTGCAGCCACTGCACCAACCTTGTCTGGGCAGCACTGGCCCGTGTACTTTTCAGTTCTCTGCTGTCACGTTCTCTGCTTTCACTCACATGTTCTGGATTTGCTCTGCCACCATCTCTGACTAAGCCTGCTCATCTCAATTGCAGTATCCCATATCTTCTCTATAGTTAGAAATTGTAAAGCAAATTGGGTGAAGCCTGATGCATTTGCAATGGCAAAACTGGATGTTATATTACAGAAAGGGGTCAGTGAATCTTCACAAAATGCTGATATTTTCTACACATGGTCCAGTGTTTGTTTTCGTGCCATAAATTCTCACAACAGGGTCTGTTCTGGGCTATCCCAAACAGGACTAATATAAAAACTTAAACTTTCTGTGTCATGTTTCAAGAAAGAGTACTGCAGTTGACCCTGGGCTGTGGAGTAGCCCCAGGAGCTTAAGATCCAGTGGACCATGAAACCTGTCTCAGAAAGATGAGATGTGGCATTACATTTTATGTAACACACTGTGCTCTGTAGCTGGCTCTTTTATTGCATGTGTAGAATCACTGAATTACTTGCAAGAGAGAATGGTGTATTGCTGTGGTGTTCAGGAGACAGATTTTATTGGTGAATTTCTCTTTTTTTTTCCTAAAGCAGCTGCATTTTTGGAACTCGCATGTGAATACAAATGTACCAGGACTGTGGGTTTCCAGCACAGTGAGAAAAGAGGGATGGGGCCAGGGAAAGCTACCTGATGAAATTAACAGCAGACTCATCTTTCTTTGTGGCAGGAGTGCATTTCCCACTCAGACACACTAGATTGCTTTCATTGAGAAGGTGAGAACAGTTTGATGAGGGCTGAGAAGTCTGTTTAAGTTTGGGAGTCACTAAAGGACAGCAGCTGCTACAGTGTAATCTGCATTATGATTAATCCAGTTAACAATCAACTGTTTTAACAATTAGCTCTGTTACCAGATCAGTTCATTAAGGTCATTGAAACTCTCTTTGCTTTAATCTAACCCTTCAGGTTGCCACTTCTAGTAGGTTGAGTATCCTTTTATCCTAATGCAGAGTATGTTATGGTAACTAATGATCCAGGTCTGTTGCAGCCACTTGGCCTACTATTTGTGTCTTTAATGATTCAGCAGAGATAGGCCTTTAGGTGCTGCTGTAAACAGTCTTCTAAATCTTAAAAATCAAGGATGAATGAAAGGAACTTAATTATAATTTGTATTTACAGCACTGCCTATTACTTAGGTTGCTGAGTATTTTCATTACACGAGATTGGCTCATTTCTGGAGGGCAGGCATAGGAATTGTTCTGTGATTTTTTGTTCTGTTCAAAACTTTGTCAGACACTTACTGTATGCTGAGTTTTTCCCATTCTATGCATCTGACTACATTTAAATCGCTTAGGAAAATTTAATTAAAAACAATTTGCCCGTATTGAAGAATGGGCTGATGAGACAATGGAGGGGGAGACCAGAGAAATGTATATTCTTTTGCCTGTGTAATACTGTTCTGAATGACAGGTTGTGCTGTGAAAAGATCTTCCATCTCTCTGACTTGAAACAGGAAATTAGTTTGATGACCAGGGCTCAAATCAAAAGGCAGAATTAATTGATCTAAGAGCATGGGCCAGAGAGGCACAGGAATGAGGAGAGGCTGAAATTGAAAAAGAATTCCAGGAAAAGAAGAATGGACAGAGAAGTCTGAGAAATTAGTGAATCCCAGGCTGAATAAGCAGGACAGATAGACCAAGACTTACTAGCAAGGAGAATAGGACCATCAGAGAAGGAATAGCCCAGAATTGGGATGGGAGCAGATGGGAAGAGCTGCACAGGAAACTTTAGGTGTGGGGCTGGCAGGTAGAATAGCAGATTCCCACAAAGCACCTTTCTTTCAAGAAGCTAGAGCAGCACCCAAGGTGTTTCCTTCTCATGCACCCTTTGTTACAGGAAGCAGGCTGGCATGGCATCCTGCTCCCTGCAGCATGAGCAGGTTGTCATCTTGCCTTTGTTGAGTCAAGTGGCAGAGGCCTGTGCGGAACTGAGGGCTCCAGGTCTCAGATTAACCATATGGCTCCTGGCACAGCATCCCATAGTGGGGGGCATTTGTCTGCCTTCCTGTTGGTAGGAACCTAGGAAACTCCCATCCTTTCCTCGGGGTCTTTATACTCTCATTTTAACACTAAGTGAAGCACTCAGGCTTAAGGAGTGGTGAAATAAAACTGCTTGTGCATTCTGTGACTTTTTCTCTGTGATATAATTCCCCCCTCTGCCAAAACATGCTTTGCTCAGTGAGAGAGAGGAGTTATGCTTATAGAATGCACTTTTTATCTGGTTTGCTGCAGAAAAAGGAAAAATGCAGTGTGAGAGTCAGGGAATTACTTGAAGAAAATGGCTGTAGCAGCCACAGGAACATGATCTGATCCTCCAGGCCAGCTGAGTTTGTGTGATGTTGAACTAGTAATTTTAAGCTGAACTTTTCAGAGGCTGTCATTAGCCATTATACCTAAATCATTGGAGATGCCCAATCCTAGAGCCTGAAAGAAGAGTGGTAAGAATACCACCACACGTTCTGTTCTGAAAAAGAAGTTTCAGAAAACCATCTCAAATCAAGTACTTCTCAAATCAGCAGATACTTCTGAAATTGTGCCATCTGTGCCTTAGCTCACTCACCATGTAATGGTAATAGTGCTACTTCTAAAAGATGGTTGTGGGAGATTTTGAAAATAAATTAGCTTAACGTTTTGTGATGCAGTCAAGAATAAAGAATTAGATGAGGGTGAAGGCTGGAGGAATATAAAGGAGCTGAAAGATTATACTATAAAGTACAGTGTCATGCACCTACCATCTAATGCAAATGCCTGCTATAAACATGGAGTTCATCAACTGGAAACTACAAAGGAGAGAGAAAGATACAAAGCAGAAGAAAGATCTGGGAGCATTGGTAGGTCTTTTGATAATTGAGGCAGCACTTTCGTGGTCTTAAAAGGTCTCAATGGCTATCAGAGAAGCACTAATGCCTTTGAGCTTTTGGGAGAATTCATCTGGACACTTGTCTATACTTCCATCTTCACAGTAGAAGGATGAGAGCAAACTGGAGAAAGGGCCAGTGAGGCTGTTAGCAAGGTCAGAGGAATGGGTGGCCAATTTTAAAAGGTAAAGAAGAATATATGGCCTTGCAAAATGAAGGTGGAGGCATGAGTAAGACAGCAGATTGTAAATACACCTGAAGAAGTAACAGCAAGATAGAAACTGGATGAGATGAGGTACAGTTCTTGGCAAAACAGTCATTAGATTTGAGATGAATGGGAATAAGTTGAGGTTGAACATCAAATAGTTTTTTAAGAGAGTAATGAGAGTTTTGGGCAGCATCCCAAAGGACAGAGTGGAAGGAAGACACCTTCTTGGGCTGGAGGTGAGGCTTGAACCCTTTGACAAGGATGTAAGCAGGGCCTGGGCTCGGACTCAGGAGTCTATGGCCAGTTAGATGTGTTAACTGTAGCAGATGCAGCATGCACACTTGGACATCCTGCCTTCAATGCGTGTGGGTGGTTGACCTTTTCCTTCTCTCAAGTGAAATCAAGTCATTAGGAGTTATCTCTAAATATTCTGGCCCCATACTTCAGAGCTTGAGCTGCTTTAATCTTAGTGAGCCTTGGGGAGCCAGATTACCAGTGTGTCTGCCCCGCAGAGTCTGGGAGCATGTGAGGAGATCTCTTTCAGATGGCTGGTTTTTAATGTGCAGCCAGAGACGTCTGTTGAGTGCCTGAGCATTTGTTCAACAAAGGGGATGTATGTGCTCTCTTAGCATTTCCAGGATGGAGAAAAACCTCATATCTGTTTGCTCCAGGGTGTCTGTTTGTCCTGGTTTATGCGGCATATTTGAATTGAAAAATTCTGTTGTGTAAGGGCTGAAGGAAAAAAATACATTGTTGGAGTGGAAACATTGCCATTCTCAGCCTTTGGATGGCCTCCACTTCATGTTTGTCACATGCAATTCATATCTGAAAGGAACATGTGTCACTGCTGATGTGATGTGCCATGTCATAAAAGCTTTGGTGACATTTTCTGACCTCTTAAAAATCTAACGAAAGAGGTTTGCAAGTTGTAAATGCCATCTGCCATGGCAAAGCAGCTTCCCAGTTCTCTAATCACATATGCCTCTTGTGAAATGCTGCATCACCTTGAAAAAAAATCAGCATATTAATGGAGGAAGCTTGTCATTTCATTCATTCCCAGATTCTTTACATAATTCATCTATTAACTTTTTTTGCTTATTAAGAACCCTGAGGGGTGGAAGTTGCAGCAAATCCATGATAGCTTTAGGAGTTCTGTTTCATTAGAGTTGTATTTACTTTCTGATTTTTTGGTATTCTGAATTGGAACCATTCTTCCTGTGATCGTAATCTTTTGCAGATACTCATGGGGTTCACAGATTGAAGTGTGAAAAGTCTGACCTGTCTCAGGAACATGTAACAGGACTTTTGGGGGGCGTGTAAAAAGAGGGGAGTGTTCTTCATTAACCTGTGTTTGTTCCCATAGTTCATTATGGGAACTGAGATGTGCTAATTATTTTAAATTGATTCCACTTGTGTCACACCGATAGCCTCAGATATGGGATAAGGAGACCAAATGTTGGGTTCAGTTTTTGCTGGGCTGACAGCTTATATAATGAACAGTTTTGAGTCAGTAGGGACAGCTTTTACAGCCTGGAAAAAACTAAGCAGAATGTTTCATGCTTGCATAGGAGAGAAGAGCACTTTATCCACTTACCTTTTGTTTTGCATAGTGCTGTTGTTGGCTGCTCTGGCATTTGCATGTCAATAAAACAAACTTTCTAAAGAGAGGATTTATTGCAGGAAATGTGTCCATATTATGGGCCACATAAACAACATGCATTAATTTCTGAGTAACAATGAGCAAAAACTACTTCAGGGCAGGAAACTACATCTCTACAGACTGTGGTGAGAGGCAACAGATCTCCCTCCTGTCATAAACAGTGCTTTTTGTGTTTGCTGAGAAGAGTGCAAGCATTGTCTAGCCCTCACAACCAGCGCTGAAGAAGTTAGGTCTGTTTTTATCACTGTATTACAGGCAGGGAAGGAGGTGTGCTGAAAAATGAAGTGACAACACTAGCAAATCTGTGTAAGCAGCAAACCAAGATACCAGAAGCCCTGGCTTGCCAGCCTGTCTCATTGCATCATGCCCAAGTGCCCTGGGCAAACCCTGTTCTTTTGACTGTGTTTGTACATAGCATTGGTGACATAGCAGGCTTCAATACTGATTCACATTCTGATTTTTATACATGAGATTATAATTTCCCTGACAGGACCTATCCTCAGGCTCCCTGTTGGTAAAAAGATCTTTTCATTTCTTCACTGGGGTTATTGAGAGGTGAGGCTAGATGTGCATGGGTGTCACAGAATGGATAAATAAAACATATCACCCAGGGACAAGAGAAATCAAGAAGCCTGTGAGCATCACTCTGGATGTAATGTTCTGAGGTGGCAGGGGTGTGTTGTCAGTCCAACACTTGCAAGACTAAGTCATTACAGTGTGCTGCTCCCCTCCTAGCAGACCATATGAAAGGTCCCGCTGTGCACATATGGCCCCAAGGGTCCTGCTCACAGATGGAGTGATGAAACCCAAAAGCTGCTGTGCAGGAGTTCAGTGGGTTTTTTGTAGCTGCTTTGCCATGCAGCCATTTCAGTTTGACCTGTTTTTATACATCCTGACGAGGTCTGCAAAACAAACTTATTTTTAACTACTATTCACGTGATTCTTATCTTACCATTTGTAATTTAAAGAAGCTAATATGGGAGTTGGGTGGGATAGATTTTTGCATTGACTGCTCTGCAGTAATGACTTTTTTGCCTGGTTTGGCCCTGAAACAGAAGGAGAAGTCATCTCTTTTTTACAGTAGCTGCAAAGTGACAATGGTTATATTAGCAGTTCCTGCAGGCTGGTTGGTGCAGTGTAAAACTACACTGTTTTATTGTGAAATCAGCCTGTTGGTGTGGCCTGGGAGATACCAGTGCAAGCAACTGAAATAGACAATAATTGAACTCCTTAGAGGATATTATGTAGCTTTTTATCACAGCCCAGTCATAGCTGACATTTAAAATGTGCAGCAGGAAGGAGGGAGGGAGATTAGGAGATGTCTCAGTAGAGGTATTGCAGCCCATCTGGGCTTTTCAGAGCGAGAAACTGTACCCAGCTGGGTATCAATGGATGGTATCAAAATGCTTGCTTTGTTGTCTGCTTGAATAATAACCAGGTACAGCGTGTGTGGGAAGGAATTTTCGGGGCAGAAAAACTCCTTAGCATCCAGCTAAGGAAACAGCAAGGCACTGCTGTTGGGAAGGCTGGATGAGGAGCTGGGCCTGCTGCTTTGCTTCCAACGCTTAGCAACTTTTCTCGTTTTAGGAACTTTCCGCTGTACGTTCTGTGAGACCGAAGTGGAAGAAGATGAGTCGGCAATGCCCAAAAAGGATGCAAGGACACTCGTTGCAAGATTTAATGAGCAGATTGAGCCCATCTATGCGCTGCTTCGTGAGACAGAAGACGTTAACTTAGCCTATGAAATCCTGGAGCCAGAGCCCACAGAGATTCCTGCCCTGAAGCAGAGGTGGGAGCGCGCCTGGTCTTTTCTCACTGCACTGCTTCCTTGTAGAGTGTTCCTCTGCTCTGTGGGGCTTTCCCAAACCTTGTGCAGCCTCTGGCTGCATTGGGTACTTACTTGTACAGCACCAACTATGCAAACAACTGACAGATTCCCCAAGGGATGTGTGGTGTACAAGGAGACAGAGGGCTGTAACCATTTTTTACTAAACCAGGAAAATGACTGTTCTTCTGGTCATCCTCCTGCATGTATTATTCTGTGAGGTGGGATGCTTGAATTGCCTGCTGCTTGCCATGCTGCAGCTGCTATGCACACCAAGCCCTTCCGCAGTATTTAAAAAATGCAAACTGCAGCGCCTTTGACAAAGCTCTGAAGGTGCCGTCTATGCTGTCTTCTATCTCTCAAACACTTATCTTTCATCTGTTCCTTTTGCTTCTACCCAGCTTGTGAAACTAAGCTATCTGCAGTCTGCACCTTGGATTTCAAATCCTCATATTACAACATTCTAGTTTGAAGACATTACTTATAATAAGCGAGTTTTTTGCTTCTGATTTTGTCCAACTTGTTACGCACCTCTTCTTTTCAGGAGAAGATCATGTTGGAATTAAAAACTCCTTAAAATGTTCTTACCCATGGGAAATGACACTTTCTTTCAGAATATTCCTAGCTTTACAAAAACAGATAATGTTTAAATAATGCAAAAAGATGTGGGGAGCTGTCAGTTTTGTCAGCTGTGGTGAAATGTGATGCACTTCTCTGTATTTAAAAAAAAATTAATTACACACACGGGGGATAAGGACTGTACCAGGAGGGGAAGCATTCCCACAGTGCCTTGGGGTGCTTGGCTTTAGTTAATAGAGCAAGCAGGATACTCTTTTTTTTCTTTCAGGCTAACCTTGAGAGAAAATGTTCCTCATATATTCATGCTAGACAGTTTCTAATTAATGTAATAAAAATTCTTTGTCTATTCATGGTCTTTTTCTAACCAAGAAGGTGGCTATTTTTCCTCATCATACTGAAAGAAAAACAGAAGCAATATAAAGAGCGGAAAAGATTTTTCCAAGGTCACTCAACGTGTCTTTGGTGACATGGGGAATTCTTTGAAGCCTTTATACCCAAGCTGAATCACTGGACTTTGCTTTAAAATCCCTTTTCTGTAGTTTAAGTAGTAGAACTGGGATAACCCTACCAAAAAGAGAGTAATTTTTCAGTCTTCCCCTTTTGTGTGCAGGAAATTATCACAGCAGAGGCCTGGTGCAGTCCCATGATTAAATAGCAGCGCCCACTTGCTTGACTCTTAAATACTTAAAAAACATTGTAAATGATTAATTACTCTGTGCAAGGAATGACAAAATAAATAGGGAGCTTTTTAAAGGCTTACTTGAACACAACTTGCTTCAGCACATACAATGATTTAATTATTTATTAACTCTTATTAATTCAAAGCAGTTAATTCCATGAAAGCACTGCTATGAGATTTTTCTAAAGTGCCAAACCCTGGGTTATTTATTGTCTCTGTTTTTATGGAGTCTTGAGTGTCTGAAATCATTGACAAAACTGACATTTGGTGATTCTGAAACAAACCAAAAAGGTCACAAAATGTCTGCGCCTTCTCTTTGCTGTAGCTTGGGCAACTTCATGTGTTTTCAGGAGAGTTACAGCTCTAAGTGGCCCCACTGACATTGCGTAACTGTCATTCACCTGCCCTGGGAAACTGGGTAGATCTTCATTTATATTTTCCTAAGAGGCTGTTAATTTTCTTAATCGTGGGAGAGCATGAATTAGCCCCACAGGTTTCAAAATAAACCTGCTGTACTTAAGCCTTTCTCTGTGGTTTTTCAAAAATTATGGATTTTAATAACACCTCTATTTCCTTATGTCAAAGTAGCATGATTTCAATTAACAAAAAATCTTCCCAGAATTAATTTTCTGTGGTCATGCTGTCAAGAACGATGGGTTGTCTGTTGTGAAGTTGAAGCTCTTAAGAGCAGCACAGTGAAAATGTGTTTTATCTCAAATGTGGCAAAAAAAAGAGTTATCCCCATTATCCAAGACCTTTCTTAATAGTCTGGGCAGGATTGAGATGAAAATTTCAAGTTGTTTGCCCACTGCACAGTGTGGTTTCTGTGGGCCATACCTCAGCTATGTCAAGGACTATTTATGTTGCCTTTAAAGGCAGCTAAACCGCTCATTTCCATCAGGGAGAATAAAACAACTGATGGGTAACAGACTAAATGTAGCCACATCTGGGCCACTGAGCTGCCACAGTTCCTGCCTGCAGAGTGGCCACGCGAAGTCTGAAGCGAGGTAGGGAAAAAGTAGATGGTGAATCTAAGAGACGAAGGGAGAGATTTAGAAGATCCCTTCATCTGCTCTGTGCTGCCTCTAAGGCAGCTCACACACGTGGCCATTTGCTGGTGCCTAGTCCATGGTGTCTAATCCTGTACTTTGGAACACACTGCTGAACAGGAAGTTCTCTTCTTGCAGAAAGAAGTGTTCCCCTGCTCAGGTACGCTTGAGGTGGTGCTCACACCTACCTACCAACAGTGTCACCCCAGATAAAAAGATGTAAATTGAGGCACGTTTGCAAAGCTCACTGGGGTCCAAAATTAGGCAGAAAGTGTCTAGATGGTTCCAGCTCAGTGTGGGACATTGCAGTAGATCACGTGAAGTAATTAGTACTGTAGGTGTCTCTTAGAACTGTTACTTTCAGTTTTAAAATGTTCCTCACATCATGGAATAAGTGTTCTGCTGCTAAATGGTTCTGTGTAGGAAAAAAGTCAATTTCAGGCACACTTACAGGGGCCTCTGTGCAAAAGTATTATTAGGTAGTTCCTGGCACTATTGAGTGTTTGGTGTCATGCTGTAGTCATGGGGAGGGAGAGCTTGGGGGAGAGCTGCATTGTGCACCCTGTGAGGAAAGTGGATTACATAAAATCGTCAGGGAAACGCTAGTTAGAGATTTCTATTGTGTGGGAAGCAGAGTGGTGCTTTTCACAGAACACACGCCTGTCTTGGAGAGCTGAAAGGTACCAACACTTGAAATAACATGCTGGGAAGAAGGTCTCTGTGTGGTTCCTTAGGTTACATAAGCAATACATGTGCATGAGTCTTCTGCCCCAAAATTCAAGGCTGCTGTGAAGCTCTCCTAGCAGAGCTGGCTGCAGGATTGCTAGGGACACAAGACATGCTAACACGGATGCTGTGAAGTATTTTGCTACCAGATCCCAGCATATTCACTGTTGAGAGGCTGTGAGTAACCCTCAATCAACACTGTGGCTGAACACACCAATATTTTTTATGTGGGGAAGAGCAATGTTCACCTACCTGTGTAATTTCCCTTCACTGTTTACCCGTAAAAATGCAGCAGAATTAGCTCATCAAATAGTGGTAACGTCCTTGCTGACCTAAAAATAATTGCATATTAGTCAGGTCTTCTTCAAGTGCAACTTTATTTTAAGCTTCTTGGTTTGAGAAAAGGTCATTGGGTAGACAGCAGCAACTGAACCATGCTCACTGATGACAACTGTCAGCTCAGCTGGCATCATGGAGTATCCCTGATGGATTTACTCTGGACAAGAGGAGTCAAGGCAGGGCTCTTCCTCCTAAAGAGCTGTAGTTACCCCTGGCAATCAGATGACTGAAATTATATGGCTGAGGGTAGGTGCATTCTGCTGTGGATTTGTTTCTCTGAAAAGATGAAATATCATTCTGAAGTAGAGGAACAGTCACATTTGGCTTTCCCCACCCAGAAAGCAGTGGATTTCCATTCAGCCGCTTTCCCCCGATCTATGCATATGTAGCAGCACAGGCCAGGGCATACTTTAGGCTCACTGCCATCATCAGTGTGCAGAAAATATTTTACCTGATATCCTCTTTCAGTCAGATCCAAGCAGGAATATTTGTCTCCATCAGTCTCCTGAGCTAGAAGGGGCCCTGGAGGGAAATGTGCTGAGAGCAAAGGAGGGCTAGACTTTGACTGCCATACCCTTTGCATGGTTCAGCACCTTTATTTCTCCAGCTCCTTCACAGTGAAGACAGTTCTTCTGTCTCCTCCTACACTCCATCAGCACACAAAGCCTTTTGCCCAGCCCAGGTTCTTTGGTTTGAAGTTGCTCTCTCTCCTTTCTTCTCTGCCTGGACACCCCAGTCCTCCCAAGGCTGTCTCTGTGGATAGTACAAATCTCCTGTGTAACACAGAAGAGGTGATTTTTCACGTGTGTTGTCACTCACAGTTCAAGCAAAGGTTTGAATTGTATTTTTCATGGTGAGTTAACTCCTTCAGGAGTCCTGTGATTAATAACAGTTCACAACTCTGAGCATTCTGGGTCCCTGGGCCTGCTATCTACCTTGGTTAAACTTCAGTGCTTTTTTTTATGCAGTAGATGGTTGCTGTGTGAAGACCAAAAAGAGGCTTTTCCAAATACCAGACTGCTCTTTGCCTGTATTTTGTTGCTGTGACTTTTGTTTCAGGGAATTCTAGGATTTTATGTTTGTTTTTACATGACTGCATCTGCATCTCTAGTGCTGCCTCTTCTTTTCAGTGTCTGTGGTTGACGTTGCCATGGCCTTATGTAGGGTTTTCCCCTAGAGATCCACAAGTTTCCCAAACCAGCAAGCTGGTACAGAAATTCCTGGCAGCACATGTTGGAATGGTGAATGAAAGTTCTCAGTGCAGATCATGGGAGATAACTAATCATAGTTTAAGTGTTTCTGTCTAAGGAGGGGCTTGTTCTGAGAGCTCTGTTTTCCTCTCTTTGACTTTCATGTAGCAAGGAGCGTGCAGCTGGTACTGGCTCAGGGGCAGCAGCTGGCCTTGCAGGTGGACACCATCGGGAAGCATGGACTACAAAAGGACCATCATATGAGGACTTGTATACCCAGAATGTCGTCATCAGCATGGAGGACCAGGAGGATCTGAACCGGTCTGCAAGTGAAGGCAAGCCAGCCAGAGAGAGACCCATCTGGCTGCGTGAGAGCACGGTGCAGGGAGCTTATGACGCTGATGAAATCAAAGATGGTAAGAAATTCACAAAGCAGAAGTCCTGCTCTGCTTATACAAGGCTTTTACAATGCTGTCAAAAACATGTTCTCCTGTGTGTGTACAGCTGCTGCTCCCAACACTGCTCTCCTCTGCTATGCAAAACACCTGTGTGTAGGCAGATGTAAAAATTCCTTAGATCCAGGATTGAAGTCTAGGTCAGTAAAGCTGAGCTGTCCATGAAATTTTGTGGAGGCTTCTAAAATGTTAATTAACTGTTATGTCTTCCACCTTGAGAGCTTATTGCTTCTAGATGAAGGTCTTTCAGTTTCATCTAGAAAGCTGTCTCCCTAACAGGTCACTGCTGAAAAATAACATTTACTAGTGTTCAGTGACTCTGAAGTCTACTAAATCTACCATCAGTGTTTAAATGCTCCCAGCCTTCTTGCCAATTGTTTCTCAAAACTTGTTATATATGAAGAATACTCAGAAATAGAGCTTCTGGAAGTACAGTAGGAAGGTCTGCCACTGTGACAGGTGAGTCTTTATTCTCTTCTGTTTGTTTCTCATTATCTCTGCTTTTCATTTCATTCATCTTGGGGTGAGGTTGTCCACAGTCCATGGTCAAAGTCTTATAACCATTAGTAGAAACATTCTGCTTTGATATGTGTGGTGTTTAAGCTTCCGTGCCAAAATTGTAAATGGAGACCTTTTATGATTTTTACAAGAGTGAGTCAATAGATGCAATCTTTAGAGTCATTTGAGGATTATGTACTGAAACTGTTGATGCCCTAGGAAGAAAAGGTGGCAAAAGGGATAAAAGTAAGCCACGTGTGTGAGCATGTGACCCTGGAACTCGTGCTGTGTTCAGGAGAGGAGTGGAGTATTTAGGTGTAGCAGAAGTGAAGAAAATGGATGTGATATAATGGTCAGCAGATATCTAAAGAACTTGTTCACATGTAATGCCTTTCAAGTGTGTTATGGATCCCAAAACATTTTTCAGATAAAGTGAGATGATTGAACAACCTGCTCCTGCAGTCTGTAGCAGATGTTGCTGTTACTCACCAGCCATGGTGAGTTCTCACCCCATTTTTCTGCTAGACATTCAATTCACCTGCAGTTTTAAATCAATTCCTTGAGAGAACTTTCGGTGTACACAGTGTAACTGTTTCTCAAGATGTCACTGAGTGACATGAAGGTGGAGTGTGTCTCCTTACAGGATGATGGCATCACTGCTTAACCTCCTCAGCTACTGGAGATCGAAGAGGGAGCTTGTGGAAATATCCTGAAATTGCTACTGCAACACATAAACAGGAGGGACAGAAACCTGTGACCATTGGCAGAAAAGATTCACTGCTTGGATCTAGCAGAAACAGTTCTTGCAAGCAAGAGACAGCCCCACACCTGAGCCACAGAGTCAGCTTTTGTTGTTTCACAGCTCTCAGTGTGATAAGTTTTGATATTATTTCACAGAGGTGCTTTCCCACAGCCTCTTATGCTCTGCAGTCACAAGCAGTGAGCTGAGTACACGACTGCCAACATGATGCCTTTATTTTTCCTTTCTTTCAAGAATTTGGCAGTGCTCTAACGCTAGTAGTTGTAGCCATCACCCATTACTATAACTTCATTTACAATGAAAACAGAAGTCTGGAGAAATTAAGTGTGGTTCTTTTGGCCTTTATTTTACCACAGGAAAGGAGTGACCACAAACTGCCCTGGTTTTTAGTGCTAAATGCAGAACTTACTTCCTTCACAGTATTTTTTCATCTCAAGTTGAAAAATTTAACGAGCACATTTCTGACTGTGAGGGTGAAAGACTTGGGAGCTGCCTGTCTGGATATGGTGCTGAAGTCACGAGGGTCTGTGTCTTGGATGAGTGGGCAAGTGGCTGCCTGTATGAAGGCTGAATACCAACACCTCTGCTCCAGCAATTGTTCACAGGCAGCATCTTTTGGTGTAAGACAGAAAGTTTGCCACAGGGAGCCTGTCCTACTTTTTAGGCCTTGTTTTTATGTAAAGTTCTCCATATTTCATTTTTTGTTCTGGTTTTTTTTTTTTAATTAATTTTTTCCCATACTGCCTGTATGGTGCAGTCCACCTTTTGGTGCTAGGTGGACTCACAGCCCTATCATCAAATGTAGGATTAGGAGAGGTTTTGTATGGAATGCTACTTTTTGAGCAGAATTTTACCTTTTGAATCCATGAACTGCAGACATCCTGCCTACCAGAGCTGTATTGAACCCTCCCAGCTATTGTACAGCCAAGTTTACTGAAAGAGGAGCACAGGCCAGGTGTGTCAGCTGGGACACTGCAGTCCTCCTCAAGTAAGAGGTGCAGGTGGGGAGCCACAGGGACTGTCTGGGCTGTGTTTCAGCTTGGAGAGCAGGCAGTGTTTTAGTGCTGTGCTGCACGGCTTGGCTGCAGGCTGCCAGCTGCCTCTGCTCCATGCCACCACCATCTTCCTGTAAGGAGCTTTTCCCCTTCCTGCCTGGTAGGTGCACCTCTGAGCTTAGCAGGAACGGCTGCTCTAAATGCTGTTTTATAACACGTGGTTTCCACATATACCTTGTCTGCCTGGATCTGTTTCTTCTCTGTGTTAATCCTTGCAGGCAGGGAGCTCAGCAGGATAGGGCCTGGGCTTAGGAATGCGTTTTAAGGACTGCTTTGCTTTCTGCATTGTAATGCCTGAGTTGGACACCTCCCTGGGGAAGTCTTTCCCAGCTGCCTGCCCATCGTGCATTGGTTGTCTTCACTTGTAATGTGCTCTTGGTCAAGGCTTCCAGCTGGGAGCCACAGTGACTTCAGACCTCCCAGCTCCTAGGAAATGTCAGTACTTGCTCTGCCATTATGAGAAATAACTGTGTCTGTCTTTTGAGGGAGAGGAGGAGTTGGCATAGAGAAAGGGTGTGACAGCCAACTGAGCTCAGTGGCAGTAGTAAATAAAGGTTAAGAAAACTTTCAGGGCCATCACACAGATCTCTGTGAGGAAACGCTCATTCCCTTGTATCCCTTTGCAGGGGGCCGGGATCTGGATGCGTTCCAGGAGCGTGAGGAGGGCCGGACAGCCCTGGATGACAATGAGGAGGTGATGCGTGCCCTGCTCATCCACGAGAAGAAGACACCTTCCGCTTCCACTGTCACCGTCAGCGGTGCCGCTCCTCTGTCCGGCGGCAACGCCAGTGACTCCGAGAGCGAGACCAGCGAGTCAGAGGAGGAGTCCCCTCCCCGCCCTGCTGCCACGGCCACCACAACGTATGGGCTGGAGGAGGAGGAGGAGGATGAAGAGTTCGAGGTGGTGGCAGAAGACCCCACTGTCACAGTGGCTGGGCGTCCGCATTCTTACAGCCAAGTGAGCCAGCGCCCTGAGCTGGTGGCCCAGATGACGCCAGAGGAAAAAGAGGTTTACATAGCCATGGGGCAACGCATGTTTGAGGACATGTTTGACTAACTGGTCCCTGCCATGGCATTTTTTAAAACGTGGCTTTTTAAGGCAGAGACTCTCTAGCAGAACAGAAGACTGAAGCGCATCTTCCCTCCCCTGTGTGCAAGCAGGGTCACTGTAGCTCAGCACTGCTAATCTCAGGCATCCTGCTCACCAGAGCGGGGGAGCAGCAAAGCTGCATGTGCCAAAACACGTAGGGGAGGACAAGTCTCAGAAGTGAGGATGCTTGCAAGGTAAAAATCTGCTTCAGGGTGCCCTGCACAGGCACAGCTTTAACCTTCTCCAGAGCCCTAGCAGCTCCTTCCCCCGATGGCTTTAAGTTGATTTTTGTTGCAGACCCCAGTGAAGTCCTCACCCCTGCCCTCAGAGGACGTAAGTGCTGCATAGTCTGAGCTGAGTGCTCTGCAGAGGAGGGCCTAAGTAACATACAGCTGCCTGTGCTCAGCGAGGGGAGAGGAGAGGGAAGCACTTGTCTGCTGATGGCAAGCTTGGACAGGGCTTGTAGCTGACCCTCAGCCAGCAGCCACTGGCCACCAGAGTGGCTCTTTCTAAGCAGGCCTGTAGGCAGCAACCTTTTCTTGCTCCCCTTTGCTCACTGGAGTGGGACTCAGCACCTCAAGGTCAGGTGTAACTTGAAACAGGCAGAGTGAGAGCCTTGGCAAGCACACAGAGTCAGTCACTTTTTGTCAGTGTAACAAATGCCCTCCATGGATCTGAGCTGCCAGTGCTCTGACTTGCGGGGAGATATCTTTGTTTTACAATATTGCTGCCTGTTGCTTCTGCCTAGCCCTGTTCAAACACCAGTGTTGCTGACAGATCATAGTGGGCAGAACTGCTGTCAGGCAGTGCCAGAGAAGTAGCATAACTAAGTTTTATTTGCAATCTAACCAGGGCTGTATGATTTTAAGAGGAATTATACAATTTTGGATTCTGCTTGGCACACTCTTTTACCACAGAAAGACATTTATCAGTGCCTATAGAGCAATATAATGTTTTTAATGTTTTTCTCTTTCAATTGAAAATGTTGCTTTTCTAAAATTGTTGTGTTGTCCTGCACAGTACTACAATAAAACAAAATTATAAAAGAGTTCTGTGTTCCAGAGAGTAGGGGCAGCATTATGTGCTGTTCCATTTATATGGGCGGTACAAATTTGTTGTTCATGGAGACTGTAAATCTGTTTTATACTAACTATGCTTTCTATGTTCTGCTAACCCTGTAATGCCTCCTTTGTGGTTTGATTTTCAGCTTCTTGATATTTTGAATCCCCTCTTTTTAAAATAGTGTTTTAAATTTTCTTTTAAGTCATTTTAAAGAGGAATAAATAAACAAAAACTTCCCTCCTTTGTCATCTTTCAGTTTGTCTTGTGCCTAGTTGGGCATGTTGTTTGCTTATCATTTTGATTTATTTGATTCAAGAAAAAAAAACAATTTGAGCTCTCCTTTGAGAGGACCATTTGAAATCCCACTGCACATTGTTTCTCCTTACCAGAGCTTCCTTGAATGTCTTCTGGAATTTCTTGCACTTCCAGGACGGATGTTTCATTACACCAGTGCTATGGGAGGCTGGTTTTGATCAGCATTTCCATTCCTTTCCTCCTTCCTCAAGGGAAGTGTAGGCTGATGATGAAGGACTCAGAGACATCGTACTGCTGGTTAAAATGGTGTTCTTGTGTAGACAGGCTTTCAAGATCTGGTATCAAGCTTCCAGATATCAATTCACAGAGTTGATAAGTCAGATTCAGTGATCAGCTAACAGAAAAAAAGGTGCTGTACTCATTCTGTCTAGATTTAATCTGGCTGAATTCAATATTAAACTGGAGAAAAGCAGGTAGATTTACAAGGTGCCAAAAGCAGAAACTGAGAACTAATCCTGAATACAGAAAGCTGCTCATGCTCGTAACTCACCAGGACCTTATACTGAGTTTTCAGTTTGCAAAATCAAGCTGTAGGTTTAGTAAAGCTGAAGTGAAGAAATGCCAAACATAACCATCTATAAAGTAGGGCATTTCGTAATAAACACATTTAGTTGTGGTTTGTGCAGCAGTTGCAGTTTTTGTCATTTGGCAAGGCACGTCCTGCATGTGAGGAAATCAGAGCAGTGGTTGTGGGGTTTGCCTTCCGTCTCTCATCCACCACATGCAGCCCTCGGGAGGACTGGAAAGGTCAAGGTGCATGAGCAGATGCCATCATTGTTTCCTGCCCTCTCCAACAGTTCCTAGCATTAGAAAGGATGGCTGCTCTGCTCTGTTCCAGCCAGTTTGGGCTGTTGAAGGACACCCATACACTGCTGCTTCCCTGTCATGACAAGGACGGCTTGAATGAACAGAACATACAGTTGATAGCGCCCTCTTTCTCTTCCTGCAGCTGAACAGAGCTCTGCACGCATGCCAGGAGGGAAAAACAGCCTCTGCAAGCAAAGCCAGGCACTGCCGGCAGGTTGGTGCTAATGCAAGGGATAAAGCCATCAATTCTGAGGAAGGCCCAGCCATTTCCCCTGCCTGCTGGACCACACGTGCTGCATTAACACTAACCCAATAATGCTGTCAAGCCTTCTTGGGTGGATGTTCTGTCTAACCCCATTCAAACCAGTTTCTGCATCTGCTTCCGGCCTAAAGCGTATTTTATCTGATGAGTGATATCCGAGAGTTCAAGAAGCATTCGGACGACGCTCTCGGGCATGTGGTGTGATTCTTGGGGGTGTCCTGTGCAGGGCCAGGAGTTGGACTTTGATAATGCTTGCGGGTCCCTTCCAGCTCAGGGTGTTCTATGGTTCTGTGGGTGTACATGAGGGCAGGGCACTGGAGCTCTGTCTGGAAAGAGAACTGTGTTTCTCAGGCTGCTCGTGCTCCTCTTCCCCATGGTCAGTGGTGCATCTCCCAGCTGGATGAGAGCTGCCTCTGTTCTTGCTCCCATTGCAGGTCAAGAAAACCACAGTGGAGTTATGTGCTCCCTGGCCCAGTACAGAGCAGGCCAGAGCAGATTAGCTAAGCTGTTGATGGAGGGAATGTGCACCTTCAACCCTGGAAAACAGGAATGTTACAATCTTTTCTGCTAAGCTTTCAAAAATTGGCTTCCTCCATCCAACTCTTCCTGTGCTGCTGCCTCCTTCAGACTTGGATTAAACAGACTTGCTCTGTGAGAGGGGATTTGAGGATCCCCTGGAGGAGTCCTAGAGGGCAGAAAAATAGCATCACCTCCTCTCTGAGACATCTGAGGAGCTGTGCCTCAGTGATGCCTGCAGTGCCAGGACATGCTGTGAAATTTAAGAGGGCCTGGCAGGGGAAGCAGCCTGCTGTGCTTGGGTCTCTGTCTCCCACTGTGCCTCTGTAGGAGGAGAGAGAAAATTGTCTCAGGAATCAAATGCAGGACCAAGCCTTCATGGAAATGGAAAGGTTATGAGCAGGTGGAAGAACATGTCAGCAGCAGGGCAAGCCAGCGGGCTGTCCAGGGGCGGGCTGTGGGAGAGAAGCAGCAGCAGCCCCATTCCTCTGGTGTGTCAGCATAAACGAGGGAGGCTGTGTCCCTTGCAGCAGGGACATGTCACACAGTGCTTCGGGCAATTCCTCTGGGCTGTCCAGGACTGGTACTGCCTTATCCCACTGGAAGCCCTGGGCTAGGTAACCATGCCCCAGGCTTGTTCACAGGAGGCTTGGGAATATTGATCTAAGGATGGACAGTCAAGGATTCCTAAGCATCACAGTACACTCCAGTTTAAAGTGTATTGACTTTGAGACAACACAGTCTCCTCCAGCAGCAGAGGAGCTGGGGCTGAAGAGCAGCTTCTCTCTGCTGAGCTGCTTCCAGAATAATGATCAATATTTACAAAGTCCAAGGAGATCGTCACTCGCACAGTCTTGATAGGAGGCGTGGCCAGATGCTCGAATCTGTTTAAGATGTGAATCCACAGGGAGTCATGGAGAGGCCGCTGCTAAAAGGAGTGGCAGCCCAAAGCGTGGGGAGTGATGTCTGAGTGCTGGTGCTCTTGGAAAGCTGCCTGCCTGCTCCCTCCTAGCAAGCAGAGAGCAGAGCACTGGCAGCACCGGACTGCTCGGGACTACAGTCCTGTCACTGTGGCAGAGCTATTTTATCTCTCTTTCCAAGTTATCCAGAGAAATCTGGGCTTTTTGCAGTTTGGGATACCTAAATGAGCTGCCAGAAAGTGATTTCTTATTTACCAGCATTTAGATTGAGAGAGAGAGAGAATGAACCTAGTTTATATTCCAACAAAAATCGGATTTTGGAAGCACCTGGTATCTCATTAAAAAACAATAAGGACAGCGAGTGTTAGTGCAACCATCCTGAAGCAGCAGACAGTCTCTGAACAAGATGCTTTAAATATAATAGGTATTTTTGCTTAAAATATGTTTGTGACCTAAATATAATTTAATTTCCATGCCTTTGAAAGGTGTGATGCTAATGAAGCAGGCGGGGATGGCAGAGAGCAGGCTGAGGCAGCCGCATCGGCGGCGGCTGCACTGCAGTGCGTTAGAGCCCCTGCCTGCGCTTCGCCCCGGCTGCCACAGCCACCCATGCGCCAGCCCTGCCCAGGGCTGGCCAGGCAGCAGGAGGAAACCTTGGGCTGCTCAGCCGGAGAAACGGGCGGGGATCCAGCTGGAAAATGAAGGCTGATCAAATGCTGTTCCACAAGCATTAATGTCTGTGTACAAAAAAAGGTACATCTGGCAAGGAGGAAGAAATCATATCTCATATAGATGTGATTAAAGCTCTGACATACTGCTTGTGCTTGTTTTTCACCTGGAATCTGTATTGCCAGCCTCTGCCATCCCGTTACTTGCTGGAAGAGGGAGGGTGAGCAGTGGTAGTTTTGCGGTGAGCTAAAACTGTGTGTAGAGCTGAGAAGCCTGGCTCAGTTTCCCCTGGTAAAGAGATCCTCCTAGCCTTAAGCATTTATTTTCTGCACTTCTGACAATGGAAATCTGCCTGAGCCAATGCCGGATTTGCCAGGCTCTGTTAGCACAGTCCATGCTTTTGCTATGTTCTCATGACACACATTATGGGGGGTCAAGTATGTCAGACACCACAAATGTTTGTGACCAGCTGACCTGGGTGTGCTTAGGTTACAGCGTCTGAACCAGCCCTGGCCCATGTGGGGCAATGACTGCTTGGGTCATTTTGGCTGGATTATCAATACCTGCTCTTTGCAAAGGTGCTGGTTGTTGTTCTCCCACTCAGTGCTGATGGGCTCTCATAAATCCACTCTGTCTGCAATCACACACAGGTGTCAATTTAAAATTAAGCTTCAAGCCCTTTACCACCACCACCGCCACCACCAGGCAGCTCCAGCTTGTGCCATGTCCGCTCTGGGGACATGTGGCTCTCTCATGCCAGGTGCACCATGCAGATCTTGGCCATGGCTGCCTCAGCCTGTGCCACATCCCAGCAGAGGGGTTTAATGAATGTTATGTTTGTGTTTTCTCCAGTAGTGAGCTCTGGCTGGGCTTGGGCCCCCTAAATTCCTACAGTGGGGAGGAAACAGGCATCAACCCTAGGCTGGTCACACATTTTTTGCTGCTTGAACTAGATGTGATTTGGTAGGAGTGGGTTTGATTTTTATTTTTTTAACACTTGTTCTTTTTGTTCCTTGGGAATATTTTGAGTTGCTGAAATTCTCATGTTTCTCTGCTGCTTCTAACAAGAAACAACATTTTTTTTAATGTAAATCAGGCTGTAAAATCTTGGTAGAGAGACATATCTCCTCTCCCTGCCCTGTCACCACAGTTATTCTTCCATTGCCACACAGTGCTTTTTCCAAGAAGATGTATGCTTGCAACATCTCTCAGCCCTTCTGGTGATGTCAGGAGATGAAAACTATTCCCAGCACAACACGAAAGTGTAGAAGGAAATGGAGTTAGAGGGAAATTGGACCTTAAGAAAATGGTGCATCATGAGAGAAATTTCACTCTCGCATACTCTCCCAGGCCACATGGGTGCTGTATCCAAGCAAACAAAAACACAATGTGATGAAGAAGGACTTGGCTTATGGCGCGTTTGTCCTGGTGTATTCCCTTGCCTCCGAGCCCATTAGGAAGGGTAATATTCTCCAAGTGTGCCAACCTCTTGTAAGTTATGTAAAGGCATCAGAAAGGTCCCAAGTTAGCAACCAACTTCAGCAGGAGCCTGCAGGTCCGTTTGAATGATCTGACTCCTGCTTTCACCATACTGAAAGGTTTGGTGCAAAAATACCTCACAGCAATTAGTTGTGAAACTGAGTTTAATTGTGACATTAAAAAGTATCTTTTTCTTCAAATATTTCACCAGAATTTGTGCTGTTATGTCTGTGTATGAGAAACAAACATAAAGTCATGTAGGGGGCCCTCCTCAAACCTGTCTCCTTTTGGGAATGTTAACAGATAAGGACTTTTATATGGTTGAGGTAGAAGCTACTGCCAAGAGCAGCAAATGATATCTGGAGGTTTTGTTCACTTGACAGTCACATCATTGCATCTGTTTGAAGTGTGGACTAAAAGTGCTGATGTCCACAGACAGCAGACATGGGTTCTTACAGCTGAACATGTGTCAAAATGCCACATTTTCAGCTCTTCCAGTGTTGGGTTTGTTTTTCTTTAATTTGCATTTTTTGCTTCTCATGCAGCAGGGTGGAGCATCTTTTGGTGCATCCAGGTGCTATCACAAACTAAAGACCTTCTTGAGGCATTGCTGATTCACATACTAATGGGATCTGCCCCAGGAAAGGTGTGAGTCAAGGCATTAGAAACATAGAAAACAAGCCAGATGAATATTGTGGGCAGCAGTACATTTGTTCAGGTGGTCAAAGCCAGTGAACAAGAAATGAACACCTCCCTGTTTGCAGAAAGTGTGTAGGGCACTCCAAGTCTACAGTGAACATAAAAACTGCTTCATGCCTAGGTTGGTAATAAAAAGAGATCAAGACTGGAAGTTCATATTGGGAGGGCAATAAACTGTGCATTACTAAGGGATTATTTATGTTTGTTGAGTAGAAAGGGGCAGTGAACCAGAACCTTTCTGTGTCCCATACGAGAGACCCTTTGGCACCTGAGGATGTAACGGTGAAGCAGAAATGGGAACCATTCTGACCTCACAGCTGCCGATGGATTGATCTGCACAGGAAATCCAGCACTTTTTAGCACTAGAAGAAGCCAAATGTTCAGTGAGACTAATGCAGTCTGTGCTGTAGCAGTGGCAGCTGCAGAAGCACAGAGAGAGCTGTTGTGATTCAATACTCATGCTTGTCCTCTCTGGTTTTTACAGGAGCCATGGCCATGCTGCAGGATTCATGGAGCATTTTACAGAAAGAACTACGTGGAATGTGGTCTACCGGAGATGGTTACTTTCCTTCCTTCCTGGCCTGGCCACTTCTCCCAGCTCTCCCCTTGTATTTTGAAAAGAAAAAAGATGAAAAATAATGAATTTTTCCCTTAAACTGGGATAACAAAAAAAAAAAAAAATTCTACCCAAGCCTGCAGCTTAATGGCAAGGAATCAAGGAGAAAAAAGTGGTTGCAGGTGATGCTCAGTCCATTTTGCTGATAACTTTTCCTCACACCAAGGGCTGTAACTCTATAAAATCACAGAATCTCAGAGGGCCTCACAGGACAGCAGGAGCTGTATTGTTGGAGTGTAGGTGGATTCTCCAACTCATCCCAAGGGGACAGAGCAGGGGGCTCCCATGCACATTTCCAAGACACTGCATGACTGTAGGATGAAAACTGTGAAAGTGGAGAGGAAAGTGAAGAAGTATCAGGAGAGCAATAAACAGGGCACTTATCTCCTCCTTAATCACAGCCCAGCCTTCAGGAGGTCTGCAGGGAGAACTAATGGATTAAATACAGGTATTAAATGAAATCTTGGAAACATTTCCCTCACCTGGCAGGACTGAGAAGCCGATGGTAATGAGGGAGTACTCCCAGTGCATTTGAGCTATGAGAGGTGACCAAAGGAGCCAGGGCCCTGAATAACCTGGGCTTACCCTATTGCCAGGGATAATCATGAAATTTCCTGAAATGTCCTGCAGCAATTCCAGGTGGACTCAGCGAGGTGCTACTTCTCAAATTGCTTTCAGCTTGAGGAGGAGGTCAGTCTGTGTTTTATTTCACTTGTTGCAGTGCTTGACCATCTCCACATTATGGGGGACATGAGCAAAGAGCTGCAGCTCTTCTGCAGCCAAAGACTACAGCAGCATCCCAAGAGATGCCTTGATCAGTTATTGATATGACCTGCACCAAACCTTACATGGATGTCCTCAAAATGCTTTTTGGGTCTCCAGGTGCCCTTCTGTCAAAAGGAAGGCTCCAGAATGTGCGGCTGGAGATGACGGGTGATTTCTGTCCCGGAGCCATGGAAGGCTGAGTGCAGATGGGAGCTCACCAGGATGGTTTCAGTGAGTACAAGCACTGTTCACAACTGGGAAGTGAAGGTGGAACAATGTATTGTTAATTACATACCTTAGTGCAATGGGGTTTAATGCTGGCTGCATTCCCAGGCCGTAAGATCTCACCTTGCTTTCAGCAAAGATTCAGTAATCTTTCCTCCTCCTTCCTCTCCTAGGAACTCCTTTGCCTTAAAAATATTAGGACAAGCAGTGCTCTTCATAACTTCAGGGGTTTATCCAGAATGTGTGAACTAGGTCACTGTGAACTGCCCCTCGGGTGACTGTAGCTCAGCAGGGTTTGAGGGGTTATCTGCTGCCTCCTTTACTAAGTGGATGGGATGGTTGGAGTCCGTTCATGACCGGGTGGTTTGTGAGCAAGTGCTCACAGAGAGCCACAACTGGAACCAGCACTGTGAACGCCACTCCAAAAACCTTCTAGTGCCAGGCAAAGCTAACACATCTGTTGGGAGAAAGCAAATATGTTAATAAATGGTATCATAATTCAAAGTATTTGTTGAATATAAGGCTAAATTAAAGTAATACACTTCTTATGGACAAATCAACACCAATAAGGCTAATCAAACTGTCGTGTAAAATAATCCAAGACAAGTAGAAAATACTATTTAGCTCAGTAATGATGCCAGTCATCCTGTTCAGTCACTTTCAGCACATAAAGAGAATCCTTCATCTTTGAAGTCAGTGACATTAGTTTCTCCAGCTCCTCCTCCCTTTCCTAGCACACTTCCCCTTGCTTTCGGATGGTCACTGGCTGGGATGCCTGTCTCCCACAGCCCTCATGCCACCACTACCTGAATAAAACCTCAGCAGAAGTGATGCTTCACCAACACACCCCATTCAGGGGCCAAATTGTCATTAGGGGTTGCCTGAGCATTACTGGGAGTAGAGATTCCCCCTTACATTTTAGACAAAACTCGCTGCTGCTGCTGTATTGGCAGTAGGAAAAGGCCAGATCGATGAGGTGTAGCCAAGATCAGGGTCAAGGCCAGGTCTGCAAGGAGCTGTGCTGGATGGCTGTTGTGGGACCATGGGTGACAGTGGCAACACAGCAGTGGCCCTGCCACTCAGAGCTAATGTCAAGCAACAGTAATTAAAACAAAGCAGCAGGGTATTCTTTGCATAATAAACCCTCCCTGAGCTAACTCAGCCCACTGGCCCCACCGACAAGGCTGTATCAGAACCGTGCCTCCCTGAGAGGCAGCCCCAGGGGAAAACAGGATGGGAGGAGATGGACATGGAAATTAAGAATTAACAGCTAATTCATTCATCAGGTACACACAGGCTTTGCCATCTCCTCACTAGCTTGTAACACAGACACAGTCCCACCACTGAACTCACTATGCAATTTTAGTTCCTTGGCTTCTTTGAGTGCAAGTAACTTTTAGCTCACTACTTACTTCCCTCCTTTCATCATTTTATTTCTGAAATTAAGAACTGGCATGTCCTCTATCTGTGCTCCTGAGAGGCACTGTTACAACTTTGTACAGCTATGCTCTGCCTGCTATGACTTTAGGAACTATCTTCTTCCTGCCCAGAAATCTCCAAACTCCAGAAGTGTTTTTGATCCATTTCTTTTCCTCCATCAACTCCATTCCTCTGATGCCAAGGAGAAGTCCATACACAGGAATTTTCTTCAGAAACTCTCCAATGACCTGAATTGCTTTTCTCCAGCTCTGGAGAGAAATGACAGTGAAGTCACTCATCTGTTACGTGATCTGTCATCTGGAGAGACTATCCCTCACACAGAAGGGAGTTAACATGAGCTGAGGGATTCCAGCACATCTCAAAAGTTTTATCATAAGTCAACTTTCAAAAAGGATTAGATGCAAAAAATATCACCATGCCTTTCCAGTGCCAGAGGCACTGGAGATGTAAATTTAAGGATGCAGTCAAAATAACTACCTGAGCTATGGCTTCTCAGGGGCACCATGTCTCCTCTCTCTTTCTTCAGGCTGGGCACTGGAAGTTCATCCAAGGGCTCAGCTACTCAGGTGAGCAGAAAAATCTCAATAACATGGAACATACCAGAGAACAAAGAACAAAGGTGCTGCAGGGGCACTGCAGAGTGGGAACAGGGACCTGGGAACGTTTCTTCTCTGTTCCTCTTGTTCCCACCAGCTTCTGTATATCCCAGTACCCAGTTAGCAGAGGCCTGTCCTAGTGCCACCACACAGCACTGCTCCCAGGCGTGAGGGAGCATGGCACAGAGGTGCATGGGTTGCTCTGGAGTAGCAGGAGTGCCGTCAAACCAGATGACTTTGGAGTTCATCTGGCTTTACACAGAGAATTGTTTCAAAAGCACCCTCATGTGCATCCTGCACAGAGCTTGCTGGCCCCGTGGTTTAATTGCTGTGGCTCCATGCTGTCCCAAAGCTGCCAAAGTGCTTCTGGAGCACAGCTGGCAACAGCAGCAATGGCTGAGCTTGCAGCGTAGGGCATCCAAGCCATAACCAGCCTGGATGTGAAGTGGCACTACAGGAGCCAGCTCCCATGTCTCCATCTGCAGAGCAGCACACTGACAGCCTGGACAAACAACCTGTGAGGAGCTGGGATTTTATTGTGTAGTCAAGTGTGTCTCCATGACACCTGCTGTCCCACGTGGGTGACAGGCTGGTCACCATCAGGGTGGCACTGTCAGGAACAGACAGGGCTGCTGCAGGCTGCTGCATGGGGACATCGATCCATGGGAGCTCAGGGGAGGAGCAGATCCTCAGGGAAAAATGGGAAATCACCACTCAAAGGTGCGGCGTGACCTCTAGAGTCACGCGATCAAGCGAGACAAACACCCTTCTTGTATGGCAGACTTTCTTCTTCATGCAGCTGCCAAGAAGTCTCAGCTGTGATTTTTTTCCAGCTGTGCTGGTGGCAGATGCCTGTGGGTGGACTTTGGAGGGTTTAGCTGCACTGGTGCAAAATCCCTGCTATAAACAAGGCTGACATCTGTATCTGCCTTTCATTCCTGCAGCAGCTCTTTCCTCTCTCTCCCTTCTCCTCTCTAATAAAGACATCCTGGCAAGCTTCCTGTTTTTCAAGAAGGCTCATAGCTGCCAGTTGCCCTGGCTTTGGCTTCGTGCAGGCCTCTTCCTCTGCCCCTATTAATTCCTCTGTAAATCGGATCATGATGAAAGGGAAACGGCAGTGTAATTTAATTGTCCTCCGAGCACAGCGTGCTGGAGAGGGATGCTGGCGAGGATAAGTCCTACTCATGAGACTCCTTTTTTATCCCTATATTTTACTTTCCAGGGGAAGGGGGGTGCTCACCATTAGCTTCCTCTCGCCAGGTGCCTTCTCGTAACGCCAAGGAGTGAATCGTGGAAGTTCGCTGTGCTGCAGCTTCCCCTCATCAGGAGAACAAGAAAATTGAGAAATTCTCACTCTGTACTGGATGTAGGGGTGGGGGAGAGGAATTAATTAGGCAATTGTTGGACAGAGCTCTAAAATATAATGTGCTCCCTCATTGTGGCTGTCAGGCTGCCCCATAACTTGGCAGAGCATCATTGGATCCCATCCTGTCTCCAGAGAGTGGGAGTTGAGGGTGGAAAAGGGGTGGGAAGCAGAGAGATCTATGTCAGAAGTGTTTTGGCAGTGAGACAGGTCCCATAACACAGAGAGCAGGGGCAGCAGCTGGAGTCCCGCAGCTGGTGTGGGTTGTGAAATGGCTCAGAAGCTCAGTTTAAAAGCAGCAAAGGCTCGGGCACACAAACAAACCACACTGGGTAGGAAGGCACAGCACATGAACACAGTGCCTCTGTGTCACTGATAGCTTTCCCCCAGGCAAGCTCACAGTTACACAGACTACGGTAGAGTTTTTCCATCAGGGCTTGCTGGGATGCCTGCTTTCCTAGGCAGGGTGGTAGCAGGGAGATGGACAGCTCCCCTGCTCCAGCTGAGGCACAGTGACATGTTTGCCATCCCATCTGTGCTTGAGCTTTTCCTTGGAGAAAGTGTTGACTCTTTTATTCCTCTTAACTTCTTAGCATTCCACTAAAACTTTCACCAGCTTATCATCCTTTAGGGAACAGCCTGTAGCAATTAGGAAACAGCATTAAAGTGATGTTTTGTGGGGGATCTGCTAGCTAATATAGTGGGAAAGCTCAAGAAAGGTGTTGAGCTGAAGTCAAGGGGCACTGGGACTTTGAGCTGAGGTGAATTTATTCCCAGAGACTCTCATACTCTGACGTGTGAGCTCATGTGTGATGAAGAGATCAGCAGCAGGTGCCTCCTGCATGGAGGTGGAGGACCCTGCACATCTTTCCTTGCCCAAATGGTGGGAACAAGATGGGAGAGGAGAGAGGGGCAACCTTGAGCCTCTTCACTGGAGCTGAGACTCTAATTGCTGCCATCACCAGACTTGTCACCAAAAGGGGTCTGCTGTTAATAATAGGTAACCTGAAACAGTCACTTGTACAATGTGCAGCACTGGTGGAGCCTCTCAGCCCTTCAACTGCTGCTGGACACCAGAGACCATCAACTGCATCAGGTGGTAGTTGCAATTACAAGCACATACATTTTCATGGTTTGGGTTCTTCTGCTCTGAAATTCCCAAGCTGATCTTCAGTTCCTTTGCCCCATCAAGACCAAAAGGTCTTGCTGGTAAAATATTCCTTTTTCACACTTTAAAATGTCTGGTGCAGACAATGTGCATGCTTCTGACTTTCCCTCCAGGTGTCTTGTGATTTAATTAATCCAAAGTCACATTTGAATATCTTCTGAGACATAGGCATAACACTAATCCACTTGCATAGGAAAAGGCATGCAGATAATTGCTTCTGTGTCTCTTAGTATGGGGAGAATGTCTGTCAGATGAAGAGTTACTTCCTTACATATTTCTGATGAATTACTGTTTTCATTTAAATCCTATAAAATAATTATATAAGTTGGTGTGCTCTTGAGAATGTTGGCCCCTGAATTATTGCTGGATCAGATACTTATTGCTGAACAGTGTTCATCCTTCTGCAGGCTGCCTGTCTTTGCAGCTGAAAGAGGCCACGTGTAGATTAGGTATTGGGAAGAGATTCTTCACTGTCAGGGTGGTGAAGCACAGGTTGCCCAGAAAAACTCTGGATGCCCCATCCCTGGAAGTATTCAAGACCAGGGTGGATGGGGCTTGGAGCAGTAAGGTGTCCCTGCCCATGGCAGAGGAGTTGGAACAAGATGACCCAAATCATTTTGTTAACATCAGGGTGAGATGACTGGTAAAGATCTCCCATATGAAGACTGGTCCTCACCTGCCTGAATTAGGCTGTTCTTCTGACCAAAAGTGATAGGAAATGCTTTGCTGGACACAGCCATTCTGAAATCCAGAAGCAGATAAGGAGCAAGGATGTACCAGGTTCATCAAGTGACTTCATCTGCTCTGAGACTGAGCCCTGGTTCCCTGTGGCTCCTCAACAGCTGTGTGCTCATGGCCACCATGTCCCTGGCTCCTCGCCAGACCTTCTGGAGTAACTTTTTCTCATTTGGAGTTGAATGTCCACCTGCCAGGCAGCTCTAATTGGTTAAACCCAAGCCTGTGTCTAAATCAGATTCCAGGTTCAAACAGTCATCGCCAAGGACACAGCTGCTGAACAGGCAGAGTAAGAAAGAGTTGCAAACCAGAATGGTAGGCAAACACACTCAAACTTCGACACTTGAGGTGCTTATAACCTAGACTATTTACAGTGAGATATCAAACATAATTTGAAGATTAACAACTAGTCTTGCAATGGAACAAGCAGGAGAAAAAACAGCAGCAAAACCAGGTGTGAGATGCCTCTGAGCCCGGTCACCTGAAGGATGGTTTAGAAAGGATGACGTAACTCTGACAAACTCCTTCAGTTTCCGTGTCATAAGGAACTGCAACATCAGACAAACTAAAAATACAACCTGATTTCTGGTGCATGTAAGACTAAATCCATTGTTCTGCCCCCACTTGGCCTGCAGGATGTCCCGATCTGCAACAGCTTCTGTTTTTCTTGTAAGCAAATCATGTAAAGAACTTGCCACACACAAGTCCCTGCTGGGAAATGCTAGATATTGATAGCAAGCACCTTGAAAGCTTAATGAGTAACTCTTTCTGTATATCCTACACAAAGAGGATATCTTTGAGTAGACCAAATTGAAAATACCGTATCTCATTTTGTTTGTGCTCAGAGCACTATTCTCTAGTGCTGTGTGAATGACAACTCCCTGGAAAAACACTCTCAAGGTGAGGATATAATATGTGAGCCTGTGTCTGCATATATACACATTTCTATGGAGAGAATGTTGAAGTACTTGTACCAGAAAGAAATAGGTGACTTGTCTCTACAATATTCTCCTCTGTACAAGAGGTGAGGTGTGGAATACAGTGCCCTTAGGTGAGATTGTCTTATCTCACTTATTTAGGTACAATTAAGTTAAGTCAAGGCTTACTTGGTTCTAAACCTTGTACAAAGCTGTCAGGCCCAACACCCCACCTTTGAGCTCGTGACTTCCTGGAGCTGGAATCTGTGTGTCATCTTGAGTCTAAGTGATTTTACTGGGATTTCGTGATGAAGTGCATGGGGTTTCTAGTACTTGCTGGCCAAAGGGGTTCACCTGTTCTCCATAGAAAAACGCACATTTTAATTTCTTGTCCTCCTTGCTTGATGAATAGGCAGCCTTGGAAGGCGGTCAGAGCACCTCTGTTTGGTGCCACTCTCGGCCTGCAAAGTCAGGAGTTGGAGTGGGGAGCAGAAGTGAGCCTGCGATCCTGCTCTTGGCAGTATAGCACAGACTCACAGCCTGGGTACCAGAGCAGCAGCAGGAAACAAGTGTGTCCAATTTCTGTACAGGATGTGATTTCCATGCTCATCAGATAGTGGAAACTGGAATAAATAGAATTAATGATCTCCTGGGACCATTGCAGACAGTATGAGTGGAAGTTCTTAGGCAGAGAGCTGCACTTTCCCACTCTAGGTGCCCTGAAATGCCCCCACCAACTATACAAAGAAGGAAAATCCTGCTGTTATCCCACACTTTCTCCAACCATCTACATCAAATGCTCACAAATGAATGAAGGATGAGATTGGAAGCAAAGGTGGGAAGAAAAGTTCAGCACTCCCACTGGAGAGAGGATGCCCTGGAAGAATCGCTGCTGAGCCTGGTGCTGCTCCTGAAGACTGATCAATATTCAGAGTGGTAAAGGGGCCCAGAAATCTGGCAATTACCTAGAGAGGAGCAAGGTGCACAGCAGGACTCTGTAATAACTTGATATGCCCAAATCTTGGAATTCATGCTGCTGTGCTCCAAGTTATAGCACCCTCGAAGGGATATATGAACACTATAGGGTGACAAACTCCACAAGAGTACTGTCACTTCAGCATCTTGTTTCCCTGATTCTCCATTTTTAGCCTCCACACCCAGGGCAGTTTGGGAGAGTGGTGTGTGCTGAGGTCATCCCTCTTCCTTGCTGAGGAGCAGTGATGGAGTTGGGAGGACACAGACCTGGGAGCTCAGCAGCACAGTCAAGTCCTAGAATTAGACAGGGGGAAGATAGGGAACAGTCCCTCTAGGAGGAGAGACTAAATAGATTAAGGCTCTGTCTTTTCCAGTCTTGCCTTCCTGGGAGCTGGTCAGATCCTTGGAGAGGTAGCTTTGAGTGCTGGAGCGCTCCTGGGACTGTGGATCATGACTTACAGCAAGGTCTGGTTTTCTCTGCTGATTACAGAGCCTTTGTAATTCTGACACCACCATGCCCCTCTCCTCAAGATCCCACATGTGTATCTCATCCTACAAATTCCAGCCCTGATTCTGAAAGGACCCACTACCGAGATGGCAGCTACTTGCTAAAGATCCAGTCTTCACAGTAGAAAAGAAACTGGAAAAGAAATGAAAATTTTAATTAAGGCTACTGGTGGTTTATAGAAGAAAAGCAGTAAGAAACACCTTTGGTGTGAGACTGATATGAAACTATTTTTAAAATTACTTTTCCTCCTTTGAAAGCAGAAAATAATTAACTCTGGAGTGCTGGCAATGTAATACCAGCTCTGAGTGATGGTGCATATATTTAATACTTTAGTTGTCCAGTTCTGAGAGATCCCAGAGGACAGGGATTATAACAAGTATATTATCTCCTCATCAAAGAGGTATTTTTTTCATTTTAGAGGAAAATCATAGCTCAATAAATGATGTTCACCAAATCCCAAACTAATTGAAGTCGGGAAGTTGCTCCAGAGGCCATCCAGCCCAAGCCCCTGCTAGAGCAGGCCCAATTAAAGCAGGTTATTTACAACTTTGTCCAGCAGAGTCATGAATAGCTCCAAGAAGAGAGATTTCCTAATTTTTCTGAAGTCTATTTCAATCTTTGATGACCCTTATAAGGATAAAGAAGCTTTTCCCATACCACATCCGAATTGCTCGCATCCCACCTTACGCCTGTTGTCTCTGCTACAGTGAATCTCCAAGAAAAATCTGGCTCCATCTTCTCTGTGCCTTCCCACTGCAGACAACATTAAGATCTCCCCATACCTTCTCTTACACCTGAAGAAACCCAGTTCAGCCAGCTTCTCCCCATGTATCACATGCTGCCCTTCCCTAACCGTCTTGGAGACCTGCTGCTGAACTCTGTGTTAACATGTTTCCTCACTTTTGGGGGACTCCAAAATGGGAAAGACACTCCAGGCACATTGTTAGGTTGATTCTGCAATTGGAAGAACCAAATTTGGTGTTAGCAATAAGCCCCTGGTGTCAGGATAAGAAGTTTTCATCTCTCTTTCTGGCAATACGTACCCATAACCAAACTGGGGATTTTGCAATGCTTTAAGAAAAAAAATTTTGGCAGTTTCGGCAGAAAATTAAAAATAAAAATAGGTGTAGGTGTCAGATCAGCCATGTGTCCAAACTGTCACAGGTCCAAGCTCTGAATATCCTTTGAAATGCACACCACAGCAAAGGAGCCAGCTGGACACACAGTCTGGATGCATCCTGATGCGAGCAGTCCTGCCCATATGGGAGCACTACCTACTCCCATTCTGTGGGATGACCAGGGCAGCAGCAGATCACGGCGTGAGAGGAGAAGAGGGTCTGGAACCCTGCAGCTGCTCTCAGTGCAGGAGGGGTTGTCGAGGTAAAGCTGCTGCGGAAATCACATCACGTAAGGGCTGCAGGACTACAGGTGCACAACCCCTGATGTTCCACAGCTCTTGCAGGTAGAAGAGAAAGACATGGGGATGGATGCATCCAGGCAGCCTTTGTCCCCAGGCTGGTCTTTTTGTCAGCAATGATGAGAGTTCAGCAGATCCCTTCTCTGGCACCGAGTGTGGATGATAGTGAGGGAGTAATGGAGTGAACACAGGGGGTTTTAAGGAGCATGAGCTGAGAGGAAGCATGTCCACTTGGAGGCAGAAAGAAGTGCCAAAGGAAAAGTGAGGGACACTGGAGTGCTCCCTCCCTGCCACCATGCTGCCATGCTGCTGCTGCTGGCAGGCAGCAGGGTTAAGTCTTTGTGTGGCTTGGACCAGCTTTTAAAATATTGTTAAATGGCTTGAAATTTTCAAGGTGATTTGGATCAAAGTACAGACTTTCAGTACTTTTATTATTTATATTTGTGAGTTGATGGGTTTTTTTCCCCTCTATTAATCAGGCTGTGACTTCTCATGTATTTCTGTGATAAATCACTCACCTTAATTATTGTGTCATTTAGAAATAAGTAAGGGGATGGTAGCAAGAGAAGATTTTGCTATATTATGCAAGTATAGATACATATTCCATTTTACTCTAATGGACCGTTCCAGGTATGTGGAAGGCCCAGGACACCAAGAGGCAGATGCCAACATAGAGAATGTGTTTTTACAGCAAAACCTGTTGTTAAAGCGAAGTTCCCATGTCCAGAAGACTGAATTATCAGGAGCAATTTCCATCCCATTGCTCACGACATGTGCATGTAGGATGCTTTTCTTCATAGCCATCTCTCATCGTCCAGAATTCACTCACTCAGAGTTATAGCTCTGCCATTTTACAACGTCAGAAATCCTCCTGAGAAGCTATTTGCAATGCATATGAGTGTTTTTTAATTTAGCGTTTGTTTTCAGGAGCAAATGGGCGATTGCCTCGAAAGAGGAGAATGAATGAACCCCACAAAACTCACATTGGCCTCACATAACTCATCAGTGTTAGAAGACTCCCTGCACGGTGCTGCCAGTATTGTTAAAATGTCACCTGTTATTTATGCCACTGCAGCCAAACGTGACGTTTATGGCTGTAAATGAGCAGCAGGCTTGACGAACAAGTGGAGAGGCTGAGTCCCCCGTGCCTGCCGCTGCCCTTGGGCTGCACTGCCTGCTGCAGCCGAGCCCAGGGACACCCGGCAGCTTCCGCACTGCTGCTGCAGTCTCACGTCTCATAAAGTCCGTGGCTAATTGAAAAGTGCTTACTCCTCTTTAACTCCAGCACTTAGTGCTGCCTCTGTGGTTTTTTGTGGGGAGGAGCAGGCAACGACCCTGCTGCTAATGAAGAATTGAAGTTCGAACATAAAGAGGCAATTCACCCTAGGTCATGTATGGAAAATGCCTCTGCCTGCCCAGAGCTGTTGTGTTTCTCCAGTGCATAGGGTTTTTTTCTGGCACTCCTGAAGCTAAGCTGCCAGCAGGGTATAAACTGAAAAGGATTCAGCCTGTCTACTCTTCATCAGGGTGCCCAGGCTTTCTCGCCCTGCAAGCCACGTATCAACCCCCTGAACAGTTCTGTGCTGCTCTACACAGAGCTGACATCCCTGAGTGTCCCCCGGTGAGAAATGACCCATCTGCATACCCTGCCTCACCTCCCAGCTCTCCACTGGCACTTCCAGGCTTGGAAGTGGCTACTGGGACTCCAACCTCCTCAGGATTGCTGGACCCAGCAGCCCACCCCGATAGCTGGGGCTTGGCTGAACAACAAAATCCCAACAAAGGAGCTGGATGCTGCAGGTTTGGAGCCAGCACTATGGAAACAATCTTATACTTGCAGGAAATAAGGGATATATTTTCTTTTAGGATGGGTTAAAACGAGTCACTCAGAGAGCTGGTTCCCTCTGTGGAAGTGCTGACAAACTCCACGGTGTGCAGACAGACCACTTCTGAACCTGCAGGAGTCTATTTGATTCTTTCCAAGGACAATTTCTAGAGGTCAGCTACAGTCAAATAATCGTTGCAAGGAAAAATTTTAGCACAGAAATAAGAACATTGTGTTTGAAAAAACCAATTAGATTCCTCCCAAACTCACAACCTGTCATTCTGTGAGAGTCTTTCTGGTCTCAAGTCCATCTTAGTAAAGACAAAAAGTGAAAGTGACAAGCAACAATGATTATTGCAAACCTTATTATACATAACAAATGACAATAACAGAAAGTCTGGTGGCTGTGCAAACAAGTCACCAGCTAGGAAAGAGACAGCTGATGGAAGAAGATAAAACATTAATGAAAAAACCCTGGGTTTAAAGATTAAGGGCAAGAAGGCATTATTTAAGTATACTAAGACCTAACGAAATCCTTGCAATCATACAGGAGAACAGGATTCATAGGGACCTCTTGGACCATCAAATCCTCATGCTATCTGTACTGCCATACCAAACAATCCTCTCCATGGAAATAGTGGTATTAAAGTAGTTCTTTTTGTTCCCAGATCCCAAGGGATGGAGGAGAGTGTGGAAAGCATTTTAGAACCTGGTATTTTGGTTGGTTATAATCTCCTTGTGATTTCATACTTAAAGTTTTTTGTCGGCATTTCTTACCCATTCTCTCTCTCACAAAAATGCCAGTCATCAAGTTCAGTAATGTCTCTTCCTTTTGTTAGTCCCTTTAGCTCCCTGTGTTAAAGGTGGCAGAATTGCCAATTGTGGTAACACAAAAAGAAGAAATATTCATTGAATATTTATGTTGTGTATTTGGAAAGAAATGGAATGTGCTTATTTCACAGAAAGGAAGAAATACTTTCTATCTCGTCAGTAGCAATGGAGGATGCAAGCAGCCATCACAGCAATACACATTAGTACCAGAAAATTCATGACCAAGAATATTGAAAGAAGTGTCTGAGGAGCTTCCTGAAACACTGACTGTGATTTGTAGAACATCCTGAAAGACAGGGGAAGCTACAAAGGGCCAGAGAAGTGACTGTTGGATAAATAGTGTGAGCCAGGGTTGTCCCCAGAAATGGGGGCATTATGCACTGGCACTGCTCCCCTGCATGTACAGAAGACTTGTTTGCAAGCCTGTCTGGTTCCCCCGCAGGCAGACTGAGCACCTGTGCAGCTGGTACCGCATGCCTGGTGTCATGCTGATCATGTGAGAGCCAGCAGCATGCCAGCCCCTTCAAACTGTGAGTCCATACCTGGATTTCCCAAGTCCAATCAGTCTGTCCCTAGTCCCAGGCAAAATTATTGCTAAGCACATATGGAAGGTGAATAAAGCATTAATGAATGGGAGCATACTCAATGCCAGCAAATGCTGAAACCTATTTTCTTAAAAGCAATCAATGAAACCTTTTATAAAAATGAGATTTTTTTATTTATCTGATTAAAGTTATCTTTATAGATTGCTGGAAATATGATACATCTATTTGATAGCTGCATGTGTCCTTCTCATTAAAAAAAGACAATTAAAAAATCAGTGTAGCCAGTACTGCACTGGTGAAATTAAAGACTGGCCCATAGATGTCCAAGTAATTGTCAAAAAAAAGAGCTCTGTCAGTAGTTTTCATGACAACTTCAAGTTCAGTCCAGAGAAGATCAAGAACTGACTTTGGCTGTGATCTATAAATACTCACAAGGACAGCACTTTCTGGCAGTAGATAGATCTGTCACATCTAGCTAAGCTAGCTTTATAAAATAGTGCAGCTAAGAACAATGATACACAAGTTCCAGGTAGGAAGAAGAAAAGACTTTGAACAGGGAGCAGCTGATTATTAGCCCAGCTCACTAGGCAAGTAGTGGATTTACACCTGTTTGAAAGCTTGGCCTGCTATTTGCCCAAACAAACTGTGTGCAGGCAGCCCTGGTGCGTGCTGGTGGCCACCAAGGCTGACTTGGGGCAGCTCCCTGTCCCCTGCTGTTTCAGATGGCAGCGTTTCAAAGGGCCTGTCACTGCATCAGCCTTTGTCTCTCTTCTTGGTGGTGTGCAGGGCAGCCACCAAACCCAGAGCAGAGATAACAACAGCCATCCATGACTCCTCTTGCAGGAGCAATCATCTGATTGTTGCCTGCGTGCACTGTTTCCAAACAGCCGCCTGGGCTGTTTTCAGGCAGCTGCTTGCAAACACTGCAGACAGACACTTGAATTTCATTATCCCCTGTTGCACAGGAATCACTCAGCTAGATATCTGAGGTCATATCACATTACTTCTGGCACTGCAGTGTCTGTGAAGTTACCTTGGGAAGGGAGAATGCTGCATAACCACCTTCCTAAGCATCAGATCTCAGTCAAAGACCACTGCTGGGGCAACCTGAAAAGCACAAAATGATGGATCACGGATTAATTAACTAAGACAGACTTTGCTGACCTGCAATGCCCATAGGACTCCCAAATGAGAACAAACACTTTCCTGGTAGGAAGATCATCTCTGCCCTGGCAGAGATGTCAATGCCATGTGGGACCTTGCTGTGCCTCATAGCTGCTGCTCAGTGGATAAACAGATCTCTGCTTTTAAAACAAAAGGATGAACAAAGGGCTAACTTGGAGTAGCTGTGGTAATGGTATCTCAGGCACGTTTTCACAAGCAATAGGTGAAGATGCATCATAGCAGACCTGTGCAGTGAAACAGTTTGGGGTGGGAGGCTGATTCAGACCAGCTCTGGTCTGGACTCGTGAACTGAATCACCGTTAGCAGCTGGAGTATGTCAGGAGTGTTTCTGGGACATGTATTGGGCTTCCATTTCACATGGAAGGCATCTGCTTGTGTGCTTCAAGGCTGCTCCACTCTGCAAGCCAAAGCAGGAGATGGGGCGCAACCAGGAAAGTCTCATCAAAAGCACTCACGTAATCCAAACTAAAATGCTGAGTCTGAGACACTTCCAGGTGCTCACAGTGCAGTATGCAGGGGAATAATGGAGATGGATATTGGCACATCTTTTACTTATGAAGAAGTTGCTTAACAGGGAAAGGCTTTTTTTCCTTCAAGCCATCACAGACTGTTATCTGACCTTGTGAGGGTGCCAGACTCTCATATCTGCTGTTAAAGTAATGGCACTCCTGTTCCTAATCACACCACGGCTGATAATGACACGGGAAGGACAATTTTGCTTATTGTCTTTTTTTCCCTCCCTTAAACAGGTACCTTGAACAAAATGCATATATGTTCTACACAGCACCTTCATGTCATTGGAAGAAAATATAAATGCCTTGAGTACCTTCTTTCTTGTATAGCTGACCCTCTCTGAAAATTCTGAATCTCAGCATATAGAAGTGATAGCTAAATGCAAAATCAGCATTGAGCATGTTCTGCAGAATCTGATCCAAAGCCTGAGGAGGTCTATGGAACCTTTTTGTATCTATGACAGGGCTCTGAACAGACTCACAGAGCAGTTTCCCACAACATTCCCACAGCAGACTGGCTTAGATGTACCATGATTGTAGGTTTCTCTACAATGTCCACAAACCTAAGGCATTTGGAGTGAGACAGCATGTAGGAGAGATCTACCTACCTGTCCTAAAGATTTCAGCAAAACAAATCAAAACATCTGTCAAAAGACACAAGATCTACACAAATCTCTAAGCACTCTTTGAGGTGATGCTCTTGCCTCTCATTGAACTCTTTGGAGAACCAGGAAGAGTGTGAAATCCCAAGGTTTAGTGAGGCAGGAAGTCTTTTTTTCTACTTTTTTCCTCTGGACATCACTGGCTTTGTTTTGCTTTCCTCCATTCTGGTTTTCTGAGCAGTGTGTTGCAGGCAGGGAGGGCAAATGACCAAAGAATGCATGGCCAGACATTTTCAGTTAGTTTGTGACATGGCATGAATATGCAGTAATGGCAGGAGTTTGTATTCATCGTCAGAGTTTCATTTCAATTCTTGTTCTTTATCTGCCCGTCTTTTCTAATACTCACAAGATACAAGGAAATGACATTGCCATAGCCAATTATATTTTAGGTAGGGGATGGTTGCTGATGATCAAAGGCTGACACACTTCTCTTCACATGTGTGGAAAAACATTTTAGTTATTCAGAAGCAGCACTGAAAAATCTACATCCCAATTGTGTGGTTTGCAAGGTGCAGGGAAATGGCTACAAGTCCCCTCTGCAGAGATTGCTTGAGAAATGGCAGGAATGGGCACTGTAACAGCAAAAGAGGAAGAAAACATCACAAATATGAATGGAATGGGACTAAGGGATACATCTCCACCCATCTGTGTGAATTTGTCTGTGACTGTAGGGGTGGAAGTGGTAAAAAGCCCCTAGATTTTTGCTGCCTGTGAGCAGGATTGCTGCTAACCACCTATAGGCACCCCAGGGAGCATGACTATGTCCCCTTGCTGTAGCTAGCTTCCCACATGCTGTGGGGTACAAAGCAATGATCCCTCGTCCCACTGGAAGGTTTTTTCCCTCACCTAGCACCAGCCAGCACCTTCATGGGCCTTCTTGTCCAAAGGTCAGTCACAAGTGCTCATCTGCCTCTCCATCTTTTTCTATTATCAGCTGAAAACATCACTGGTGTTCCTTTCCTGCAGTCTCTCAACATCCTTCATTTGTACACTACTATTTATTATTTAAAGCATTGCCTGTATTATTTAACTCACTGAGCATTTTTGGGATATGGTTTCCATGAAGGAGGCTGTGCAGCACCACCCTATTGAACTGTGAAATAGCAACACCCTTCTTTATTGGAACAAACATCACCCATAGTTATTCTCAGGTGGTTTTGAAGTCCATAAACATACACAACCATGCATAGGATGCATACATTTGTGTCTGTGCACATACTTTCGTGTGTCTATGGTATGTGTCAGAAGAATGTGATAACCTTCCAGATACTCTGTAAAGCCTTTGCTCAGCTGCAGCTTCCTGCACTCTGTGCTGTTTATCCTGCATCTTTGGCTACTCCATCACTAGACCAGATTGTTTTCCAAAGAGCTTTTGTCTTTGGTGCTGTCTCAGATCCCAGTCATGGCTTTTCTCCCCTCCACACCCAAACTGGCCACTTTCTCCTAAGCTGCAGGTTTTTGATAGCAAATGTGCCCAAAGGATGAAATGAACTGGCCAAGCAATTCACAAATACCGACTCTCTTCTTCAGCCCCAAAGATATTTGGTTTTCATTATATTATTTTTATATATGAAAATATCAATATTTCTAGTTTAGGGTAAGACTGATTCTGTTATTTCTACATGTCTACTATGCTTTTTGCTGATCCACCACAAGACACAATCCAGCTGAATTTTCAGTCTCAGGGATCACGGGCTGTTGTGTGGTTTATTTATTTTTTTGCCTGTGATTTGTCAGTCTCTCTCTAACTTCTCCCCACGCCACTCCTCTTCCTCTCATTCAGCCACAGGTTTGCAGAGCCCTGGGCTATGCGTGCTGTGTGGATCTGTTTTAGTTCCCTGTCAATTATTCCTCCCTGTTTACGGTAACAGCTCATATCACATTTTATTACTGTGGCTCATGTGCCTTTCACATCATTGCTTTTGAAACACTGAATTTATTCCAAAATGTGTCTGGTTTTTAGTCTAGCTCCTCACTCTTTCCTAATCCCAGGAGGATTTTGTTGTTGGTTTTGCATCTTTTTTGCCAGCTGCAGCTGTGTCCGTGTTCCAGGATTATTGCTCAGGTTTCTGTGAGAAACATGGAAATGTTTTTCCTTCTCTTCTCTGACCTCCCAAGCCCTTTAGCTACTTCTGTCCCTACCTGCTCTCCCTTCTGAGCCTTAAGTGCTGTGCTCCCTTCCCGGCCATTGTGTGGGACACAAAGATGAAATGACCGGGGCGTGTGAAAGCGCTTGACAACGCTTCAATATTATCTTCTCCTGCAGGATATCACAGTTAACCCTGGGTCTCCACTTCTTTTTACAACTGCCTTATTTTCATTTTGAGGGAACTCAGCGCTCGCAGAAGCCTGGAATTAATATCTCAGCTGCTGCTATGCTCAGGCAGGGAGCCAGCTTCCTCTCCCAGCGCGTCGCCCAAGCGTCTCGCACTTGACCACCTGTACCCCTGCATGAGTAGGGCAGCTTGGAGCTGTTTATCCCTCTCGCTGCTCCTCCACGCCAGTGTCCCTTTCTGCCACGGCCTGATGCCACCTTGAAGCTGAATTTTCTAGAGAGCAAACAGGATCATTTTAGAGAAGATCTTGTTAGCCCCGAAGGAGGGAAACTCATGTTTCTGATAGGCACTTTTTAAAAACCCACTATAGCTGATCTGGAGTGGGGAATGGGAGCAATGTACTCTGTTTATAATGTAAACAGGATTTAAAACTTCCCCAGGCACTTATACTTTTGCCAGCTCCAAATGATAAAAAAGCATGCGTCAGGTCTCAAAACACAAGATTGTGTTTAAAATTCATTACATTTAAGAATATAAATTTTGAATGTTTATTCACTCTTCGCACTCTGGGCCTGGCATTGTATTTGATAGAACCTTCCTTCTTTGAGAAAGGAAGCTTTCACCTCAAACACTGGAGCATGGAAAATGGGACATGCACAGAGAGGTTATAGCTCAGGAATAACTCAATGCGTCAGTGACTTTAGCAAAACTGAATTTTACTATTCCAGGGTTTAGGGTTTTGGGAAAAGGAGAGAAAAAAGACGATAGGCCTGGATGGAAGAAGCGGGAGAAACCCCTGAGAGACCAATGCTGAGGAAAGAGGTTAGCGACTTCTACCTCCAAGACTTGCTGTCCCCCACCAATTCCAAAAATTCAGGCTCTTCTTTCATCAGCGCTGTGTCACTTGTCTTTCCACAGCTTAGGCAACGTAGGCTGAAAAAGTATGACTTTTCTACCCCTAAGAGCCTATTGTCCTTGGTGACAAGGTCTTTCCTACCTCTAGAGCCCCCTCCTTCTTCTATCCAGGCAGAAGTCTCTCTGGAAAAGGATTTTAAGGTGATCAGGATACAAGCTGCATCCATAAGGTGGGGGAGGCTGCCAGACCCACTTTCTTTTCCTGTGGGTGGCAAAAACAACTAGGAGAAATCTGGGGAGCATTTCACCCAAAGTGTGTATCCGGCTATTGAAGGAAGAGAGAGCATCCAGGAAAGTGAGGGCTCCACTGAGTTATCAGTGTCTTACAGAGCTGAGGAAGCTGCCTCTGAGCAGCTTTTGTACTACACATACGGCAGTGTAGCTATTCAAGGCAGGCATTAGAGATTTCAATCACAGCTTGTGGCTCTCAATGAACTTGGAGCAACCCACACACTTTTGGTACCTCAGTTTGCCTTTTCTAAGAGATAGCAAGAGTGATATTCTTCTGCTACAGAGGAGCCATTGAGAACATATTAGTTCACGTTAATAAAGCAGGTGGATACCCGTCAGTTACTACAGGAAAGACATGCAGAGTATTTTGCTTTATTGTGGTTGTACAAAGATTGAAACTCTTGCCAAATTTCTACCAAAACGCATAACACCTTTAGAAAGCCTTTCCTAATAGCAGGTAGGAAGCAACAAGCCAAATCACAAAACAAATCTATGAAGCTACCAGTTCAACATGAAGACACAGAAAACTTAAATACAGGCTATTACTCAATGTAGCACCACTAAATGTAAGCTGTGTAACCAGCTGAATAATCACAACTGCTGATGATTACTTATGAGCACTCCTGAAAGCAAAGTGTGACCCTAAATGTTATCTGCTGGGAAGGAATATAAGCTGACTTCTTCTTCCAAGAAATGAGATAACTTCCAATCCATACAGGTAATGGGGGACAAGGAACTAGAACACAAAGAACACTACATCAATAGCTAAAAAATTGGTGAGGAATTAATAAAGTAGTTGTTGTGTGAGCAGCTACATCAAAGTAAGGAGATAAATAGCAGACAACTGGGACTTATAATGCATCTGAGAAGCCAATTTAATTATATTCTTTGACAGGATAACAAGCCTAGTGGACAAAAAGTACTCCACAGCTATGTCTGTTGTTCCCTGAGATGACCTTGTATGTGGGTTACTGAAATCTGAATGGTGCCTCTCAAACCCCAGCTCTTCCAGTGTGTGCCAAATGCAGGGATGTGTGTCACACTGTGCAGGGTTTTGCAGCCAACACACACTCATTTTAAATTACACGGCTGTTCTAAGTGTGTTTTCTCAGCCTCCAAATCTATGAAAGCCACAGAACGGAAAGTGCATTACATCACATCTTTTTCATGAGAAGGATCTGAATCCTAAACTTCAAACTACCGGAGGGGCTCAGGACGACAGCTATGCAGATATTTTGCTATTAGAGCAGGAAGTAGAGGCGATGCACATAATTTTGGTTTATTTTGCCATCAGATGGTAGTCAGCAGTTTGCTGGAGGTGGAAAAATGGTTGGAGCTGTGAACAAACAGCCTCATCCAAATTCATCAAGAAGGCTATTGCTCAAAGGTGCGTTCTTCCCTCCTCCTTGCCACCCACTCGCCTGCCTGATCTCCCATGCTGGAGGTGGCATTGTTCAAGCACCCTGACTTGTTTCAGCCAGCATGGCAGGAGCTCTTGCCCTGGCTCTCTATCAGGCAACTAGAAAAGGCACCGGGAGAGGTGTAGAAGGGTGTAAATCTAAGACAGATGCTCTCTGAAGAGGAGCTCCATTTGGAACACCAGCCACGGTCAGTACATTGGCGTTACTACAGTGAAAGGTGTTTGCTCCCTGTGTCCTGGGTTTGGACCTACAAACACCATGGGTTCCAGAGGTTAAAAATAGCATAGCTAGCACAAGGACTTTGTTAGTATCACTGCTAGGAGCTTAAAATACGAGCCAATTCCACGAGTGTGGAATGGATGACATGGATCAGATCTGCTAACACACAGGTATTAAAAAATTAATGAACCTCACTGTGGTCTTGCTACTGGAAGAGGACAAAAGTTCATCTCGGGAGAGGTCACACAAGAAAACAGTTTGGTCCATTTCTTCGGAGATCTGGAGCAAGTATTTGACTTCCCTATCCCTTACTGGTTTTTGCTGTCAGTTGCATTCTACATGACTTTGTGCTCTGTCAGCCTGGTGGGTGGCATCTGTGCTGTGGTGGGGCAGCTGGAACTAGATGACTTTTAAGGTCCCTTCCAACCTAAATCATTCTATGATTTTATGAGTCCTCTCTTATTCTTATGTTGAAAGACAAGGAAACAAGAGAAGCTATTTCTTTGTGAAATTGCTAACAAGTCTCTGCTACAGGAATGTCAATTGATGATACCTCTGCCTTGTAAGAGCCTGATGAAAAACAGCCAAACACCTAAGATAAGTGTCAGTGGTGGAGAATTAATCAAGGAGTTCTCCTATCATGCCCAAGCAACCCCTCTCAGCTTGAGAGCCTACCCATACCTGCAGAATAGAAAGAGGGAAGCATGTACGTAACTCCGGAAGGTGAGAATACACAAAGTGCAAGGTAGAAGAATTAGCTGAAATCAATTAATTGAAGTTCAACCCCAACAAATAAAGGACAGGATGAATAAACATGAGTACAGAGAAATGAAGAGATCACAGAAAAGAGTCCTAGGGTTAATGAGAACATAGGCAAGAGGGAATTGCTAGATGAGGCTGGCACAAATGCACAGAATGTATTATCAGATGGATATTGGGATTAATAGGTGTCATGACTTTAAACAAGTAATGTAGCTGGAGGGTATTGAAGCATGTTTTGATCAGCACAATTCAAAAAATACATAAACCAAATGGATAGAAATCAGATGAAAGAATGCAAGAATCAGCAAATCTGGGCTTATTTTGTTTGTTAAAAAATCTCCAGCATTCAGTATAAAGTTTTCTTAATGCTGATATGAGTAAGTCTCCTAACCATAGAGCTTAGAAGAATAGGACCTTGGTTCCCTTCATGAGGGAAATGGAATTGGCCATTTCTAATTAGGCACATTTTCAGGAACTACAGTTTTGTTTACTCGTGATTTCATGTGCTGTTTTCCTGCTTTATTCCTGAGCAGAGCAACTCCTAACTAAGAATATGTTATTGCTGTGACTGTGCCCATTGAAAGGCACAGGGAACATACACAGAGGCTTTGGGGAGGGTGAACTACAGCTATGCAGTAACCTTCTGGACTCGGGAGAGGAATGCAAAAGTATTAAGAAAGGGAAGAGACCTCTGCCTACCAGTCTCTAAATCACTGTCAGGAAGCCCACATTCTCCAGACTCAGACCAGGCCCTGGATGATCCTTGTACCTCCCAGGGCTGGTCTGGTGACTGTAAGGTGACTTCACAGCAAAGCCCAAGTCAGATCATCGGCAAAGGTGCACAGGTGAGGTGTGATACCTGACTGAACCAGCACCAGTGATGTCAGATTTTACCCAGGTGTTGCCAAACTCAGAAGGAGGACAAAGCTAAAATCGATAAGGCACAGATTTAATGGAATTGGAGCAGCAGAAAAAAGTCTGTGTGTCCCTGACACCTGTAACTAAGTGGCAACAACTGTCTGTTCTTCCACTTATATAGCAGCAGCTGCTATACAATGTCAAGAAATCCACTACAGTTTCAGTTTAGGACGGAGGTGAGCATGGACTACCACCTTGCAAAGGAACAGAGTGGGATGGAAGAGGAAAGAAAAAAATTCCAAGGGACAAATAACTAAAATTAATTTACAGGTAAAACACAACCAGGATATCTTACAAGTAAGGATAGGCACTGTAAACATGATGGAGAATTTTTCACCTTTTTCTAAAACTAGCCTGTTACATTGATCACTGCAGAAAAACTTTCTGAACACAAGCTGAACATAGACCACTGGATTCTCATTCTGAAACAGACGTAACAGCAACAGCCCAAAGCAAAGTTGACCGTGGAAGCAAATTACAACTGGGCTTTGGTTGACCTCAGCTCTTGGGAACTTGTTAACTCTTTCACTGATGGTGGTTAGTGGAGAAATACCCAGTTACCACAGCTACATCTACACTGCCAAAGGTGTTCCACCCTAAGAGATGCTTACTCTGATTTCCAAGACAAGTCCTATAGTGGAGCAGTCCCCCCGATTGGTGGAGCTAGTTCCCTCTAGAGAATGGCTGCATGCTTGCCCTGGGCATCCTCTGAATTCCCCAGGGAGTTCCCAGGGCCTAGGGACAAAACCTTTCCTTCCTCAGTTCCTCCCTTCCTTCCCCATTCAATATATGTTAAAACAAAAGCCCTGTGCTGCAACTCCGGTTGTTTTTTAAGTGGGTACATGCCATAAAGGTTGGTGGAGGCATTTAATTCTCCAATCCCAGCTCTGTTTGCCTAGATAGTGACTCACCTCACATGTTTCAGATCAGCTTCTTTTAAGGAGAGGAGGTGTCATACAGGTCCCACAGCCATGCAGAAGATGAGACTCTGTTATGCTTGCAAGACAGGTCTTAATTACAAAGTGAAAATTGTTATTTCATGTTAATGTGGTGGGAGAAGATAAATGAAAGCAGAGGAAATACTCAGTAACTACTGAAAAGGACACTCAACATCCAGACATGAGGCAATGTCTCATTAATTACTTGCTTTAGTCCCCTTTGGGCTCAGAACACAGCAGCAGTAGAATTACTTTTGTTAGCAACTCTGGGTTCTGTTTTGACTAAGATATGTGTTTTCTATTTATACATTAATGATTTTTGACATGTTTCTTTTCGGTGTGGGAATTAATTACCTACAATTTATCTAGAGACTGTACTTAATCCACATGTCAGTCATTCGTGTTTCATAGTGTTTCACAGACAGCAGCAGTAGTAAGGACTACTGAGAACAGAGCAATCCTGCCAGCACACATGGAGCCATTCAGGGCTACAGCTGTTAGTTACCAGCCCAAGTAGGTATGTGATATTCAACAACTGAATTTCACACCAAAAAGAAAGTACAATGAAGCAGTAGCTGTCACTGGACTGAATTCCAGAGAAAATCTCTCCTCCTAGAGACCAGCTTTGTGGTTCTATTTCACTTGTCCATTATTTTCTATTGCAAGTCTTGAAGAAATGTCAGAGAAAAATAATAGGAGTTACTGAGGGACTAAGTTATGAAGATGTAAAGTAAACTGGTGTCTTTCCCACAGATAAAGCATAGCTACTTCAGATTGGCAAGAGGCCCTAAATTGTGATATCACCTCCTAACCCCAGTCAAAATGTATGACCAGAGCTGTCAAGTGCTGCCTTATGAGAGCAAGAAAGCACTGAAGTTTGAACTGAGGTCTGAGTTTCCTGAAATTTCAAAGATACTGTGGTCCAAGGAACTTGTTTCAGAACTGCTCCTTGTTCAATGGAATTTGTTACTCTCCTGAAAACAGCTTAGCCCTAAGAATCATTTACACCCATAACTACTTGCCAGGGAGGGAGGGTCAGGAGGGAGCATCAGTAATTGCAGCTGCTCTGGAGCTAGGACTCAGAATGCAGGTCTGCCTGCATTATCCTCTTGCTCCTTCCCACCTCATTCCCAAAAATAATGGAACACGAGACAGAGTAATTTGGTCACCTCTCCATCATGCTTTGTCAGCGCTACCCATGATCTTGGCAGTTTATATTTATCCACCAAGAGAGGAGGCGAAACAAAAAACAGAAGGAAAGATGGAGGAGTGGATGAGAAGCTAACAATTTCTAAGACTGTAAAACCCGGCAGGCTTCGCTTTTATGGCATCATGGTGGATGGCTGCACAATGAAGAGCTGGCTTCTGTTGACAGCAATACTATCAGCAATTTCCTATCCAGCTGGGAAACATTTTTTTGTTAATATACATCATGATTTTAATAGCATGTGTGTAGGTGGTGAAGAATTGAATTTTTTTAAAACTTTATAATCAAGGTGAGAGGAGGCAAGCACAGTACATGAGAGAGAAACACACCGTGTCAAAATACTCTTATCTATTATACTCCAGGTCAGATCTGTCCCACCTCCAACCTACTGACTGGTCTTAAAGTTGAGAAATGTACCCTGCTCTGAGCACTTGGCTTTTTTGATTGATTTATTGTAACAACTGAGCTAAAGGTGGTGACAAAATACCACTGAATATATCTGTTAATCTCAGGGGTTAAAAATGATTGCTCACACTTCGTATTCAAAGAAATGTCTACATGCAGACCTTCTCCTATGGAAAGGAATCTGAATAGTGTTTGTTTAGTACAAGGTGAAGAGGAATGTACAAAAAACCAAAACCCAGCAAGACAAGGCAATTAGTAGTTTTACTGTTAATACATGTAAATGCAATAGGAAACTTAAACTTTGTACTCTGGTGACTCGGGTTTAAAGCACAGCCTGCTTCATCTTCACAAGGACATTTTCTCTCCACCCTAATGACAGGGACACCAGCTCCAGTGATGCTTTTTGTTGTGCCTTGCCCAGTGGCTGCTGAAAGGGGGTACCTTCCCTGCCCCAGCCACGCACTCCTGCGACTCTCCTGCATTAGCTTTAAGCTCTAGAGGTTCTGCAACAGCAGGGTTAGCTGTGTGAACAAGCTGATCTGGCAGAACACTGACACAGCCAAAAAGCAAATGGTTTCAGCATGTTGATCTGACTGACACATGTGACCTCACAAGTTTTGATACAGGGATGGAGCACAAGGCAAGGGAGACATGGCTGGTGTAAGGGCAGAGGAAGTCAGGCCAAGACTGACCTGTCATCATCAACACAGCCCAGCTGAGTGGGGTCTTACAACTTTGAGACACTCAGAGCAGTAGTCTTGTTTAGAGTTCTTTTCCTCTTTATAAAGAAACAGGAAGATTGATTGAAAACCTGTGTGGTTGGCCTGGTGCCACTCCCATAAATAATATAAAAACAGCCCTGTACTAAGCTTGCTACCCCACAGAGATGGGCACAGATGTGATAAGGACTCCTCTGCACTCACCATGGGGAAGGACAGAGAGCCTTATCCTGCTGACAATTCACTGTACATCTCCAAATACAGTACGGCAAATGCTGTCTCCAAGGATGGCACAGCATCCTCATTTCTGTGCTTCTGATCAGCCACATTTGGTTAGGATGACATAAACTTTCCAACCCCTTCAAAGTGGCTTTTATGTCTGAAATGTTTCATGGTGGTTCCATATGCTTGGCCCCAGACCTCTTTCTCCCTCTGCACATTCCCTGAGGATAATTTCATCCACACAGATTCAACAAGCATCACGATCCTGACAAACACAGTACTGATTGGTGTCACTCTCCTGTCCAAACTAACATCTCAGCTTTCATCTGACATAATTTTAGGGCTAAATAGCTGTCAACTTCAATTCAGTATGACCAAAACAGAAAGCTAATTTTGATTTTTCCCATACTCCCCCACCTTATATATTTTCCCTTCCTTCTCTATTAGTCCCCTCTTCTCTTCCCAAAAGCATTGAAAACTATGGCCTTCTCCTAACATCAGTATGTAGTCTGAATCAGATTTTTCCCAAGTCTCTCACCTTGGTTTTTTCTAAGCCTTGCTGCCTTCCATTGCATATTCTAAAATCCACCCTGTCCTGTTCATTGACTCAACTACATCTGTCAAATATAATCAGTTTGTCAGCTCCTTTCTACTTTGCCAGTGAGAACAGAGATTTTACTACATAATTACCACACTAGTATCTTTCTAGTTACAAGCCAGAGCAGGTTGTGTGGCAAAAGAAGAAAGTGTGGCCCAAACAAGACATTTCCAAAAATACTTGTGATGCAGCCAGAAAAAAAAAAGCACAAGAGCCTCTTGCTTCATGAATTCTGTATCTGTGACTTTATGCCCGGCAAGAACTGAGATTCAGTATGTTTTTCTGCTTGAAATTGTCAAAGCTTACTTAAAATTAATGCAGTATCTTTATCGCAGCATGATAGCAAGGAGTTGAAAATACGGTGTTTTGTATTCAAAGGTGATTTTAATGTAGTACCAGAAAGATTGTTTTTAGAGGGCCTTACCTACCTCCAGGTATTTTATGTGTAATTATGGATTTTATATGTTTCTAGAAGTTGGAAAAACTTCAAAATCAAGTTGAGGTCAGCATAATTTGGCTACCTTTCCCGAGGTGAAAGAGCATCTAAATAAAATATTATGACCCCTTTCTTCCAGGAATGATATTGTGAGGTAGGATTCTCCCAGAGCTCAGTGAAGAGCCTTTGGGGATTTCCTTGCTGGATGAGTCTGGTGTGGAGGCTGTGTGAGCAAATGCCTTAGAGGAAGGGAGAACAGAATAGCTGCTTAAGATTAATGACTGGATTCCTTAAAGCTACTTATGGGAAAGGTGATCTCTTATGTGTGAGCCAAAGACAATTAATTAAAATGGGTCAATTAGCCTGTGAAATACAACATGTATCCAGAGTTCAAGCTTTATGTATTCACACCAGAACCAAAATCAAGGGAGTGGGAAGACCTTCTCAAATCATACAGGGCAGAAGACGAATATGAGTTGATGAAGAGGTAGAATATTTCCCCCAGCTTCCAGAAGCCCAGCACTTGTGAGCAGGTAAATGCTGATGTGTTAAGTGCTGTCACTGGTGTACAGGACAGTGTTTGCCTGCATCTGCAGTGTCCTTCAGTGTAACAGAGCCAGAAAAAAAACTACAGAGACAGAAAAATGTGCAATTTAACACTTGTGTTTTGACCCTGGCTGGATGCCAGTGCCCACAAAAGCTCCTCTGTCACTCCTCTCCTCAACTGGAGAGAGCAAGGGAGAGCAAATATACTGAAAGCTCATGACTTGAGATAAGGATGGGGAGAGATCACTCACTGATTACTGTCATGGGCAAAACAGACTAGATTTGGAGACATTAATTGAATTTATTACCAATCAAGTCAGAGCAGGATAATAAGATTAACAAATCTTAAAAACACATTCTCCCCACTCCTTCCTCTTTCCCAAGATTAACTTTATTCCCAAAACTCTACCTCCTCCCCCCTAGCAGCACAGGGAGAAGGGAATGGGGGTTATGATTATGTGTTGGTTTTGCTTCTGCTTTCTCCTCAGGCAGAGGAGTCCTTCCCCTTCTCCAGCACCGGGTTCCTCCCACAGGAGATAGGTCTCCTTGAATTTCTCCGGTGTGGCTCCTTCTCATGGGCTACTGTTCTTCACAAACTGCTCCAGTGTGAGTTCCCTACAGGGTCTCAAGTCCTACCAGCAAACCTGCTCCAGTGTGGGCTCCTCTCTCGATGGGGCCACAGGTCCTGCCAGGACTCTGCTCCAGTGTGGGCTTCCCATGGGGTCACAGACTCCATCAGGTATCCTCCTGCTTCAGTGTGAGGCCCTCCATGGGCTGTAGGTGGATCTCTGCTCCCCCATGGACCTCCATGGGCTGCATGGGGACAGCCTGCCTCACCATGGTCTTCACCACAGGCTGCAGAGGAATCTTTGCTCTAGCACCTGGAGCACCTCCTGTCCTTCTTTCTGCACTGACCTTGGTGTCTGCAGAGTTGTTGCTCTCACATGTTCTCACTCCTCTCTTCTCTGGCCGCAATTACTTCTGCCCAATAACGTTTTTCCATTCTTAAATAAGTTATCACAGAGGCCTGGGGTCTCAGCCTTGGTCAATGGCAGGTGCATCTTGAAGCCAGCTGGCTTTGGCTCTGTCAGACATGGAGCAAGTTTCTGGCAGCTTCTCCAAGAAGCCACTCTTGTAGTCCCCACCGTGTTACCAAAATCTCATCACACAAACTCCAATGCAACACTGAAACAAAACCATTTCTTGTGTGGAGGAGTCAAATCCCAGCTATGTGAGCAAAGAGGATGTGAGGGACTAAAGCCTTTTTTTTCTTCTAAACAAACACAATGGCATCAGAAGCATCAAAATAGAAAAACTTTAAAACATTGAGGATGCAGAACAGATTACATTTTAGCACAAATCTCTGGAAAGACAAACCCACTTTGACAGAATGAGTTTCAGTGAGCCTAAACTAAATGCAGTGATCAAAATACTAAGTAAGTCAGTTATGTGATATATTTTAAAGAATAGTCTGATGAGAACTAGAAACATTCTTTGTTCCATCAGTCACTCAAAATGCATTTCCTTCCAAATGTGTCTAGAATCTGTCCAAGCATCAGTGTATGTAAATTCAGAGATGAAAGCAATAATTCATACTGGTAGGAAAGCATAAGGCATTTCTAGTAAGAATGCCAATCATCCTCCATAGGTTACGTTGCTGAGTGATGAATAGGATGTGAACGTGCACCTGATCAAAACCGAGCATTTCAAACAGCACACAATCCATAAAATGTCTGGGGATCTTAATATTCAAAATGAGTGAGAACTTTGGTTTCACAACTTGTCTGTGAGCACACGGTAGATGGAAAGCAAGGCCTGGGATGTTGGGTTCATGTTAACCAAAAATGGAAAGCTTAGACACGCCTCCTTCTGGTTTTTCAAAAAATGCTGGGCTTATAATAAAATAGTCAGAGTCAGTGCTGTCTGGGGGACAAGAGCCTTTGATGAATCACCCAAACTCCTACAGCCCAGGCACCACTAAGCAAACTTAAATACCAAATAAATTACTGTTTGTATCCCTTATACCTATTCACCTTCAAACCTGCCAACAGGTGAAACAAATGACTAAAATATGTGACAAATGAGTTAAAGGTACAATACCTCGTTTTGGCTGCGTGTTATTTAATAACTGCCAGATTCCTGGTGTTATCCTTTAGACCAGGATTTATAGCCTTATTTATTTTACAGAGATCAGAAAATAATTCTCAAAAATACAGAAAACTGAATTCTATTAGGAAGAAACTATCAAAATGTTCCATATGATTTATCACTTTGACCACTTTCTTAACGCTAGAGCCAAAGATTAAAAGTGATTTTCCTTGTGGATAGAGATGAGCATGATGTGACATACATGAGTGGGCTATGCAATTATTTGCTAGTCACTTAATAGAACAATAGAGAGGGTGATTTTTTAATTCTTTTCCTGGATTTGGGTAATAAAGCATGGTTTGATGACACAGATGGGATAAGCAAACACATCAGCCTGGTATATTCCACCTAGGAGGTGGTGGGTCTGCCTGAGAGAGACTTGAATTTGCAATGGGAGACCATGGTCTCTAACAAATATTTCAGAAAACTTCTCCTGCAGCTTCTTGGGAAACAGCTTTGATTCAATGGTCATCACACAAAACTTGAGATGTAAGACAACTTGAGATGTAAGACTGTGCCTAATTCTCCGATGACAAATGCATCAAACCTCTATAAAGGACAGGAGTGGAAGTCAGTGACAGCTATTTTGACTAGTTTGAGTCAATAAGAAGACTGAATGAGTGTGTCAGGTTTAGAAGATGATTCTAGTAGAAATAAAATGCAAGCAACATTTGGAAAAAATAATCCTGATATTTTCAAAGCAGATATTTCATATTTTAATTTACATTTGGATATTTATCTCAACATATTTTAAATACATTAACATTATTTTGAGCTTCTGAACTGGAAAACAAATTATTCCCGTCACTCTAAATGCTGATTATACACTGAAGAATTAAGCTCAGATCTGTCCTGAGGTGTATTCTCATTTCCTCCAGGCTTGAAGAAATGGCCATTAATAGGATTGCACACACACAGATTGAAGAGGGAGAGACTTTGTGTTCAGCATTGTGTTGCAGATCAGCATTGCACTAATTTCTTAGCTGGAAAAGCACTCTGCAAATATCCACTACCTGAAGGATGCAGATGGGACAGCAAGGATGCCAAGCCCCTGAGACAACTCAATCCAATCCACTACCTAACAAATTCTTATTTGATATATTGCATTGACATAAAGAAAATCCCTGACTGAGAGACAGAACAAGGGCCGAGGAATAATACAGCTGTCATTTCTAGCATGAAGAAACATTTTTTAAACTTTTAGGACTGATTGGATTTTCATTGCTAACATTTCTGCCAAACTTCCTTTCAACAAAGTATCAAGACTAGGATGGAATATTTTAGAATACTCGCAGAGGAGACAGAATGATTGGATCTGCCTTCACTTTGCTCTTAAATTAATATTAAAGGGGGGAAAAGGAAGGCATAAGACCCATTTCAGTGATCAAATTCACCCATGGAATAGCTCAACATGACATTAATTCTCAGACAGCTGATTAGGTGGTTTGCAGTCCTGTGCTGATGGACCTGGCTGTGGTCAGGATGCAGTCCAGGTTTGGGGGATGGTTTGGGAAGCAGGGGTGATTCTATAAAGTAGCAGCAAGGTTTCTTTCATAAACTTTGTAAGAGAGTTGGAAGTCAGACTGCAGGTTGCATTTGTCCCCTGGAGTCTTCTGGTTAGGCTGTTTATGATGAAGAATTGTTTAGATGAGAAGAGACATGGATATTGGTCTTGCAGGTCAACAGCAGTGTATTTGCAGAATATATCAATTGCTAAAAATGAAAGATGCAGACATAAAACTGAGTGCTCTTAATGACAAAAGATTGAAATACTAGAATGTGGGCTCCATTTTACCTTTGCTCATCTCTCTCTCTGCTTTGACATTTTTATGCAAATATCTACACTGTTAAGGGCCATCCATACAAAATGCAGTCACCTGCTCTTGGATCAAGACTTTTCTATAAAGATTTTTCACACATAGGCCAGAAACGTGATATCTGATGTTTTGTGAACTGACACATTATATTTTTGGTTCCTATGATTCATCAAACTAGTTTGAGTGAATGGACATTTTTACCCTATAATTTAAACTGAAGGATATTGAAGGGTAGCTGAAGTTTTCCCCAACTAATAAGAAGTCTCTTTTCTGTGAGTATTGGAAGAAACCTGCCCAAAAATGCAAACCGTGCTGATGGCTTTTCTATAGAGCAAGTGCAGACACATTAAACATTTTATTTTTTCTCTTTCAAACTCCTTAGGCTTTTATATGAATTCAAAGATTATGTTTCAAACTTGCAAGACTGTGTGGGTTTGAAAGCAACCAAGACAAGTAGCCCAGTCCTAACAGAGACCTTTGTTAGGGCAGAATCTAGTAAAGTGAGCTAACAATTTGCAGTACATTGGCTGTCACTTCAAATGTCAGTGATAATTTGCAAAACACTCAGAGCAATAATGGAAAAGGCATAAAACGTCAAATTCGTAGCAAAGCTGATAACAAAAAGAATATTCAGTATGAATTACAGTCTTCTTGACTTGCTAAAGCTCTTACTGATTCTGGTTTAATAAAGGATAGTCTCCTCTCAAGGGATTTAAATACAGTAGATTATCTAACATGCTTAACTGTTGCTTGAAGTTCCCAAGCTTATCCTTGATGACTCGGAAATCTGTGATCTCTTGCTAACGTGTTTGGGAGGGTGACTGGTCAGTTGGTGATCTGACTATCTGTTACCTGGATAGGTACACATTTGGTCAAGGACCCCAACATTCCCTTGTATTGAAAAGCTAGTGGCTATCCCGTTTTCATAGATGTCTTTTTTTGGAAAGCTGTTCTGAGAACTATTAACAACTGACTTTGAAAAGGCATCAGCTCCTGCTGTTTTGCAGCTACTAGAGAAGATGAAAATGTTCAGAATGGAAAACATCCACAAAAAACATCTAAAATGTATATACTGATCACAAGTCAGACATATGCTTGGTGGAAATTAAAACTTCAGAGTAAGAAAATAACAACTCTGCTTTCTGAAAACCTGTGTCAGTTACTAAAAATATTTTAATGAACCATTACACCTTCAGATACATTGGATGTGCACAGCCTGGATTGCAAGCCCGGGTCATTAAAAGTTCAAATAGCCTGGCTCACAGCAGGACCTAGGAAAGCCAGGCAGTTTTGTCTAATTCTTATTGAAAGGGTAAGAGGGGAAAGAGGTAGCTAAACTATGTGACAGACAGGGATCTATAAAATGAAGTGTTAGGAAAAGGGATGAAGAGGAAGAACTAGAAAACTGTTCATGGAATACAGTGCAAGTTGGATGCAGAGAAAATACCAAAAAGTCAGTCTGAGAACTACAATAAAGGTGGATAAGAAATCTCTGGCAACGTGGCACATGGCATATATTAACTACTCTAGTATTCACCAAGCCTCTTAGACCAGTTGTGTCTCCCAGGGAAAGCTCCACAATGTCTTGACTTGAACCCAAGTTATCTCAATTTGACACCCCAGAGATGTGCAGACTTGCTACAGCAAAAAAGCAAGTTACTGCTGTGCAGTAACACAGTTACTAATCACTGAGGCTTTAGCTCCTCTCTGGCTTCTGTAACACCTTGGATCCCACAACCTAGAAAAGGACCCCTGCTTCAGAGCAACCAAATCTATGCTGAGTCCCACAGCCTTGGGAGAACCCTCTGCAAAACCCACACTGCTCTGTCACAACAGGGCAGTCTCTTTGCCCCCAACTGCTGTTCAGCTGGCTTGTGTAAGCTCCTCACTGAGATATGCAGCCCTTCCTGAGCAGGGCATATATTTAGAATACAACTCAATAGGCCACCATCAAGATGAATTTATAGTGTACACCTGAGCTGAACCAGATTTAACAAAAGTGGGGCTACCCTCATCTTTCTGTCCAGGTCTGTGGCTCTGCCTTTCTTTGCACTGGCTCTAGGGCTTGTCTGACCCTGTGCAGAGCTAATCCAGCTCATTAACCCAAAATAAAACTATTGACTTTCCTAGCAAATTAATGCATTGCTGAAGGGACAAAAAAATCCCATGGGCTCAAATGGATGCAGGACCTTCCTTTTCAACAGCAATGAGAACAGATCGCTTCAAGCTGAGGTGATTTATCCATAGGGGACTCTACTCATGGGCTAATTTACACCTGTACTTTGCCTACTGCACAAAATGGAGTTCTTATTACCAAATTACATTCTCAGTTTTGTACAGACACATTCCACAGCTTCTTCATTAAGAAATCTGGTCTCAGAGCATGCATAAAAGATCTCATTTTTATGGTAAATATTTCCATCCTGTACTTGTGAAGAGAAAGAAAAATGATAATGTATTAATATTACATGAGGATGATGAATTATCTTTCTATCCATTGACACCTCTGTAGGATGAGAATGGCAGTGCTGTTTTTCAATCAGCAGTCTCTATGGCACCTGAGTATCCAAAGATCCTTAAAGAGTAAGAGAGTTCCAGCCTTCTTATGTTAATTTTTAACACCTCTCTTTACAGCTAATATTCAAAGAGCAAAAGGAAAGCTCATGTTATTCCAAGAATCAAGCAGAATGACCAAGGTAATAACAGACCTGGCATCCTTGCTAATCCTAGACAAAACAGTGATGTTATGTGAATTAAAGCAGTCACGTTACGTCTGATTCAATCAATAAGGAGTTAAAGGTAGGAATGTAATGAAAGCAAGTCCACATGGCTTTATGGAAACAAGACTTGACAAGCAGGCCTGACTTCAGTTTTTGATGAGATTACAGGTTTGTTTGATCAAGGTAACCACATGGATGTGATAGACTTGGACCTTCCTAATGAATCTGATTTAGTACTGCTTGACATTTTGATTAAAACATTAGCATTATATAGCCTTAATAAAACACATTAAATAGATTAAGATCTGGCTAATTGATAGAGTTCAGCAAGCTGTTCTAACCAGATATTCAGCACCGACTGGGGATATTTTTAGTGGAGCTCTGCAGGCAGGAACACTATGCTTGCTACCATTCGATGTTCTGGAATTACACAGGAACATGGGTAATATTGGCAAATGTCCCACAGGGTAATGAGGAATGGGTAGCTGTGGAAAGTCACAGTTTTGCCTGCATTGGCATAAATGTGTTTCTGGTATTTGATTACATCCTTTTCCTTCATTTCTCTATAGGCACAGAAGTTCTTTGGCAGGGTGTAGTTGCAAGGCTGTGGTCTAGGCAGCTGCTGGTGGACATACAGTGATTTCTCTCAAGGGTCATTGCTTTTAACTGCAAATACATGGATTACCAAAAGGACTCATATGAATCACTTAAAAAGTGACAGCTGTGAAACCATCACTTATTGCACACTTCTGCATGTGGCTTTTTTTTAAATTACCAAAAGTATAACCTGAGATTAAAATACGTTTGCAGCTTTGAAAAGTCAGGAAATTCTAGCCCATGGGCTGAAGCAGGATTTGCTATTGGAAAAAAAATAGAACAAGAAAACCAGAGAACTGACAAGAACATTAATGATCAGTCATACACAAAACATATACAATCTCTAATATGATCACTTTCTGGTCACCTCATCTAAGCACATCTTTCCTGGTTCTTCATTTTCTCGGTCAGTTCTTGAATCAGACTGAGAGATCATTGAATTAATATTACTTTCCTTTGCCAGGTTTGATTCTGACCAATCTTTTTTATGACTGCACATAATCACAAGCTTACTTAAGCAAAAATCAAAATGAAAGTTCATGTGAATTTTGATGGTTTGGAATGTTAAAGATCCTCTTTCTCAGCAAAATATTTGTAGCAAACTGTTATCCTTTTAACATTTGGTTTCTGTTTGACCTTGCAGAACAAGATGACTACTAAAAGTAAGATACTATTCAGAAAAAAACCACTGAACAGTATACCCTCTCATTACTATCTAAAATACAGATTCAGATACATATTTCCCAGAATGCATTGGCATATCTTATTTAATTTGGTTTATGTAGCAATTTAACATGTAAAATCTTTCCACATTTTCCTAATTTTATTAACTTTTATTAAAACTCTTGGTGGCAATCTCAAAAGTGTCCTGTGAAACATCAATACCATCTAAACCAGTACAAGTCAGAAACAGAATGCTTCATGTGTACTTCGTTTTTCTCCACTGAAAAAAAAGAAGCAATGGGTTTTTCTACTGTGTCAAAACCAAATTGTTCCTGTTGTTGTTGTTGTTGTTGTTATACAACAAAACTTCTCAGCGATGTGGTCATTCAGTGGGGTTTCTTTCTGTGCCTGTCAAAACTATTACAGAGTTTGCCTATGTCCTACACTGTTCTGTCACCCTCAGCACCATCCCACAAATCTTATTTCCATCATTTTCTCTCCCTGCTTCTGGATTTATGTCCAGCTTAGAGAAAAACTTTCAAAAGGGACATACATACCTTACATGCACCAGTAGTGAGCCAAAGTTTTTCTTCTCAGTTGGTGTTTTTAAACAGGACTGATTATGTTTTATTGGTCAGTTTGTTTTTGTTTTGTTTTGTTTTTTTTCCTACAAGTCAGTTTTCCTAACAGCACACTGGCAGTGTGAGGATCCTTGCTTGCCCTTTTGGATACTCTGAGGTAATATCGAATTGTCAATACCCAGCTCTCCATAGTGATTCTCTGGAAGAGAAATGTTGGTATTCAAAAAATGTCTGCACCTTATTCCACCTCCAAAGCTATCATTCATTCTTCTAATTTTCATCCTTCTTTTTCTTGACTTAAAACAAACTGTCTTATCTCTGTCCTCCCTAGAACTGTAAAACTATTATGTTATCAGATTTTCTTCCTCTAGTACCCCCTGACTCGCAAGTCTGTCTGTGACATTTTCTTCATCCTAATTATTTCGTTTTTATCTTTCCCTTTCCTATTTACAATTCATGTTGTTATCTTTCTTTTGGGTTTTGTTAGCTTTTTGTTTTTACTTACATTGCCTCTGGTGAACGTAGTATCAGTAGGACATGACATTCTTCAAACAGCTTCAACTGGGTTTTGACTTTTCCTTATTCTCCAAAACCCTGGACTTAGATCTTTGCAGATTTGCTTACTCAGTTCCATGCCCTTTTTCATTTCTGTCTCCTTGCCATAGTCCTCATATATTTTGTTTCCCACACAAAGTTATGTTCCCTTTTTTCCTGGCTACAGAAACCTATCAACCTTTCCAGTTTCATCAGCAATGTATCCTTTATTTTTCATGAGGGCATTAAGTGAAGATACAGTTATTCTTTGAACTTTACCACAATCTTTTCATCATTCAGATGGGGAGTACCTGTGAACACAAAGGGGTGAGCTAAAGTGAAAAAAAAGTATGGATCTCAGTGTAAGAAGCTGAAACAAACACTATTATCTTGCTTCACAGAACCGTAATAAGATTCATAAAAAGCAAATTAGGTATTCGAGTGGGTATCAGAACTACACTAAGCATCCCTGAAACATCTGAAAAAATGAGGCGACCAATGTGCACTCATTGGTCACCTCAAGTGTGAGGAATGTGCAACACTTTGGTGAGGTGTTATAATTCCTATACAGGAGAGGAGAGGTGTTATGTGTGTGTTTATTCCCGTACAGATCAAATTGCTTACACCATTTTATTCAGTTCTCGGCTTCCAACCACGTTGACAGCGCTGCGCCATGAGTCACTTTTAATCGCTGCCTCATTTGTTCCTGACCTGAATAACCTTTTTATAGAAGCTTGTGTGCAGTGTAACACCTCCTGTGCCGGATCGCGCTTCAGAAGCCAGAGAGCTGTCCCGCGCAACTTCCACGGCTTGGGAGCGAGCCTCGGGAAGGGCAGCCCTGGCTCCTTGTATTCCTCCTGGGAAGGGAAAAGGGATTTGCCCCCGAGGAGGCAATGTCAGTGCGCGGGCTGAGCAACGACCCGCACAGACCCCTCCGTGCCACGGCGAGAAATGGGAGCTTCTCACTCAGCACCCCTCTCTGCCACCGCCGAGACCGTCACCTCCCGTGGTATTTTTACAGAATTACAGGATTACAGAATACCCCGGATTGGAAGCGACCCACAAGGATCACCCAGTCCATCTCCTGTCCCGCACAGGACCGTCCCCAAGAGTCACACCATGTGCCTGAGAGCATTGTCCAAACACTTCTTGAACTCTCTCACAGCCTGGTGCTGTGACGGCTTCACTGGGGAGCCTGTTCCAGTGTCCAGCCACCCTCTGGGTGAAGAACCTTTTCCTAATATCCAACCCAAATCTCTCCTGACACAACTTCATGCCGAATTTTGGGTCTGTTCGACGTCCCGCACGCAGCTCAGGCTGCGAAACCAACTTCCAGTCCTCCCCACGGCCACAAACCCCGTTCCCCGCGAACCCCGCTCCCCGCGGGGGCTGCTCGCCCTCAGCAGCTCCGAAGCCGCCGCCGCCGCTCTCGCCGCAGTGGGGCGGGGGCTCCCCTGGCCCCGCCCACCCCGCCGGGCTGGGGGCGGGGCGTCGCTGAGCTGCGCTCCCATTGGCAGGAGCGCGTGCCCATCCGCGCAGCGCCCCAATCAGCGGCCGCGGATCGCGGCGGCCGTCAGACACCGCTTGTCCCCCTACCGGGAGCCGCCCGTCCGCCGAGATGCCGAGCGCAGGTCCCACCCCCTTCTTCCCTCTCCGCCAGTCACGTCCACCCGGTTGAGCCAGTAACCAATAGGAACCCGCGAGAGCCTGTCAATCACTGCCGTTTCCCCGCCTTTCCCCTGCCCGCCCACAGCGGGGCCGGGAGCGGGGGGTGAGGCGCAGACCCTGGTGCGGTGGGCGGGGCCTGGCGGCCGGAGAGGGAGGCAGGGACAGAGAGGAGGAGGAGCCCGGGGGAGGAGGAGGAGGAGGAGCTGCGGCTGACGCCGCCGGAGCTTTCAGTACCTCGGAGAACGGCTGCGAGCGCGCCGGGCGGGCAGGAGCCGCCGCCACCGCCGCCCTCCGCTCCCCGCTCACCTGCCCCGCTCCGCTCTTCACCCGTCCCTCCCCGCCCCGCGTCCCCCCGGCGCCCAAGGGAGCCCGGTCCCGCCGGAGCGGGCCCGGGGGGAGAGCACGGCAGCGGCACAGGCTCGGTGATCGGGACGGGCGGGGGGTCGGTCAGCGCAGGGACGGGACGGGTGGGCAGCCCGGGACGGCCGGGCTGGCTTAGGGGCTCGCTCGGTGCCGTCGCCCCTCACGGAGCGGCGGCCGGGGCGGCGAGGAAGGCGAGGGGCTCGCACCCCGCCGTGGAGCCCGAGGGAGAGAGAGGAGCTCCGAGTGCGGCAGCGGCTGCCGGCGTTTGCTGGGGTGGGCAGGGAACCAGGAACAGGAGTCGCGCCAGCGGCTGGGAACGGGGAATCCGCTCCTCGGAAAGCTCGGGGGCAGAGATAGCCCTGGCTTGAAGGGGTTTTGAGGGGAAGAGGAAATTGAATGTAGACGAATTTTGGTAGTTTTGCTGAAATAATCAAGTGCCGAAGGCAGATCTTAGGCAGATAAGACAGAGGGATGGATCCCACTGTTTTGGATGTCGGCTTGAATTTTTTACTTACTTTTCTGTTTTGACCACTGCTAAATGTGGCGGAACCCGATGGCGGTTGTTCCATTGTTCCTTGTTTGAACGTAAATCTTAGTCCTGCTGCTTGTGGATTTATTTATTTATTTATTTATTTATTTATTTTTGGAAAGGACCTTTCCAGGTAGCTTTTGCGTCTGACAAAATGAAGCCTTTGTATTTTTCAATCAATTATACCTAATATTGACATTCTGTTTGGTACAAGAGACTTAAAGTGCTGCCTCACTCAGAGGACCATTAAAGACTTTCTCGGTCACTACATGTAGCTGAATGTGTTACGACACATCCTTTCTGCCCCCCCAAATCTTCCGAAAGATTTTTCCAAAATGAAGAAATTTAATTTTCGCAAAGTTTTGGATGGTTTAACTGCCTCATCCCCTGTTGGAAGCAGTGGCGGTGGCAGTGGAAGTGGGGCTGGTGGTGGCTCCGTGCACCCAGGAGGGACTGCGGGAGCTGCAGGGACACCCAGAGAGGAGATCCAGGAGACGCTCACTTCAGATTATTTTCAGATCTGTAAGGTAAAGGCTATATTTTTATTTTCTATGGAAATAATAAAAGCTACCTTGGGTTGGGGGGCGGGGGGAGGTAGTAATGTGATACCAATAAGCGTTTTACTTGAGAACTGCAGTGGTTGTATAAGGACTTTGGAATGAAAAGACAGAGATCCAGTGGATGCTTTTTTCTTCCTGCTGCAGAGTTGGGGTGGTCAGTAAATTCATAGAAATCTTGATTTTAGCACTCAGGGCCGAATTCCAAGTTCACACTTGGACCCCGAACTGCTGACAGTATTGTGGACAGGAAAGCAAATCATTGGTGCTGGTACCGATAACATTCACAAGTCATTAGAAATTGAAGATTGTATCCACCTACTTCCCCTCCTCACTCTTCTCATCCTCCGTGCCTTTCCTTTTCTATTTTAAGGCACAAGCTAGAAATAAAAGACAGTGCAGTGATTACTGAAGCCAGGACTTCAATTATTTGTGAGGAGCTGGATGTAGATTCAGGGTGGCTGTTTACCATTAGTGCTTAAGTTTAGGATTGCATGATAGCAAACTTAGTGGGACAGCAAAAATACCAAAAGTTGCCAAATCTGTTTGGCATTGGTTTTTATGTGTTGATCAGTTTCTTAAGTGGGAATTTTCCATGAGTAGAAAGCATAAGATATCCCTGTATGTATTTTGGTTTGTATCTGTTTTCTGCAACAAAGCTTTTAGGGGTGGTCTTAAATATTTGCACCTGTAAAATAGTACAAACTATTTGGTACTTCTGACCAACTCTGGAATATGAAAATCATACTTCTGTAATGAAGACAAAACACAAAAGGAGATGATAGTCCTCCGCTATTACCCGTCACTTTTATGTGAATTCTGGTGGCTTTACTAGAAGTTTTGTTTGCTTATTTGTTTCAATTAGAAACTTCAAAACCAGAATTTTTAATTAGTGCAATTTGCATTACTAGGAATAAATGGACTCCACCTATTAAGTATACTTTGCTTTTATTAACCAGCTAGAAATTGATCTGAAATGTAGATTACAGTCACATCCAGCACATTATCATTTATTTTCATGTTTTGGGAAGAAGCAAGAAATATAAACAACCAAGACAAGCCTATAAGACATTTTGTGTGCAGATCTGGTCCTTGTGAAACGCACAGCTTCCCTGATCTCAGATACCATGTTTCTAATTCTGTTTGGCTTTCACCTACAGCTGGTGTCAAAACTCTTACAGAGTTTAAGGGGAGAAGGATGAGCCCTTATGGTTAAAGACTCAGAGATCTTTACATAGGTTCTACAAAATTCTAATGCTTTTTCTTCTTATAGTTCTTTGCCCTCCTGAACCACAACAGGTTCCTGCCTTTTGACTCAAATTATTCTGTAGTTTAATAGAGTGTCAGTGATGAGTGCATTAGAATCACACCTGCTTCCCAGGCTTGGATTTGACTACTTTTGCCTATGTACACAGTAATTTAGCATTTTGTGAAACTCCAGGTATTCAGTACAGTGATTTCCCATTTTTGTCACTTCAGTAAAAAGATAATACAAACAATCAAGGTACATTAAAATATCATTAGAAGGTCTGATATTCAAAGATTTCTAAGTAAGGCTAACACTCAACATGATTCTTCATGTTTAAGTCATGATAGGGATGAAGATCTGTATTTAGTGAGATATATTCTTGTTTTGTAGGGCATATTTGTGAAAATAAGCAATATAAGATGAAAAGAATTTTTTTTTTCTAATCTCCATTATTTCCCTTGTTTGCTTTGCTATTACTTGAAGACAGTTAGTGTTATGTTCTGATGGATCTGCTTGGAATATATGTAAAGGAATATGTCATTTGAAGAAGATTTCAGTAGCCAATATTTACCAGTCTTAGCTCTCAGGTTAAAATGCTCTCAACAAAGGATATATTTGTGTGGGAAACCTTTTGGTTGCTTGCAGCAGCACTTGGTTATGAATGCATATTACTGCAGAAGTCTGTTGTACACAAAATACCGGCTTCCTTTTTTCAAGACACAAAGGTATGCCGAAAGCAAACTTCCAAAACACTCAGTGATCATGTGCTCCTGATACTCTGCAGTGTTTATTCCACAGGCTCCACTGAATCAGCTCCGCAGCACTTCAGGAGCACCAGGAGCATGTTTGAAGGGAGCCCCAGAAGCTGTGAGGGCCCAGTCCTGCGTTCTGCACTGTTGCAAGGGAACCGAGGGCAGTGGGGCCTGACGCAGGCGCAGCTTCACCCTGCCTGCTCCAGGGGGGCAGAGCTCAGCCAGGGTTTGGACCTCAGTCAGTCTGAATCGAATTAAAAATACACCGACACACACATAACCCAAATTCTGTCCTCCCCAAGCTTTTGTTGTGCAGAACTTCTGGTATTTCAGTTGGGTATTTTCGTGTTACATAAGTTGTACGGGCTGCATATTTAAGGATCCATGATCTGTGATCCTGCTGCACACAGAACTGAGTAAAGCTAATGGCAGTTTTGGTTTGTTATCTGCAGGATCAAGGCATCTGGGCTAACAGCTGAAGTAGCATCTCAGACTGGTTTTTCTGTCTTTGCTGATTATAAAAATCCTCATTTAGAAATGAAACATAAAAGCTGACTCATACTTAAGCATTAAAGAGCCTTTCCCTGCAGTTTTTATGTAGATAAATTGCCTTTCTGAAGTTTGTGGGAGGTTTGCTTGACTGAAAACACAGATCCAATCCTCTGGCAGAACACTGTTTTGAATGGTAACACACCTGATTTCATTTGTAACACACTTGAAAGCCAGCTCTCCATTTTGTGGCATTTTTAGGATGCTTATTACCACAGTGTCTTTTTGAGATACAGATTAGAATTTAATAGAAGTAAACTGAGTATTTCATTTTATACTGAGATGTTCTCAACGCGTAACTTTTGGCATTTATATTTAAAACATTAATGTGATCTTCCGTACTGAAAGAATGAAATATTCTTGAAACTATTACATATGAAACAGCTATGTCCTGTTTTAAGTATGATAAATTTATATGTTGGGAGCTGTAATAATGAATGAGTGGCACCATTTTCAAAATACTCAAGCAATGTGAAATTTTGTCATACCTATTTTGTGACAACAGGAAGCAGAGGTACAGTTTAGGTTGAATCTAAGGGCTTCTCTTGGGATTTGGGTATCCAAGGGGAAATCTTGAAAATATCGATTATAGTTCACATTAGTTGAATTCAATATGTGAGATAGCAGCATCATCCTAAAACAAGGCATGATCCAGTAGAATAAGCTAGTAAAGTCTATGTTAATTTTAATTGGGATAGACCTAATTTCCTTGGGTTTGCTTCTTTGTATTTTCCCTCTGTATACGTGTTGTTTTCTTCTTCTGGCAGGGATTTTTAGGATCACCTGTGTTTGTCGAGAGCATCTAGAAACTAAAATATGGCACTGGGGAGAGATCTGCTATTAATAGAAGAAGTGAGAAGATCACAGTTAGGATGTTTTAAATCATTTGAGGATAACTTTAAGCAGAGAGAACATAAAAGGAGAAAAGTGTGTTTTTATTACTTTTTCAGCAGGTTGCTTGTTAGGGGATGATGCAGTTGGGAAAAATTGAATAAGAATGAAGATGCACTTTTTTTGTATGTGAAGTATTTGCTCCTCGTGAAGATAAGTCTCCCATATAGAACTACTCAGGTTTTCTTGAAGAACAGTCATGGAGTTGAATTGAATTTGTAGAGCATGAGGTTAATAATTTTGAAATCAAGACCTCAGTTAAAAGAACAGTTGTTCTTTACCAGATATACAATTAATCTACTCTAACATGTTTTCTTTTCCTATGGGCAGCAACTGGATGCCCATGAAAAGGTCCAAGAACTGACAATTTAATCTTCTTCTCAAAGAATTACTCCCCAAATGGTAATGGACTGCCTTTAAACTCCAAAGCATGAGATTTCTGTTCTTTTCCAATCTGGTCTTTAGTGTTATTACTGAGTAGTCTTGCAACCCAATAAACATCCTTTAAATCTTGCTGTATTGGTTATACTGATAGTATAGTCATAGTTTCAGTATGAACATTACCCAGTTTTTATGCAAAACCCATGGAGGCCAGCACAGTTTTAGGCTTTTGTTAAAACTGGTATGGAATCCTATGGCCAATTGCAATTGTGCCTTCCTAATCCTGCTTTTGTTTGGCAAAAACAGGCCTTCAAGATACAGTCAATCAGTAGCCAATGTAAATACCTTAATTATCTGGATTTCCTATCAGGTAATCTTAATTCCCAGAGTTTATAGATGGTAATACCTTATTTTGTCAACCTATGAAGATAAACATTTAATCCTTCTGACAGCAGTCAAGTGGGTATTTTAACTGCAAATGCAACATGACACTACAGTTCAGTGATAACAGAGAGAAGATGAATTTTGGAATGTCAATTTAAGCACAATGCTGCAGGAGCACATTTTTGCTTATGAAGAATTAAAAACAAAAAAATCTTTGTTATAAGATATCCACAGTGTTTTAGTCAATTTCAGCTGTTTGGTTAATCTGTCTTGCTTCCTTACTAAGGTCATACAGAGAACAAAAAATAAAATGTTTGCAAAGTGCTACATTTCAGTGACAGCCCATTTTAAAAATAATATGAACCCTTACTTGTAAATTTTGAGAGTTCATTCAATACTTAAATGGTAAATAAGGTAATGTTGGGAAAGATTTTTTCCTGTATACCAGAGTTTGGATCTAAAGTTAGGTGCAAAACTTTATTCCTTTTAAAACTACACAGTCATAAATGACACTTCTAAATTAGATTATAGTAATTTCATGAGCATAATGTATTTTTCTTTTTTAAGTGTTTGTATTAATTAGAAATAGGACTCATCCATGGGAAAGAGCATAGCACATTGAAAGCTTCTTTTGAAGATTTTAAGGTACCTGTAGTAGTATAACTGGATTCACTTGTTTGAGATTTTTGTGCCAATATCTATCTTTTTGCATTTTTAATCCTAAATGAAGTAATGCACACCCTTCATGGCCAACACGTGCAATTACATCTTCAAAATTATTTCAAGACTTTTAAGGTTGCTGAACAAAGCACTCAAAAAGTTCCACATTTCTTAAATAACTTTATTTGCACAGACAACTTTTAATTACATGATCCCATATTTCTTCTATAGGTTTAATTTAGCAGAACAAATAGTGTTTGCTCATAGGAAAGTACTTCAATATTTCTTTGCATACTTAATACTCAGAGCATGCCTGAATATTAAGTTCCCCATGGACTTTTCCAACAGAAGTGCTCACCACTGTAGTTCTGAAAGCTTTATAAACATTAATGAATTGACCTTCATAATATTTCTGTGAGATGGAAATGATATTATTCCTGCAGTATAGATGTCACAGAAAATCCAAAATGCCAGAATGTTTAGTGGTCCACTGTTCTGAGTTTACAGCTTGACCTGCTTTGCATCTGTTTTTCTTTTAGCATATTTAACTTATCCCACGTATCTTCCCATTGTGCCTCCCATTGTTTTCACATTCTGTTGCACAGTTGCAGAGTGATCTTTAGGTTAGTTGTTCAGTTTCTATGACCACCTTAGCCAGAATGACTCTGAATTTCCTTTCTGTCTCAAATGACTACAGATGGATTTCTGGCTCCACTGTACAGTGGAAGAAAAAGATAATTTAATTAATCCCTACATGACAAGAACAAATTCATGCTGCATAGATTAACTTAGTGCATGTATTTTTTAATTGTTTTGCGTTTTATTGTTGACCTTGCATTTTTAACAATATAACAATCATAGAATAACCTGAGCTGGTAGGGATCCTTGAGGATCACTGAGTTCAACTCTTGACTTCACAAAGGGAAACCTAAAGGTTAAGCTATTTGCTCTAATTTTGTTTGCCATTTCAAATGGGGGTTTTTTTGGTTGTTGGTTTGGGATTTTTTTGGGTTTCTTTTTATTAATCCATGGGACCATAGGTGTTGGAAGATCATCTAGTCCCAAACCCACTGCCATGGGCACAGACACTTTCCACTAGACCAGGTTGCTCAAAGCACCATCCAGTCTGTCCTTGAACACTTTCAAGAATGGGGCATCAGTAGTTTCTCTGGGCAACCTGTGCCAGTGCCTCACCACCCTCACAGTAAAGAATTTTTTCCCAATATCTAATCTAAATCTATTCTCTTTTAGTTTGAAGCCATTCCGCCTTGTCCTGTCACTACATGCCCTGGTAAAACTTCCCTCTCCAGCTTTATTTTAGCCCTCTTTAGGTACTGGAAGGTGCTATAAGCTGTCCCTGGAGCCTCCTCTTCTCCAGGCTGAACAACTCCAACTGCTAGTGGGAACTGGACACACTGGCTATATTATACCTCACCTGTGGGTCACCAGGTAGTTAATGAGAATTTTTCTCACTATTGCAGTGGGAAAAGAAATTTTTAATCTCTTTTAGGAGGACGGAGGAAATTCAGCCTGGTTGGCTCAGTGTTCTGATTGAGGAGCTGTGACATAAAAAGTCAGTTGCATAACCAACTTTGCCCCCAACTTATTGCTGAAAGAAAAATACTTACACTTATTTTTAAAAAGAAATTACCAAGAAATTACTTAGAGGTTCATGGAAAAAAGATGAAGATTTTTTTTCCAAATAGAAATGCATATTCTGGGTGAAACATGCAACTGTCCTCAGTGGAGCTGGACTAAATCCAAGACAGACCCCATTCTCACTTAGGTTAGACAAGTATCCATTCATATCTGATTCCTATTCTGAGATGTCTGATACTCCATGGTGTATGATTTATTCCCAAAACACTTTTTGAAGTCTGTGTGAAAAAACTGTGAAAAGTTAGTATATTCACTTTATAAACAGAGAAAAGGAAGAAGTACAATGTGAACTAATACACCTTCCTAAACTACATGGATATAGTGGTCTGTTTGCTATTCTAAGAAAAAGTGCTTATAAAAGTAGCTTATAGGGTATATTAATTTGTCACAATATGTGTTAGAATCATTATAGAGGGAAATTAGAGGACTATAGGATTAGAAGTACAAGTAATGTGCATCTGTGGAGAGGAGAGAAAGCAATATTATCGGGTACAGATGGCTGGCATGTATGCTCAAATGTAATAAGATGTTATCTTTGTGCAGTGCTGTGATCATTCCTAACAGATCACCAGCAAAGACTATGAATAATAAAAAGTACTAGAGACAATCTGTCACCTGTAGCTAGGGTCAAAGTCTGGAGGTACACTCTTTATGGTTCCTTTGAAGTTAGGTTGTATACAGTACTGAAAAAAACCCAACCTCAATATTCAAGGCTTTGAGATGATGGATGCATGTACTCAGAAGGAGCCTTACTGAATTCTGTGGTGTATATGTAGGTCCATGTGTGTAGGGTAGCATGACTTTTTGCAGAATTTAAATCCAATAAATTAAAAACAATTGCTTCTGTTTAATTTAAAAATCTGTTATGTAAGAATGCCATGAGGTCAGACACTCAGAAGTCAGGTCCCTTATTCAGCTAGTATCCAGTTATGTCTGTATGTGAGGCAATCTTACCTTTATAGCATCTTTTTATTTTCTTAAAGTGACTGTTTATATTTTGTTCCTGTCCTCCACCACATTTGTTTTGAACACTACACAACATATGGGGAAAGATGGATGCTGTTCTCTGCGTGTTCTTTGCAACAGTTCCTGTGAGAAGAGTTCTGTGTTGTCCACTGGACATCACAAAAATAACAATAATAAATTAATGAATGCTCATTTCTACTTTGTTCATCCTGTTCCATCTATTGTATCCCTCAAGGGTGGAGATGTGCTCTCAGTTACAGCTGTCCATCATCACTTGTGTTACATTCCATTGTAGCCGTGGATAAAACTTAATTTTACTGAGTCCAGAGATCCCTACTTTATTCATTGTTTGTGCCTACATATATTTCTAAATGCTCCCTGAATGAGGCAAAGGCAGGAAGAGTGGCCTGTGGTTATGTAAACAGAGATCAGATTCTTATTATCCTTGGCTGTACTGTCTTCATTTGTGTCTGTGAGCTGTGTCCTTAGTAGGTTCAGAGGGGGATAGTGATGTGCAAGATCTGCTGAATTTCACTGATGTGAGAGGGTAAAAACCTGCTACAAAATACCTCCATTTCATTTGGAATGTATCTTCACCCTGTGTGAGATGAGATGCTGGCCATTATTTTCAGATTAGATTCTCAATTCAACATCAGAAAAAAATATCTTCAAATTGCATACAGCATGTCTACAGAAAGAAGGTAGGAGAAGATTAATTATGAATTAGTATTAAATAGCAAACAACGTTGTAAATGCAAGTAATGAAATCTGGTAATAGCATTTGTATACAAGAATGCCAAATTACATTGCAAAATAGATTTTCACAGGAATAACCCAATAATACAGATTATCTCTGTATCAAAGTAGAGTTTTAACACCATGTTTCTGTAGCTTCCTCCCTTGCCATTCCCCATTCCAAACCCCTCACACCAATAACTTTATCACAGCAGGATATTTTTTAAATCTCCAAATAGGGATGATTTTTTCAAAAAACCTAAAATATTCTGAAAGCAGCAACCAAAGCATTTGCTTCAGACCAGAAACCACAATCAGCCATAACAGAACTGAACACAATCAGCCTAAAGTAGCAAAGTTATAGAAAATCCAAAAATGGGAAGTCATGCAAAATTAATTAGAGTTCTTGCTGTGTTGGTCTGATGTAAACTTAATAAAAACAGTATTGTTTTGTTTAATTTCTCATTAAAGTTATGAAATTATCTTATTCTCTGCATCCACAGTCATAGTGAAGAGACAAATACTTTCCTTTCAGGGCTATCAGATAAGTTGAATGATTTTACAATTCTTGTAAATACCCCTAAAGCAGATCTCCATCAGGCAGATGATATTCTGAACCAGCCTGTCTCAAGTTCTAGAGTCACACAGTTACATGATGCAACGACAAAGTCAATGGAACTGCTATTTGAATTACTTTGTTTATAAAGATCCTCCATTTGGACTGAAGTTTGCTGAAGTAGGTAGGTCAAGATGAACTTTACAATCAGTAGTTTAGGGTTGGGTTTTTTTTATAATTTTACATTGAAGCCAAGGCCAGATACAGTTTTATGAATGTCCAAGGCATTTTTCCATAGGCTGATGTCCTATTTCTTCTTGCCAGTTTAAATGGCAATAGTGGAAAGTACATTATAGCATATTTACTGTATAGTGGATGCAATTCTTTCATTGTGGTCTCAGTTTTTCTTCTCTTTTTGTATATTTGCCTGTGTTTTGTTGTTTTGTTAGTTTTTTTGTTGTTGTTGTTTGGTTTTGGTTTTGGTTTTTGGTTTTTGTTGTTGTTTTTTTTTGTTTGGTTCCTTATTTTTAAACTTGGTAGAGTTCTTTTAGAAAGAATAGGAAGGGAAGAGGTGAAAGAATTTTGCATACATTGTTCTCCCTTGGACTTGGGATTTCTCCAAAGGGCATAATACCTCCCTTGGGATGGTTATATCCACGTATTACCCTGTAACTTCTCATGCTGTAACTCCGTGCTGTGGTAGATGTAGCAGGATGCTGTAGTTCCCAAGCAGTTGCTTGGCCACAGCTACACCGATTTAAATAGATGAAGAAAGTGATATTAAAATTCAACCACTTTAGCTTTGGGCAGGAGGGGTTGGACTAGACACTCTGCAGAGTTCCCTTCCAACCTCACCTGAGCTGGGAATAATGAAGCTTGTGGATCAACGTAATTTTATTTATTTGTGGATTTTCCTAAGTTATATTAATTTTCTATTTTTGATGCACTACAGTGTATTTCAAAGAACAAGCAGGAGGAGAATGCTTTTTGAAATTCAGAAGGCCTTATTTTTACCCTGTGGTTTACTTAGCTTGGCTGTTTGTATCTATATGAATCACATCTAAATAGGACCATCCTTATTTAATAGTCTTTAACATCTAGCTTGCAGAACTGAAAATGACAGTGGAAAAACACATCTCTGAAGTATCTGCAGAGATCTTTGTCGTGGAAAAAAAATTCGTATGTTCATTGTACAAAAATGTATAATATATATGTCACTTAATTTCAAATGCTCTAAAATCTCTCTTATTTTTCATATAATTATCAGTGTATAATATTTGTGAAACTAAGCTTTTAAAATTCAGGCTGTATTTGAAATCTGCTTTATGTCCAGGACAGCTATTTTCTCAAAATTCTACCATAGCTAATTAAGTGACCTTTTATAACAAAGTAAGTTCTATAATTTAAAAATTAAACAACAAACCAAATTTGCCTATTGCTAAAAGTATTATTTTTCTATGCCAGAAGTTTGTGTATGGAAATATGATGAAATTCTGCTTCTTCCCTGTGCATATCTTTTCTTCCTGCCCCAATATTCCTATTTCAGAAATACTTCTCTTTTGTGCCCACATTTTCCATGGTTTTTTTCTTTATTTTTCTCGACCAATACTGATCTCCTTTTTCTTCCTCTCTGTTTCACTGCTACTGGTGCGGATAATAAGCTCATAAGAAATACCCTGCTGAGACAAATCCATGGTCCATATCTCCCAGCAGTCAGTCTCTGACAGTGGCAGCAGAATTGTCACTTGGGGAGGTTAATAAGTTACATCACTTGTGCAGTCCATTCCCTTTCCAACCTCTCAGCATTCACCATCACCAGATTTGAGATGTCGGATCTTTAGCCGGTCCTTTTAAAATCCATTTGTCAATCATGTCAGTGAATTTGTCCAATGCCTTTTTGAACCTTCTGATACTGTCAGCCTTCAAAACTTCCTACAGCAGCAAATTCCAGAAGTTCATTACCTACTGTATAATGAAGTTTTTTGATTTGGTTTTGTTTTGGTTTTTTTTCTTCCTTTTTTAAGCTAATCTTTCATTTCTTTTGACTGCCTCCATGGCTTTGCCAAATATGTTTAGCTTACCCACTCACTTGTTTATGTAAGTCTTAGTCATATCCCCCCACATAAAAGTCTCAAGTAATGGGCTCACACAGGTTCTCTATAGCAGCAGATGATGCCCTGTGTGTTATTCTTCATGCTCTTCCTCATGATGTCCAACATCACTTGGCTTTTTGGGTTGCTGTTGAACATTAAACCAAATATTTCAGAGGAATGACAACCATGCCCAAAAATTACTTTGCTGAGTTGTAAATGCTAGTTCCAAATTCAGCATTGTGCAGATCTAGTTAAGGTTTTTTTTTCTTCTAGATGTCTTATCTTACATCTATCCACACTGAAGCTCATTTATCAACTTCTTGCCCACTTAAGTCACTCTAATGAGGTCTTTCAGAAGTTGGTCACCAGGAGTACTGAACTTCACTATCCAAAGGAGCTTACTATTAGCTATGAACTCAGAGATTTCAGGGTTCATTACCTTTTATAGGTCATTAAAGACAATGAATAAAATTGGTTCAAGTGTGGAGAACTCTACTTGTTAATTTTCTTCATGGTAAAAAAATCCATAAAACACTATCCTTTGTTTTCTGTTATCTAACCAGCTTTCTGTCCACAATGAAATTTCTTCAGTCCCATGACACTTTTGTTTCTTTAGTAACATTGCTGTGGAATGTTATTGGAAGGCTTTTGGAAAACTTATGTATATTCATATCCCCTTTATTTACTTGCATGCTGACAGCTTCATAGAATTAGACAAAACTAGTCAGACATGATTTCCCATTGAAGAAACTCTGCTGACTTCTGCAACAATCTTTATCTGTGTGCTCTGTTAGTCTTTATTTTACCAACTTGTCAGGGACAGCAATCAGCCTTCCAAGTCTACAGGTCCAGAGTCCCTTTTGTAAATGGCTTTTTGCAGATGACTGTTTCTAGCTTTACATCAAGGAAAAGAACTATCTGTGGGTATCTTTATCTACGAAAAAAAAATTTAAAAGGTAGTTTTTTAGAATATTCTGTGGCCATGCTCAGAAGCCTGGGTTCCTAATATAGGTTGAGAGCTAGATGGAATCAATAAGTTGGGTTTGAAAAGTTTTAGCTAAGCTGTGATTTTTACGAAAAGTAATACTTTGAAAAATGAAAATTTAATAAAAAATTTATCTCTTCTGTATTGTTTACTTAGGTTGGAAGCCTGCTGATATCTTGTCCTCTTTCCATTTTTCATGAGAAGGGATCAGTCTTACCAATCAGAGATTACAGACACAGAGATCCGTAAATGAGGGATGCCATGGAATTGTAGTGATATAATCCATAGCAGCTCATTTGTATAAGCACTCATTTTTACCACTACAATCTTGGAGTACCACAGTCCTAAAAATAGCATTGAAGTGGTGAAAATGCTGTAATCATTGACATTTTTAATTTCCTACATAGCTGAGTAAGAGGCTGGAGAGGTTTCAGTCAACACTTCATCCTCTGTTTTGTAAACCAATCAATTACTTCTTCAATGACATTTTTGCATGTGGCAAGTTGGTCACAATTTGGAGGTAGACTCTATGTGCTGATTCACAGGTTTAGACTACATAGTTAAATTTTAACAAATGTACATGTTCTCAAAAATTATTTACCTAAGTAAATCACTTTCGCTGTCAGATGTTAAATGAAACAGACTATCTATAAAATATTAGTAGAAAAGTTACAAATTTTAAGTTCATGCAAATTGATAGAAACACTTTTGACTATAAATCCTCTTTGTTAGTTGATGCAGTTTAAAATTTGATCTAGTTCTGTATTTTCTGGAGTTATTTAGAGAATGTTATAATCACTTTTATTAAAAAGATGTCTTTGAAGTCTTAGATAAACTACCACAGAAACAAAACAAAAAAGAAAAACTCTTATATTGAAGAATTGCATTATGCACCACGTGAACTGGGTATTGCATATTAGTAGCCGTACAAATTTTTTTTCAGCTAAAGAAATATATCATGGTATCTTAGACTGAAAAAGACCATTGTGTTCTGTACAGGATATTAAAATGTTCATTGGTAGATTACTAGCAAGTCCAAATAATCAATTTCCTATATTAATTTAGGTAGATTGGTTGTATAAAGATTAATGATATATACATGCAATTCACTGCTTAAAATGATTTAAAAGAGAATTTAAAAGGGAATAACTAAGCTGAACAAAGATTTATGCTAAAATTGTATCTGCATTTGTAATTGTTCTGTTTCAAGTAAATTATTTTGCATATTGCACAGAAACTGTATGTCCTAGGGACCACAGACTGCCTCTAGAGACAGCGTGCCCAAAAAGGAGACATGAAAGGAAGCTGGATAATGTGGAGAAAAGCAGTCCTGGCTCCATCTGCTGTCTGGTTTTTTCCTCTTCCTTTTTTTTTCTTTACAGCTTCTTTCTTGGGGTATTTGAGGTAGTTAGGCCCTATATTTCTTTGAACACAGACTGGTTTTTAAACATACTTCTGATTTTGCCTGCTCTTGAGATTAATTTTGAAAAAAACCCCTAACTATTTTGTTTTGCATTTCTGAGCACCATTGATAGTTTTGTTCTATTTGTTCCTGCTAAACACAACTCAGATTAAGTAGGAATATACTCTTTTTTAAATTTTTGTCACCCTAGGATCTACTTAATTTTGTGGCCTCTTCTTTTTCATCTGTATTAGTAAATGCTGTAAGGAAGCCCAGGCACAGTCCTAGAATTGTTACTGATCCTTTCACACATGTTCACATGAGCTGTATCAATGCACAGCTGAAAAGTCTACTCCACATGCTGGCTTTTCATGTCTATTTTTCTCACAGTCCTTGGAAACAGAAGGGTTGTTGAACCAAAGCTGAGGACAAGACTCTGGGAGTCTGGAGTGTTACAGCTTTTCCATGTTATTTTGTTGAATGGGTTTGATCTTCAGAATAATTTCTGAGGCTGCTCTAATTTGGGCCAAACCCTCAGTTACAGAGGCATCTTTTTCTACCCTAACTCTGTTCTGTATAACTTGGCTTTCCTTCCAAAATGGGTTTGTTCTTTTAGAGTCCTAATAAATATTTTACTTCAAAAGTGTAATTTACTTGGATGTTCAATCGATTTCAATGATTATTTTTTTTTATATTTTCCAAATGGCAGAATTTTGCATTCACAAAAACCTCCCAATTGGAATTAGTCTAAATACTCAAATTTGGAAAATGTCTGCAAAATAGAAATAGCACTTTTGAGTCAATCCTAGAGTTCAAAAATTTTACTGAACTATGATCCTGAAAAGATGTACATCAATGTTCTTTTAAAACATAGTTCTATCTTAAATACAGGACCCAATTAAAATTTCCAAATGGCAAGTCTGAGTCTAGGTTGCAGAAACACTGAAAATGCAATGCAGATGCTAAATATGTAGGCAAGGATGCAAATAAGTCTTTAAAAATATTTATCTTTGCATTCTTAGATCTTAAAAATAGTACTGAAAGCTCCAGTCATAGCTCAACATCAGAGAAGCTTGCTGTGACTGAAACTGGTATGAATTCAGACTTTGTTACAGAGAGGCTTTCTAAAATTAATAATTAAAAAAGATAACTGCGAAAATATATGGGGGTTTTTTTCAGCTAAGGAAGAACATTTGTTTAGCAGAATACAGAAATTTCAAATATAATAGCAAATTAGTAATGCTAAATATTCAACACAGTAGAAAATACTACAATCCATGATTCCTAATGTTTTCGTGACATGAGAGGTAGAACTATTTCTATGGTGTATAAGTCTGGTCCCAGCTTAGAGATCAGAATAAAAAAACTCTATATTTGAGTAATCCTGACACTTAAGAAGATAAGAAAGTTAAAGAACCCCAAAACATAAAGCAAACCAAACCAGAAACAGAATTGAGAGCTTTGATAAATGCCTACATTAACATAAAAAGAGAGTTACTTTTCTACAGCTTACTGAAGTAGCATATCCTTCTGAGTTTTTTCAGCCTAGAAGCTAATAAATAGACATTCTTTAAACAACTTCCCTTATCAGCAGTAATTAAGATATGAGACAAGTAAGATCTCTTTTAAGGAAGTGGTTATTTGCTGAAAAACATACATTTCGTTGTTCCCAAACTACTTGTGCATATCAGTTCAAGTGTTTCCAGCTGTAATGGAGGAATTGGAGTGATACAGCTGTGGAATCATCAGCTGCCTTGTACTCAACAGGTCTGCAATTAAGGAGTCCCTTTTGTTGAAGTTGTTCCATGGGGGCTGCTGAATGCTTCAGCAGGCATAGTTCTTGAAAAAGATAATTTCAAGGAAGAGGAAAATAGCTTAAAAAGATAAATTTCATTCAGTTTAAAGTACTTCCTTTCCATTCCCAACCACTTACTAAAAAAAGAGTAAGTCCTAGAGTTCAAGGTTTTATTATGTTAAATAATATAAACCATTATTATTTTACTAAAAAAATACTTAAAAATAGTATTTTGTACCCATTTTTAGGTAAGCAGTCATACACACAAATTTAACTACAGTTCATTTTTATGTGCATTTTTTTAGTCAGGTCTTGTTATTTTCAATTTTATTCTTATGTTAGTGTTCTCCCTCATCAGATTCTTCCTCATAAAAATTGGGCAAGTCATGTTGGTCATAACCTCCAGGTTAAGATAACTTAAAATATTGAGACAGTCTTCAAGGATGTATTGTATCATGCTTGGTTTATTTATTCCCCAAAATATCTCTGCAAAAATTAAAACTAAAATCATAATATTATAAATAAAGATTAAGAAAGCATGAGTGGTTCAGTTGCTCATTTTGAGACCATCTTCTCTGGCGTCTTTGGTTTTAAAATTGTCATTAAGGGTTTTTACCTCATAGACTCGATTCAGTTTATTGGTTTATTGGATCTCTTCCCCTGGACATGTTCCATTTCTTTCTGCTGGAGCTGTTCTGTTGAGGCTGAGGTTGTTTCTGACAGTGTTTTGAAAGCATATTATATGGGTTTTTTTCAGTTTACAGTTCAGCTGCCCTGCATATTAAGGTTATCTTTCAGTATACCACTTCAGCAATACATACCAGTTGTATAAAAACATACTCTTTGCAATCTACTTTGTTGCAATAAAACCACTTAAAATATTACTGAGTTAAAAGCATAACTAGAAATTCATGTGAAAAAAATTCACCTCTTGTTCAAAATACTATATCTTTTTAAATACTTCTCTTGAAATGTATTGAAAATGCTACAACATATAGGAAAACATAGATTGTCTTCTTGTACATGTAACATAAAACTTTCCTTCTGTTCTGTGTGGTTGCAGTTCAGTGACTTTGCTCATTTGCTCTGTTTCAGACGGTTCGCCATGGTTTTCCTTACCTACCCACTGCCTTAGCTTTTGACCCAGTTCAGAAAATTCTGGCAATTGGAACAAGAACAGGAGCCATACGAATGTATCCTTTCTCACTCAGAATTTGCAGCATTTCTATGTATTTGTAATACAGGGATGTGAATTATCTTCCACAAGCGCTCAGGTAAGGTTACAGTTGTTATGTTCTACTTCATTTTGCTTTATGAGATGGGTTGGAAGAGGATGTGCTGTTGAGGAATTAACCAGGTCCTTAAGGGGTTCAAAGAAAAATTTCTGATTGAGTTTTTAGCATGTGTTTTTGGCATATATTGGTTAAGATAAAACAGAATTGATCTTTTTCAGCCTGAAAAGTAAAACTGAACAGCAAAGTGGTAATGTGCAAGTTGTGAATGTTGTGCTAGAAGTAATTAAATTCATTGCTGCAATGCAGTTAGCCAGTGTTAGATTGCAGTTAGATGGTTATGTATGAAATTATTTAGACTCTTTCAAGTGAATGGTGGGAAATAAGTGATTTTAGGACAGAATTCACCTCTTCCCAGAGGAGAAGGTGAAGCACTGTAAAAGTGCCTATTTCTTTTAATTAATTATAAAGGTGCCAGCAATTTATATGTTGTTTTTAATACAGTAGGATTTTTAAGTTAGAAGTCTACGCAGAATAAACTTAATTACAAGGTAATAAAAATTTGAAGACTTAGATTGAAAAAAAAAATTAAGAATATTTAAATGTGATGTATTTCAAAATGTTTCTCTGCATAATTTTCTTAGTTTGGCATGGTTCCAATGTATTCCAGCTCGGTGAAAATACATATAAAGCAATGAAAAAAAGAAGAATATTACAGGAAGTTTTAAAAGTTACAGGATACAGAACTAATAAGCGAATATTTTTTACAAACTTTTTGTAGCCAAATAAATTATGTGTTTACAGTAGGGGACAATGCTGTATGAAATAGCAATGTAATATTTTCTGGTTCTTTTGCTATCCCTGTTCCCAAGGTAACTATAAATGTAATGAACCCAAAGGCAGGTTACAAAATAAAGAAAAATCTCCTTGCGGAAAATGAGCCTGTGCTTCATGTAATGTTACTAAAGCTTTGGTTCCGCCTTTTTTGGGTGCCCTTGGTCTGAACAGTTGCATTTTCGTAGGCCTCAGTTTCTGTCTGATCCCGAATTTCTCACAAGACTCAACTAAACCTCAAGTTATGTGGCAAGCTTTGCTTTGATTGTTCTACTCTTAATTTCTTACCTGTGTGAAGTAGATGGAACATGTTCTGTTCAAATGCAAGGAAGAAAATTGAGTTTGTGCACTTCTGGGAAGTGCAAGTCTAGTAGTCATGGTTTCTTCTTCTTTTTAGGGGTATTCAAGGTTAAAAAGCTGGGGCTTTGTCCCTGGAAACTTCACTGATACCTTCAGAGTGAGGGGGTATTGAGAATTTCATGGTAGATGTAGAAAGAAGACCTTGCAGAAGACTGACTCCTGAGCCCACGTCTTCTTTCCATCTCAGCAATCTGGCTTTTCTAGGAGCAATGCTGTCACTGGCTAGGCATCCTGTATCTTTACAAATCTCTCCTTTGAGGAAAATTCAGGTACAGAGTCTGAATTAATACAGGTTCAGTTAGAATTAATTTAAACCTGCATGTCTGCTGCCACAGGAATGGAACATGAACTGGAAAAATAGCTATATCCCTAAGCTTATATAAAATTCTCTATATATCTTTTATAAAAATAGTTTATAAAGAGTTAGCAGAAGGGAAAAGAATGTTTTTCAAAGTATCCTTCCTTTTAACATCTGTATTCCTGTTTTGCTAGCAAACTCCTACCTCATTAATGGAAAACTTTCTACCAGTTCTATCTGAATCAAACAAGAGCATCAGGATTACTAGGGAATTTTTTTTGTTGTTTTGAAGATATGTCATAACATAAATGCTTCTTAGCTTAGTCGCAGAGAGCCTGGTTTGCTTAATTGAGCCCTGAGTTAATGGAAACTGTGCTTTGAAGACAGAGGGTGCCATAAAAAGAATTATTTATTCATTTTAACTGAGGTTTCTCCACTTGGCTCTAAGTTTTACAGAATGTATTACATTAAAAACCTACTTGTGGACTGATAACTTTGCAGTGAAACAGGCCCTAAGACTACACCCAGAACACCACTCATTTAAGCTTTTTGCAGACATTCATAATTGTTGAGATCAAAAAAATTCAAGTCAAGATGTAACAGATTAAGTATTACAGCTGAAAGTACAATTCATAATGGATTTGTATTTAGCAAACTAAGGAAAATACAGGTTTTAGTGGCTCTAAGTTTTGCACAGTATCCTGTAAAAATACTTTTTAACAGAACTGCACAATTCTATTCTGCCGTGAGTATGTCAGGTAACAAAAAGGGAATTCTTTCCATACCTACATTGTGTTTGGCTGTTCTTTCTAGATAGTATTGTTGCTGGAGTGAAAGGACAGACTACTTGGCTGCCATTGGAGAAGTTCACCCAATTATTTATTTGTTTGTTTACTGGTAACTCCAAAGGGACCTGGTTTGGATTGGACTCTCTTGTTTAGGGAGCACAAAGGGATGGGAGGACTGAATTTATGTTTAGTGTTCATGTAATCATGTAGAACAAGTTTTCGTGTGATGAGTGCAAGTTGCATAATGGTATTGTTGCTTCCTTGTCTTTCTAAAAGATTCACAAAGTATTGGTATTTGTAGTGGTCACAAGTTAACAGGTGTCAAAAGACAAGCTGTGTTTAAAAAAAAGAAGCATGTACTTCTGTGTTGTGAATTAATGTCTAACATCAGGCCTTCAGGTGATCATTTCGAGTGATCCAGCAGCAGTACTGAAGTTGACTATGTTCACTTGTCCTGAAATGCAGCATATTATTCATAAGCTTCCATTAGAATGCTGAGATAAATGAAAGTTCATTTTGGTATGGCAGTCAATTTGTCTTCTCCTAGATTTCTTTTCAGGGTGCTTAGATGTAACTTCTCGAGCTTCTGTAGCACTGGGAGTTGCTGTTGCAATGCTCTACTTATCCTAGCAGTCTCTATGGATTTCCCAAGGAACTTCAAAAAACTGTAGGCTTTACCTACAGTGATGACTCCTGGGTACTGGATCCTCATAGGTGCAGCCCACAGAATCAGACTGTACTCCAAACTATTGATGAAGGAGTATCTTCCCATTACCAACACAAGCTAACAGAGTGTGCAAATAAAGGGCCAAAACCCCACTCCTGAAACAGTTGCTATGGCATCTGGTCATTCTTTTCCTTTGTCCTGAACACAGCAAATTTTATTTTCCCTTTGAGGTCTTTTTTTCCTGTTTGAAGCCTGTTTCCAGCTCCCATACCTTTGATCATTGCTCAGATCATTGCTTGATACCACTCTACCTGGAATATCTTCGCTTCAGGAAAACACATTCAGTTGAAGAGAGGCTATGAAATTGAATTCCTTTTCTTATTTTCTCCATATCCTTCTCCTGTAGTCCCAGTCTGGAGAACTTGCTGACATTACACACAATAAAACCAAGTGTGAAGTCCCTGGTTGCTGTCAGAGAAGGTTCTGTATCACCATAAAGGGAGAAATTAAGGTACTTGGTCAGACTTACATCTCTTCTTGATTTCAGAGGAAAAGGGGAAGTCTGAGGGTTTTTCACATTCTCAGTCTGAATAAATAGATTAAAATCAGTGTTGTTAACCATGACTATTCCAGTAACAGATCTGAAGAAGTGGCATGCTGTGCTCGGATTCCAGGATACATATTTCTATACTGTCATTTATTCAGCTGACAAATGCTTGTTAAAATTCATTATAAGTACTTTCTGGAGTCACAGAGTCCTTTCCTTTGGAGTTCTTTTATTGCATCAGAGCTGCACTTAGCCATTACAGCCCCCTACTTCAAACATATAGAATACAACATCTACATTTTTTTAATCAAACTGCTGATTATTTAGTGGTCAATTGCAGTGAGAAATTCTGAAAGAAACTCTACCTATTACCATCTTTGCTTATCATGAAATGAGAGGAAGTTTGTCTTAAATCCAGTGCAAAGAAAATAATCTACTGGGTCCAGAATGGCCTCCACACTGCTGAAAAATTATTCACCATCAGACAGGCTTAAATTAGTAATATTTTTTTTGTATGTGTTATAGTGTGGTCTGCTGTTATTAATACATATTCCTTAAACTAACGGGCTCCATATTGTTATGGATGCAGGTTGTGGGGCATGCAAATCTTCATTTTCACTGTTAGTTGCTTGACCAAAACTGTAAGCCATCTGCAACCCAAGCAAGGCTCTTCCAGTAGGCATAGCTGCTTGTTATGCATGTTACCAGAAAACAGAGTGGCGATTTTATACCTAGGCAAACAAAACATTATTCTGACTCACTAACGCATGACAATGGAAGCTTTGCTCTATCCCCACCTTTAGCTTTGCTGCACAGTCCTGACACTTCCTTTACTCCAATTCTGGTGCTTGTCAGATGTATTACTGTGAGCCATCCAATGCACTAACCTGGCAAAATACCAGTTCTTCTGCTGAGCTACTTTATTTGCCAGATTAGCAAGCTGATTTATCTGATTCTTACCTCCAGTGTTAGTCAGAGTGACGCATGAAGAAAGTGGAAGGAGTGCAGTTGGGACTGCACAGAGTGGGAAATGGGGGAGAAACAAAATTTTGGTACTAAGGAGCAGGTTATTCATTTGACTTGTCTTAGAGTGTGAAATTGCATCTTATAAATCCGGGTATGGCAGATTGCAGCTGTCTATGAAATTTGATACAAAATGTAGAAATGATCTTTCAATTTTGAGTGGTATGGAAGATAGCATCTTTTTTGCTTACATTTAAAGAATCTTCATGTAAAGCCATTTGCAAATCGCAAAAATTCTGCAGGTTCTGCTCAGGAAAGATTCTGCTTTAGGATCATATTTGGAATAACTTTTTCTGGCCTGTTTTATGTGATTCTTTCAATACTTTAATAGCAAGAGTGGTTTTTGAATGTCAAACAAGGTACAGCAACACTTATTTTAACAGGTATGTTTTGTGGAAAAACAAACATGGCTTCAAAAAGGCCAGTGGCATCCTGGCCTGTCAGCAATAGCGTGGCCAGCAGGACCAGAGCAGTGATTGTCCCCTGGTACTCAGCACTGGTCAAGCCACACCTCAAATCCTGTGTCCAGTTCTAGGCCACTTTCTAAAAGAAAGATGCTGAGGTGCTGGAGCATGTCCAAAGAAGAGCTGGTGAAGGGTCTAGAGCAAAAGTCCTATGAGAAGCAGCTGAGGGAGCTGGGGGTACTTGGCCTTGAGAAAAGGAGGCTCAGGGGGGACCTTATCACTCTCTGAAGTACCTGAAAGAACAAGAGAAAATGGCCTTAGATTGTGCCAGGGGAAGTTTAGATTGAATCTTAGGAAAAATTATTTCACTGAAAGAATTGTCAAACCCTGGAACAGGCTGCTCAGGGAAGTTGTGGAGTCACCATCCCTGGAGGTGTTCTAAAGTCGTGCAGAGGTGGCACTTAGGGACATGGTTCAGTGGTGGGCTTGGCAGTGCTGGGTTAATGCTTAGACTCGATGGTCTTGGAGGTCTTTTCCAACCTAAGTGATTTTGTAAGATTATTCTGTTTCTTTCTGTGAAACAGCCAGTAAACATATCTTTGATTCCAGAGTTACTGTGCCAAGTAAAGGGGAAGGTGAAATTTAAACCCAAGATAGCTCTGTTGAGCGTCATGGGTCCTCAGCAGCTGATGTACACAGAGAGACTGTATTCCTGGGAGGTAAAACCGAGGCTGTTTGTGCACTCTAGAAAAAAGAAAATCCAGCAAAGAAAATGAATAGCACTAATTAAATCATTGCTGACTAGGCAATTAAATCAGTTCTGACTAGGCATGGAATTTTACAGTAGCTAAAGGAAATGTGGTAAAGAATGTTTGACATCAGGTTGGATGTACTGTAAAAGAAAAGAGGAGAATATAACTTGAGGTTTTGGTCTGTGAGAAGGGTGGCATAAAAGCTAAATATAAATTGTGACAGATTTACTCTCCCTGGAACTGATGTCTTTTAATCTAAGCAGGGTTTCAGTAGTTCTTTATCCTTAAAATAAGCCAACTGTGGTCTCTGCTGTTTACTCTATGTGATTTATTGGGCAGATGGAATGGGGGTAGCACAGACAAGATCATAAACCCAAAGTTTTGTTGTTTGACTTGAAGGAATCGTTGATACATTTCATCTTTTATCTCATTGTACAATATATTTGAGATTTTTCTAGAAAACTTGAGCTATTCAGGAATACAGACTTCACTGGAAGTCAGTACTCCTAACATAAGTTCTTTTAAAAATTCCCCTGGAAATCAACATACAAATATGTATTTTTGTGTGTATAGATGCCTAAATAGGTTATTACAGAAATGAATTTATTGTCAATCCATGAGAATAAAAAATTATTGTAAAAGATAGCAAAATAATCAAATTTACTTGTTTTAGTAAATCTGACAGAACCAGAGTTTGGAGAATTTTTTCTATACTAAGACTACTATGCCTCTGGTTATGTGTGCGTTCATACATATATATATATATATACACACACACACACATATTAGGTTTCTGCATACATATATAAGTTTTGGTCCATTTGTTTCCCAAGCCTTTTCCATGCTTTTTAAGTAAGCAGATTGAATATGTTACAGTTAAATGTACTGGACTTCCCTCACTTTCAATTGCTGTTTATCCAGGAGATAAAAATGGTATCTGACATCTGCAAACAAATCTACTGAGAAAATATAGATTTTCATATATTTGGAGATGCATGTAAAACTGTCATACAGGTGGATGACTCTGGCAGCATTTTAATTGGAGCCGATGACTGCATTTATGAACCCTATCTGAAAAAAAAATGCTTTCTGGATGTCTGTTACAAGATTTTTTTGGTGTATAATAAAAAAACCCCTCGACTTACTCTGATACTGAAATTATGACTACTGATGATAGTCAGCTATTTCAGAGAAGGGATGTGTCTTAATTAGACCTTGTGTCAGCTTTAGAGCTTTCCCTACCTTTTTTGTTCCAAACTTTGTCATAACAGAAGTGTTGACATGCATAGGAAATAATGCACATCAATTTGCCCTCCTTTCCAGTCTGCTAATTATCTTTTTTAGACAAATATCCGTGACCTAAATTTGGCAGACATCCTTAAACCACGTAAATTTGTAGTCATACTACACACTTAGTTATTTTGGCTCTTTTCTTCTTTTGCTTTTATCTGGCAGATACTCTTGATTGTAGAGGGAATTGATATTTCTCCAAATAACTTAGGAAAGCTAGTATCTAGCAAAAAGGCAAACCCAAAGTACACAGACGCATACAGTGGGAGCATTTTAGTGTTGTGGAAAGAGACCTATTTTTGTCTAGCTAGAGGCACTCATTCAATTCGTATTCTTGATGGCTTCTTGAAGTTAGGTGCCTTTCTTGCACATATGTTGTTAATGGAGGGAGACCAGGGATGAAAGGGAACTGTGGAGACTTGAATGCCCATTATGAGGTAGAAAGGCTACAATGACTCTGAATAATTGTCTCTGCATTGGGAATACCTAAAGAGAAGGAAGTTTTTGGAACCAAGAGATCCACCTATGAGGATCTTTGACAGCAAGGAACATGAACCATGTGATGAGTGGTTCAGTAGGAGATGAGACAGACACAGTCACACACTATGTCAGCCTAAACCTCAAGTACAGGTGTAGGATAAAAGCACAGCTTTTCCTGAGGTCCAACAAATGGGGAGGTGAACAAAATAGAAACTATGATCTCATTCAGGAGAGGGGGAGGGAAGGGTTTTCTTGAAGAAGTTCTCTTCCCTCATCCATGATGAGCTCACTCCCTCTTTCCCTAACTGACCTAGTTTCACTCCAATTCTTATAGTTCTTAGATTTCTATTCCTCAGACAGTCCTGACCTGTCTTTTCTTAGTGGCATTAAGCAAGCAATATTCTTTCAATCTCCATCTTTCACCTGACCTGTGCAAAGCAGTCTCTGAATAACATATTTTTCTAAGGAAACTGTTCAAGTCAAGAACCAAGATGTTTCGCAGGTGCTTCAGGTACAGCATTCAAAGCCACACATGAGTACAAAAGGAAGAATTAAAAACGGGCATCATAGAAGAAACCAAGTTTGTCCAAAAGAGATTGTGGATCAAGAGCTATCAGAACATGAATAGCTGAAGTAGCCAAGTCTTAGAGGGCAGTAAAAAATGTAAGTGTGGCATCAATCTCTTCATCCAGAGAAAACATGGGGAGGGGAAGTGACCCAGAAATTTTGTGAGTCTGCTCCTCTTCAGTGTTGTTATGAAGAGATACTCTGGTGTTTTATTAACACTGTTTTAGTCTTGTACTCAAAACACATCGCCCTGCAGGGTTCCATGAAGAAATCAGCTCCATTCTAGCCAGACACAGCATATTTTTCAAAAATTCTGCAGTGCTGTTTGTTTTAACAGTTGCGATTTTCAGACAATAATGAGTGGAAATCCAGTGATCTTAACGTGCTTTAATTATAAAACTGATAATTTGAGCAGAAAAAGGATTTCACCATCTTCTCTCTAATTACTGGCAATAACTGTGCTTTCCCAGTAATCAGTTTCTGGGATTTTTTAATTTTATTGAATAAATATTAGCATATCACTGGGTATATTTATATATTGATATTCAGCATTAACCCTAAAAATGCTCACAGGTAGCATAAGAAAGAAATACTGGAATATGATTCTTTAGTACTATAGTTGATTTCTGGTTGGGCTTTTTGTGTGATTGCTCTAACAAGGCCCCAGTTGCCGAATACACGACATTTTAAGCAGCTACAGCAAGTGCATTTTAAATGCTGTGACTTTTAGAGGTGTTTGACTTTCTGTTTGGTTATTTAGCTGTATTTTCTGCGACGCAGAATTGATAGCTCTATGACATATTTACATATTTCATTTGCTTCAGTAAATAAATAAGGATTGACTGAATTATGTGGTCTGATCTGAGACACACTGATTTCAAATGCACTGTGCCTTTATTATGACATGAATCAAGATGAGAGATGTGTGGTAGAAGAATACATTTGAGTACATTCATGTAATAGGCATGCACATGAATCACTTCAGTCAATATTCTCTTGGAAACCTATGATTAAAGCTTAACAATTTAGGCTTTTAAAATATGTATCTTTATTTTTCTTTCCTAATTACTTGCAACGTATAGGTTCACATTTGCAAATAATTTCTCCATTTCAGGTGTGGGTAGATGTGTGCCCCAGTTCCCATTAGATTATAACAATAGGGCTTTCTTTTTCACAGCAGTTTTATTAATCTTAGTTTGTAGATTTTGAGAAATTCCACTTTAAGTTAAATGCTTAGAACTAAGGAGAGGCTAGTATAATGCATCAATACTTTATCTGTTGAAGAATTGGATTTAAAATTTGTTATTTGGTTAGGGGAAGTGTCTTGTATTCCTTCTGCAGACATCATACATTCTATTTAGTAGATTATTTGAATAGTTTTAATACCAATTCTTTTAACCTAACTGGCAAAACTCATGAGAGTGGCATCATTTTGAAACCCAAGAACACAGTCTCTTATGTATAAAAATTAAGTTAAAAGTTAATTTGGTCTCATGATAGAACACTAATATGATTGATCAATCTTCTCCAGCAACCTCTGTTACAGGATTAGGATCTGGCAGACTTCCTCAGAGCAAGTGCACAAGGTCAGACTGAACATAAAATGCAGTAGTGGGTGCTACTTCTGAGAGTTTGTTCACCCACTGACTTGTTCTGTGGATGTACTGACTTGAGATGTGGGACTGTCAGTTCAATTTTCTTAGCAGAATGTTTAAACCTACACATCCTGTTACACACAGCATTTTTCCTACCAGACCATACATACCTGTGAGGTATTTTTTACCTTAAAGTGTTGCACATTTTTAAGGAAAAGCAAGCACAACCCAGCCTTTACAGGATAATGATTTAGTCACATAATTTAAAGTAGGAATCTTGCATTCCAGTCTGTGCTCAAGGACAGATTATAAATTATACTTGGAACAGTGACTAGATGCAATAGTTATAACACGTGAAGTTCTTCTCATTTTTGTAGATCATGTTATCTTAACAAGACAGATGGAATATGTGTTTCATAATAGCTTCATATGTTTGTTTCACAGAAGATGTTCATAAAATATTAATTTATACGGGAAGATCAAAAGGTACCCAATAGATTTGGTGATTTCAAAGTAGCACTTGAATTCAGAGCTGCCTGTCTGCACCCATAGCTCTTGTCTTTGGTAAACTCATTTATTTTATATAAACAGATCATTGGATAGCAGACACAGGTTATAATAGGGGCTGAAGCCTAAGACTTCTCCATCCTAGGTGGAAATCTGCTAGCCATGATTTCTTGTTCCATCTCAATTAATGAGTATTCCCTTCTCCCTCAAACCCCCACATCCTGCCCTCCTGAACTGAACAGAGTCAAGAGTTACTGTAATTCCAAGTAGGGTGTGGTCAGGAAACTGTGCTTATAGCACTTTTATTTTAAGTAGGATAACCATTCCTTTTTTGTTCCTTGTTATTTTGAGCCACAAAAAAAGTTGCACTGTTAATGGGGAACCTTTTTCATACTTTACCAGTACACCTTTTCATTCATACAATAAGGTGTCTGGTGGATAGAGGCACCTGCAGATTTAGAACTGGTTAAATGGATTTTTTTGAGAGAAAAGTTTTCATCTTCAGCAAGAGCTGAGACTTGGCTTTTCAAATCCTTTGACCTTTAATAAAAAGAGCTTTTAACTTGATTCCTGCTGTTTGTAGCTGTAAAATGGTGAAGTATCTACCAGTGTCAAGAAGTCATTACATTTAACAAATGTAATGCATGGTTGTAAAATCCTTTTAAGATTAAGAATACCACGGTTATATTTTCCAGAACAAGACAAAGGAAATCCTTAAATACATTCACAACAGAGTGATGAACTCTGTTAAAAGGATCTGTGAATTATCAGGTGTGTTTTTAATCATGCCTCCACACTGAATGAATAACCATTCTTGAGCATGTATTTCTCAATAAAAATAAAATTTTGTATAAAAATGGACCTTAAATTAATTTAAAGGTAACTTACCTAAGTTAAAACCATCATCCAGACCATAAGCTTTTCAAGCTGTCAACTTCCTCAAATAGGATATTCCAGCTAATAAGAAAACAAAACTAGCAACCCCAATCTATTCTGAAACAAGAGGAGAAGCAAATTCTCCTGTGAAAATCATCCCTACGAATGTCTTCTCTTATGCTCCTGAATTTTGTAACTTAGGATCCCTCTCACATTGCAGCTCTCAAATGAAAGGAGACACTAATGAAAAACTGGTTCATTTTATAGGTTCCCTCAGTTTTAATTGATAGATCACTATTTTGGACTTGAAAGTACAAGAATCACTTCATTAGGCTGACAGTTTCACTACAGCAAAGCTTTCGGTTTTTTAAGAGTAAATTAAATCACTGGGAGATCAATAAATGCAATAAGAAAACAGTGTAATTTTCATGGCTGCTGAACAGCTTAAAGATGAGATATTTTCCAGTTGTTTAAAAAAAAAGTTTCTATTTTAGAAGGAATTTATATAATGGTACCTGGTACCTATTCCTAGAAGTAGACTAAATCTTCTGCTACAAGAGAGGACAGAAAAACACTGAGTCCTTACTAGTTTCTTTAGAGGAATAGTTCTCTTCTGGCTTGAAATCCATTAGTCAATGTAATTCTGAGCAGGTAGAATGTTGTACCTTACTTGTCTATTTTAGCTAACCAGTGCCAGGGCTTGCCTGTTCTTGCTACCCATAACCCTTTCTAGGCCTTCACAGAAAAGATACTAAGAGATGTTATATTACGAGTGAACTCTTCTACATTCATACCCTAACCAAAGGAACTCTGAAACATAGAGTTCGTAGAAGTACAGTACAATTAGGTCTGCATGTTCATTCATTTTTCATTAGGTCTGCATCAGTTCTGTCCTCACATTTCTCCAGCTTTGCTGCTGTCAGGATTCTTCACCAACCTTATGCTTTTGGGCCTGACAAGGAAGGGCTGTATCAGGGTCTTTGTCTACTGTACCATGCTGTGGGCTGAGACATTACACTTAGAGGAAATGAGGATGAAAGAATGAAATACTGCTTTTTTGAACTACTGCATTTCTCTGTAGTTGCTTTTCTGTCTTCTGTGAGACTGATGTTATATCATGAGGAGAAAAAGAGAAGATTTTGGTGGTTTCATGAAACAGTCTAGTTGGTTGCCTGCTCCCAAAGTACAACAATCAAAATGTCTGCTGTGATTGCCCTGGCATGTTTCAAACTGGCTACAGGGACTGAAAGTTTTTCTGTTCTCCCAAGAGGGGCATCAGGTACAGCTAAATTTATTCATCTGGGCAAAAGCCACTGAAACTGCTGCCACTGAATAGTTTAAAGATTTCTTCTACTTCTGTAGTTTAGAACAGGATCCTGGATGTTGGAAACTGAAAAATCCAGCAATTTCTGCTAATGTGGTGCTGTTTCTAACAGGACAGGTGAACCTTATTGATGGTGGAGACAGTCAGAAAGAATGTTCACAATCTGTGTGCTCGGTGTTATCTTTGCTCTCTGGAAACAAATCTTCCACTGGGGCCTCATGGTTGTCTGGCTACTGGTTTGTCTCCAAGCAGCACTAGATGAGGTTCACGCTATCGACCTGTATAAACAGATCTCTGAGTTTGCAAAGATAAGGAATCAGTAGTTAAGTGGGGTTTATGTTATCTGTCCTCGCTTCTGATATTTCCCATATTTAGAACATCACCTGTGTGGTCATCAGCTGCTAGTTTTACAAGGGCTGTGCATTAACAAAAAGCAGGCAATGATAGATTGTTACCTTTTGTTTTAGGGCTTCAGCCTAGGATAAATATATTGCACTTCTGGACTCTGACATGATGTTGGCATCAGGATCTTAATTAAAACAATGTAATAGCAAATCAAGGTTGCACATGCAAATTTAGCTCTTGCAGTTGATCATATTTCTGAATTCTTGGCTTTAATTTACATTCTTTAGCATTCCCGTATCACTTCCGTGTGATCTTACAGTAAATAATTCTTCAATATTTGATCAGTTTTGCACTAGTGTAGGAATCATAACTTATTTTCTTGTGAATGTATTTAAATGTATTTTAAAATATGAGTGCTAATACTGAGTTAATAACTATGTAAAATCAGCTGAATTTCAGAAAAAAAACCCCAGATTGTATAAAGTATCTCTCAAAATCTGAATTAGAAATAGCCAAATCTATTAAAACCATCAGTTTATTTGCCTTTTAATTAGTAGCTTTACATTCCTAATTAAAACTATAATTGGTTATCATCCTGCTTGCTAGAGATACCTTTACAATCCAAGTTTCTATTCAGTACTTCTCATTTTTGCTTTCTCTTTCCTTAGTAGGGATTGGAAATAACTGATATTGTCTATAGTTCCAGTAATGATTATAAGGGAAAGTCTGTCAATATTCAGTGAGGCTGTGAATGGCTTTTATGAATGAAGTTAAGCCTGGTATCAGAGACATAGAAGATCAAGTTTAATCTGCCCATGTTGCTGCTTATGAAATAGTTAAGCATCTTGGGTGATAGCAAAAGAAGCTCCCCCACACTAGTTAGTTTGAGAATTTCATAGGAAGTATTTTCAAACTGCCTGAAAAATCAGCAGAACCTTTTGAGAGGACCAGAGTCGTGCCAGCATTTTTCACTAAAAAAAAAAAAAAAAAAAAAGGAAAACCAATTTCTAACCAACTTCTTAAAANNNAAAAAAGGAAAACCCATTTCTCACCAACTTTTTAAAATGCATATTTTGAAAATTTCTAGTTCATCAACAAGACCAATGACAAAATTATCAAGTGTTATTTAAGTATTTTTATACTGTCCATGGAAACAATGAAACAATGCTGTATATTTTTTTTTATTTTTTTATTTTTTTATTTTAGTTCTAGTCAATCTATGGTTATATAATCATAGTACGTCTGCCCTGGAGCCTTGTTGTCACTACTCATTGCAATCATTCTTCAGACATGATTCTGGAAATTTAGGCAGGGTATTTTTATCAACAGAATCTTGCAAAGTTCTCTTTTAAAGAGGAATTGAGCTGTGAATCTCCATGTCAGCTTGAAGCTTGTAAGCTTGAAGCTTGTAAGCATATAGGATCTCTCATGGGGCTTTCTTATTGCAACAATTGTGTTCATCAACACTCCATATAGAGTTAGTTGTAGAGATTCACACATCTCTTCCTAGAATTCCCGCTGTAAGTTTAGATTCTCCTGACGTGCATAAGCAACTAAACTGATTTTTTCTTCTAGTGGAAATTATATTGAATTTGTCGATTTTGCACATAGCCATCATTTTGCTCTTTCATCAAGTTATTTCAGTCTGTTCAAAAATTCTTGCTAAACTTGCTAAACCAAATGAATTTGTGACATGTTTAACTATTCAGGTCTTTAACAGTTTAAGAAATATAACAAACTTTATCAAATGTGTACTGTGATACTGTGACTTCACCATAAGTGCCATTGCTTTTGGTGACACTGTCTTCAGAATGTCAAAATCACTACTGAAAGTGGACTGTGGTCCTTTATCTCCCATCGTTTTTTTAAATGATCTTCAATTACTGAAAGATCCTGCAGGAATTTTTTGAAGCCCATTAGAATTCAGGTTTTTATTGGCAGTTAATCATACTCTTTTTTTCTACCATAATTTTTAATAATGGAGGTGTTTCCTCTTATTCTCTGTCTTCGATTGGTTTAAGGAGACTTTCTGTAGCCTTTTGAAAACTGAGGAAGTTTTTGTCCAATTTCATGGCTTTTTAGAGGACTGAGCAGTACCAAGAGATCAATGTCATATGAATATTTTGGGAGGAATTATTGTTGGTTTTTAGAGACTAATGTTTAGATTAAATTCTTCATTTTTATATTCCTGTTTTAATTTAAAGAAGTTTTCAAGGTGCAAGTGTAATATTTACTGTTTTCTAATTTTCTGGATAATGTCAAGTCTCTTCTAGAAGTATGTGTTATTATCGATGCAGTTTGGGGGTGGGCATTGCTAGCATCCATTCTGCTTCATTCCTATGCTCCTTCCAAAGGAAAGGATTTAAATATTGTTTAAACCTACTAGTAATTTACTTGGGACTTTAGCTGCTGGTTTCTGAACCTACATTTCTGATACCTGCATCTTTAATAGTCTTACTTAACAGACATACACACACAAAAAAGGAATGTGCATAAAGGAACCTTTGCCAATATACTCCGTTAAAAGCCGAATCAAAGAAATAATTAAATTTTTTAATATTCTTGTTTGATTGTTTCCTGTAGCCTTGGGTAACCCAAGAGATTCATCAGGTTTTGTTGTAGTTATTAATGTTTTGTAAGCTTGCCATTTCCAATGTGATCCAAACATTTCACATTTGGGGTTTTTTTTACTTTTATCTCTCTTAATACTCTGGACAATAATATAAATGTAGAGCAACTCTTCTGAGCTGAATGTGGTTATTTCAGATGGATGTTGTACTTTCCACCTCCACATAGCCTGGCAGCACTTTCCCTCGGGTTTTATTGTCCTTATTAAAATAAAATAAAATGAAATGTTTGAGCAAGAGCATATATTTGCTTTTTATGATAATAGGCAAGGAATTGTACTGAAAACTGGCTTTACATGAAGAAGTTTTGACTGTTAGCCCAGCTACTGTTCTTATAAAATCTCCATTGTAAAAACTTCTACCTTTCTCAGCAAAAATGGCATCCATTTTGGTTCCATCATATTTAATGGGTAGCATAGTCTTTACTTGAACTGAATTTGGGCTTCCAGGGTTTAGTTTCTTAGTTTTACAACTAAGAAAATCCCTCTTATTAACCAATGCCTATGGGTGAAACACAAAGCAAAGTGCAGGGAATGATACAGTTCTGATGGACTGCAATTTGTTTCTTTAAAAAGGAAGTTTAAACATTTTTGGGAAGCATTTAATATGAAGGAAGATAGAATTAATTACGTTTTAATACTTCCATTTTGCATGTTTGAACTGATTTGCAAGTAGAACAGTTCTAGATCAGTATTTTAAAAGCTGTACCAATATGAATTAAAACCACAAAAAGCAACACTATAGAATGGGGACAAAGCAGTATTTCTGTAGGGAGACTTTTAATCACCAAGTATCAAAATTATTAAAATGGATATTGATAGAGCTATCCTGGTTTTTCTGATGTGAGGAAACTGAAGCCCTAAAATGATTTAACCCAGTCTTTAATATGAGATGCTTGAAGAGCATAGGTCCATTGATTTTCAGGCTTGCACTTCAACCACAGGCTGTTTAATTCAATGTCATTTAGCCTGAGATCTTGTGTGCATGTTTCTGATGGTGCTCTTACATGTTGTCTTCTAGATCATAAGGAATTCAGGATTGATTCCCTTACTCTTCTGCATTGTGGTGCTGTAATAGCAACCGATCAATCTAATGTATTAAGGATAAGTTAACTACATCCTTTATCTTATTTTCCCCATATACTTTACTGTTGTTGTGGCTTGATCACTAGTTTTTAGATTGCCTATTGCAATCATTGAATGACATAGATATCATACATGGAAATTGTTCTCACAGTCAGGTTTTGAGCACTCTGATGCATAGGCAGGCATTTGTTTAATGTGTTGCCACATACAGAAATGCCATGTAAAATAATGGAATAAATAGATTCAGTGTGCACATTCCTCAAATGTAAGAAGAGGTTGTAAAAATTTCATCACCCAAATGTGTGTCTCTATGTGTTATTTTAGTTCCTATCTGAAGTGAGGAAAAATGAAACTGTATACACACAAAAGAAAAGAAAAGAAGATGCTTTTGGCAACTGCATACTTCCAGATTGCATTTGCATTTTGGGAGGGAACTGGGAAAATGCTGTGTAATGTGGCCACCTGTCAGGAAAATTACCACCTGTCTCCAGTCTTGACTTTAGTCGTTCATAACATTAACAGAACAGATAAATAGTGGTATCCCTATAAGTGAAAACAGTTGATGGATTGATCTTTTTTAATAGGGTTGCAAACTATTTATTACCCAGGTAATAAAAGGCTGAATAAATTCTTTGTGCTGTGTATCAGAATATCAAAGTCTCAGGCAGACAGAACTGGCTCTTGAGATCTATGTGTATGTTAGTTTTTAGATTTTGTAGGCTACATATTAAAAGCCTCTGTTTAAATTTCTCTTTCATATCACTAACTGTGCTTTAATTTCAGTCAGAGCGGCAAAATGATAGTCACTATTGCTTAGGAGTTCAAACAACCACCAATTATATCATCCATATTGTAGAATTCTATTGTTGGTATCTCTTACCACCTCTCTCAGAAAGAGGGGTTGAGAAGCTTCCAGATTCTCCGTTGTCCAGACTCTCCTTTGTCCCTGTCTTTTCTCTCTGAAGGATGAGGTAGGTTAACTATTGAACATTCACTGAAATGATGAGTGCATACATGAAGACCTCACATTGCTACCACTGCCATAGCCAGTCCTTAAGCTACTTGGTGTGAATCACATCTTAAACAAAAAGCTTTCCTAGGCAAGTACTATTCCTTTTTCTTGTCTCCAACTGTGTTTTGTAACTAATTTCAATCACTTAGGCAACCTTCTCTGCCACCAAATCATAAAGCTACCAGGTACTCCACATCTTGCACCCTGAAATACTTTTGTTCTACTGCACTCCTGGGTTCTGCAAAACTTTGGGAAACCCGGTCTTCACATGTGTGTTTGTCATAGATCCTGAACTGAAGCCTAGTGTTGTCTATCTGGCAGTTCCACTGAGATCTTAACAAGAGATAATAACCAGGAGAGAGGGAAGCTGAAACGTATCGCAGGAAGAGGACACAGTCTTTTCAAAATCGTCTGCTGTAGTATACTGTCCTGCTCTTGTACAAAACTCTGATATTCAGTTCCAGCATCTTCAGACTACTTATTCTTCATGTACTGTGGTATTTTTGCTGTTTCACAAATCTGCAGCCACTCTTCTGCATTCTCTCAGTATCAGCAAGATACCCACATTAAAGCTGTGTTAGCAAACCCAGGACTCCTTCACTCCAACCTGCCTAGCACCCCTTTGCATGTTACTCAGGTCTGGCATTTGCCTTTCCCTCTGCAATGTCTCACAGCCTCTCAGCACAGCCAACAAGTCTTACCTGTTTTGTTCATTTGTAAGAGCTGCCAGGTTTTGCAGAGCTCTGGCCTTCTGTTGCTGTTATTTGCAGCAGGTTATATTGACCATATACACTGGTATTTGTAGCTGAACACAAAGAACTTGCAAGTTTCTTCTCCTACTTGCATTTGAAGAATATTCTAGTGAAGCTATAGCAACTGCTTAGAATGGAACACAAAAAAAACCTCCCCAGTACTGTTTTTTACTTCTTTTGATGCAATTGGGTCAGTTGAAAGGAGAAGGAGAATAAATATCATCTGACTTGGACAGTTCTCTGAATTCATCAGCAAGTCTCCAGAGGTTGTTCAAATACTCTTGCATTTTGAAGAATGTTTTTTTCCCAGTCTTTATTAAAGCTTAAAGCTTCTTAGGGTGTTGCACCACTACAGGCTTCACCAGCTGTAGGCATACCTAAACTGGGTGACTGGATTACAGTTGTGGTAGGAAAGAACTCAGCTGGTGAACCTACATTCTGCCTGGGAATGTGAGTACGTTCTGGGAGGTCAGCCCACAATGACCTTTGTGCTGCTGCAGACAACATTATTACAATACCGGGGCTTTGTGAGCTCATTGGGAATTACCTTCCTGAACTATAGTCACATCTTTGCTAGCTGTATGGTTGTCTTCTTGTAACTAGAGGCTGTACTCTTTTCATATTTTACAGTAACTCATAAATGTTTAAGACAGCTTTTGAGCAATTAGTGTTGCTTCTGCTCTAGAAGTTATGAATTTGTTATGTGCAATGATTTTCATAATGTGTCACCTTAATTTATTTCAGTCAGTTTGGCAAAGAAAAGCAGTAAAACTGAAAACATGTAAGATTGCAGTTTTCTAGTTGCATTAATAATGTGCAATATGAATTCCAATCTATTTTCATGAAAAAAATAACAAGTGGCTTATTCCACTCTATTCTTAGCCTGGAAATATGCTGACACATCTAATGCATCATAAAAGTATTTTACACGTGAGTTACCTTGGTTAGCGGCTCACTGGGTCCCCACGCTTGTGCTTCCTATTTATGAAGAGACTTTACACTTGAATGCAATTTATTTCATAATACTGAAAGACAAATTACTCTTTACAGCTATTAAAATGTGAAAAAATCTGGTGGGCTAAAAATCTCTTTTTCTACAAGGAATTTAGGGGGTTTTTTCCCTCAAAGATGTAGCCATTGTGTATTTCTTATTCATCCTTTATGTGTGACTTGTCAGACTGAAGTGGTTTGTGGAGAGGAAAAGCAGTCCCAAGATAAATTACTAGGAGCAACACTAGAAGGATTTTGATGCAGTTTTATTTTTAAAAATCCACATCAGAAAGCCATTTACAGCAATGATTTTTAGACTTGTGACATGGACAAACATTTTTTCAGAACAAGCTGGAAAATACATCTGCTTGTTTATCTGTAATCATTCCCTTCTCAGAATGGGATCATATGTACGTGATATACTTCCTAGAAATCTTGAGGATTCATGCCTTCAAGAGTTCTTGGGCTGCAGCTGAGGCTGATTATTTGACCTTCCTTGAGAAGGTCTCCTGCCCAAGCTAGGAACCAGCTGGATATCTGGAAATGGTGGAGCTGTGCTGTGCACTTGAACTGGTTAAGGAAGAGCCATGCTGCAGCTCTTGGCACTTTCCACTGCCACTTTATCTCATTAGATTTCTCCATTTGCTTCTTCTTATCCTTTTTTTTTTAACCCCTGTGTTGAGGGGAAGGTTAGGAATGGTTTCGTTCTAGCATCTTCACAGGGAAGGCCAGAAAAAAGTACAAAAATAATGAAATTGTTTCACTTTAGTACGTTCCTAAGTAGGCAGATTCTTTTGTCCTGTAATTGGATTCCCCTTACAATGCCTGTTTTGTAATCCAAGATCAAAATAACTTAAGCAATTTCAAAATGTAATCCAGCACATACTATGCTATAGTAAGTTACTAAAATTCTAAAATGTTCTTCTAGATATATATTTGATAAACCTGATACAAATTTGGAATTCCAGTTGTTTGTGTTAACTTAAACTGAAACTTGTGGAAGAAGCCAAAACCTTGCAGCAAAAAATGTGTTCTCCTCTTTGCTGCTTAATGTGTTCAGAGCCAACACACACGTTAAGTTGGGTTTGAACTAAACACTTCAAGATATTATTTTACTTTTAAGGTTATTCAGCCATTAAAATTCATATGAGTGGTTATATATTTGCCTAGAGCTTCAGATCTCTCTCCATCTTTTGTGCACTCAGTTAAAGTTTTGCCTGAAGTTTTATTGTATTGGTAGGGTGAATGACTGGAACCCTCTTTGTTGAAACTGGTCACCAAAACCCCTTTCTTTCTGTGCTGATGCAAACAGTGCAAGAAATAAGAAAAAATAATACATTGTTTTTCCTGTCTGCATACACTCCCTTTAGACAAGGTATTAATTTGCAGTTTTTTCCTTTGTAAAATGCCACTAGAAATAGGAAATAAAGTTAGTATAGAATCACTTGTTGGTTGCTTTTACTTGCTGACATTTTGTTTTTAATATTAATATGACAGTTTCACTTCCAGTTGTCAGAAAGTAATTTAATTTTACTGTAGTTCCAAAATCTACAGAAACTAATTTAAATTAGAAAGAAAACTGCCAAAGAGACATTAAATATATTGAAGAACGTAGTGGGAAAACTCATTGAAGTATTGTAGACTCTGGCAACATTTTAGAGCCTGGATGCCTTGTGTTAGGTTTCTGATCTATTTAGGCAGATAAGAATGGGTTGATATGTTTTCTGAATTAACAAACTCAAGGTAATTTTGCTTCAAAAATTTTTTTAGTAATGAACACCCAGAAAAAAAATGAAGCATATTCTCTTCCTCTCTTTTTTTTTTTTCCTAAATCCTTCCCTTTATTTGAGGAGTTAAGGACTAAAAATTGTAAAAGGTTGGAATATATATTTAAGATTGTCTCAACAGATGCAGGTGCTCAGTTGATTTAAACTGGTCTCTGTGTGTGTTCCTGCTCTGAGGGCTGGTTCCATTCAGTAACCTCCTCCACCTGCCAGCATCCCCATCCCTCCCTCTTGCTGCCTGGTGAGCCAAATCTGGGAACTGGGAAATTCAATCTCGGGGAAAGGAGTTGTTTTGTCTTTTGCTGTGCAGCTGCTTTTCAGCACAAACGCTTCCCCGCTGTGCTTGTGTGGCAGTGGAATGAGCCACGCTGTCAGCACAAGGGAGATCAGACTGCTCAGCCAAAGGCAGCAGTGAGAAAGGCCAGACCATCACTTTTGTTGGTGCTGGGGGCTTAAATTTGTTTAGGCCTATCATGAAACCACACAATGGCATTCCCCCCTCTGCTGTTTAACCGTTGATGTTATGGATGATCTGAAGGTATTAACTAGATTAATTTTCAGTTTATCAGTCATCTTTGCAAACATCAAAAAGACGAGGCAAAGCAGAAAGATCAGACAAACAAACTGGACTGAGTAAGGTCACAGAGCTCTGGGTACAGTAAGATCTTTCAAAAGTTATTATATAGTGCAATTATATAACTAACAGTCTAGATGTTATCAATATGTCTGTTGGTCACTGAAAACTGCAGATTTCAATGAGGAATGTCTCTGTTTTCAGCAGCTTCTCCTGGGATGTAGAATGGCTATTTTTAATCAGAATTTCCACATATAAGGCTCAATCTCGACAATTTTTTTTCTTGTTTCAGAAGGCTATCTATACAAGTAGCACAAAATTCCAAATGGCTTTTTGCCGTCATTTTCAAAAGGAAGATGTCTGCACAAGTGAATTAGTTGATTAGTTTTAAATGATACTATAGTTGTAATATTTAACTTCCCCATTCACATGTTATGGGAAAATATGACTGTGCTCTTCCTAACTTTGAAAGTTATTTATATAAATATTTGTAATCACATTTTTGCTTTATAATCTTGTCAGGTAATACAGGTGGTCCAAAAATTCCCAAATAACTTTTAATCCATATTTTTAATATTTGCCCAAGCCTCTGATTTCCATTCTTTACCTCTTTACCCCTTCATTTCCCAGTGCTTTGAGGAGTTGTCATGGACATTGAACCATCAACATTTTGCAGTCTGCTACCAGAAGTGAAGTACTGGTGGCATCATTTCTGAACCTGTTAAAAGCAGGTTCCCACAGGGCAAATATTGCATGTGTACAGATTGTTTACAGCTTCTGTGTGGTCAGTTATGATAATAATAGCAGAAGAAAAGGTCCTGGGAATTAAGCCATGCAGAGATTTGCTGTTTAATTTTGACAGTGTATTGGCTGCTGCATGATCTTTATGCTCGCTACAAATATAAAGGGCAGTTCTTTTAAAAAATGACCATCAGTGGCTGAGACATGCTCTTTAGAGCATTTAGAAATTTAATGATATATAGCATTCAAGTAGTCAAACTGTTTTTCCACATGTCAACCTTTCCCTTATTCTATTTAGCTAATTTTGTCAGATCTTACTGTATTACTGATAGCTTGTTGTGGAAGAGTTCAGTGTTATGATGCTGTCTTTGCTCTGTCCCTTTTCTTTCATTGTTCCATCTCTAAGTGAACTCTTCCCTCTTCTGAGCATGATGTTATGCATAACAATTCTTCACTGAGTGAGTTTTAAAATCTCTTAGAACATGTCCTTTGATCATGTGTTCCTTTTTTGTCCATGTTGCAATCATTATTGCTGATGGAAATCTTTCATATATATATATATAAATAAATGTTGAATTCTCAATCAAAGTACATTTTTGAATTTATATAAAAACATATATAAAAACATGTTTCATCAATCAGGCCTAATTTTAGTTTAACAAAGATTAGAAATAAAGGTGCATGTAACAGCTGTACAAGAATGCACACGTACATTAAACAAAACAATATACATGGGAAAACACACATGGAATGGAGCAAATGCTATGAGACCTTCAACTTCAAAATTGGCCTGAGTTCAAAAATGCTGTATCTTGAAGCAATATGCAAGTCCTGTTTCATAAGTACTAAAAGGTTCCTGGCCTCAAATAGTCTAAAGGTATTAAATTACCTAAGCTATGCAAATGTTTTATGCTTCAAGTGACTGTGCCAGGGAGCTCACTGAGTACGTGCCCTTGTATCCTCAGAATGTTGGATGTGTGTAGCTAAGGCAGCACTTCTGTGTTGCTCAAGGAGGAAAGAACTCAGTCCATTTGTTTGCTATATGTTGCCCCCTGGTCTGTAAAGATAAAAGAGATACATGAGGGTGAATCAGAACATGTTCAGGATAGACATCTGTCATACTTCAGAATTTTCCTGGAGCCAGTGAAAATTTTGGCAATCTATACTTATTTTTTAAAAACTTGAGCAGTCTACATAGTTCCCCCGCTAACTTTTTGCAGATGGGAGAGGATTCCACAGTTGTCAGGTTCTTAAACTATTCTTTTTAACATTCATAGAAGCAAATCCTTCCAAATTTTCTTCTAACCTCTAGAGGCAGAGCATTCTTATCTTGCCATTTTTTATTATAGTTCATCTTACTTTTCATCATTCTAGAAGCTTTAAGTAAAGCAAACATTTTAGTTAGCTGGACTAACTAAAAATCTAATTAAATCCAAGTTCAGGATTTTATGAACAAGATTGTATTTTGCACCTGATTATTTGGTGTGAGGTTTTTTCCCCCTGATCACTACTTGTTACAGGGTCTCTTCACCTGTTCAAATTTTCTGTAACTAATTTTTTTTCACCTTTTTTTTTTCCTTTTAAATGTGGGTAGTGGTGACTCAGAGGATGTATGGGCAATTTAAAATGGTGTCCATCTGAGGAACTGCTTGTTGAACTCTCAGGAATGGCGTATCTTGCTTCAAAACTACTCAAGTCTCTGTTTTCTGAGATCTCACCCGGCATAACTCTTGATTGGGGTCAACTAAGGGCCTCTGATCTTTTTCTTTCCTTTTCTCTTTTTACTTCAAAGCCTCTGAAATATGTGAGATGTGTGTCACAGCCCTACAGCACAGTATTTCTGTAACACTCAACAAAGAATGTGTCTTACAAGCTCCAGTGCATGGTAGGAATGTATGCAGTGGTATTTGAGGATGAAAAACCTTAGGAGATAGAGCTGGAAGACTGTATAGGGAAGAAGAATCCAAACCAGACACAACATTTTCACATTGTATATGGAGGGTGCTGCATGGAATATTCCTCCTTCTGCACAACTCCCTGGTTAGGTCTCAGAGTGAACTAAATTCATCTCCTCAAAACAGCCTGGAAGCTAAGTAACAATTACATCACATGGACAATCAAGGAATCTGCTCCTTGCTTTGCTCCTGGGTATTATTTTACTTAGCAAAGTAGATGCAGTAATCTGCCTTTCAACTGCTTCTTACAGTTCGGACTACTTCCACATTTGTCTACTGCATTTCTATTCCCTTGGATTTAAACACTAGACAGAAATGCATTTGATGACAGTTGTCAAATCAGACAGTGTGGCTACTTAAAGGTACCTACTGAATTAACCAGGAGCTGTGTCAACTGTGGCAAAGCCACGGAGGTCTTTTCCTGGAACTAGGCACCTTAGTTTAAAACTGTGTTCCTGGCTTGGTTTTTTTTCAATCATTAAATTACTAAAGACACCAATACATTAGCATGAAATATTATGCAAGATACCTGTTATGCATACATTTCATGATCTTTGCTACTCCTCCTGTCTTCCCACATTGTCACTGAAGTATCAGAATAATAAATGAATATGTGATACTCATTTATTTGTTTCTTATCACCTTGTAAGTAAGACATAAATCTTGATGTGAAGACATAAAATGCACAGTTCACCCTTTTTCATTTGTTTTTCATTATATTGAAAAATTTGCTTCTGTTTTTTTGAGTTCAGCTTTCAGGAATTGCCTATTCTTGTGGCTTTCTCAGATTACAGAACTCTTTAGTATTTTTTTGTTTTGTTTTTTTTATTCTTGAAGCAGATTTATAGACAATAAGTAAATCATCTCGGTCTTCTTTTTGATTCATCCAATAGTAATCTCATTCATTTTTAACTATCATCTATCCCCAGAAAAACCCTATTTATCAGATGGAGTACTGTTGGCTAGTTTTTGTAAGTAATAATGGAGGGAAACCTCCAGAAGGAAATAAGGAATTTGGTTGTAGGTGTTTTCTGTTTGAGGAAGTGACTTTACATTTACGTAGCTTTTCACCTTCCATGTCAGTGTTTTGTGTGACCATGGAATCTGTGGTTTGGGGAGTGGAACGAAGCAGTAGGAAGCCTGTATTTCTCTGTACCAGTAAGAGGATGGCTCCATCATCATGCAAGGCTCTTGTCTGAATGTAGCCTTATAAGTGTTCTGTGGCTCAGTGCAAGAAGAGAGGATGTACAGTCCGCACTGTTGAACAGTGCGTAGTGTTGACATCTTTAAAGCAGTGTTCATCTCTTCCTAACTTACATACGCCTGTTGAAACAGAATCACAATAATGCAAGAACCACATAACAAAAACCTGTGACCTGTATTATGTGAAAGATAAAATTATTCCTTTTGCCTTAATAGCTTGATATGAATCAGTTTCTTTTTAATGTAATCATTAACAAATCATCACACACGAAATTAGGAAGGCTATTCCATTTCCCAATAATTTGTTCATGGCTTTTGAAGATGCTCCAAAGATCCTACTAGCGAGTAATTTTATTAGGTGAAACTATTTCCTTTGCTGTTTCCGAGAAAGATATTATCAAATTTAATAGCACCAAAAATATACTCCATAACTTGATAAATATAAATTAGCATGCTCCAAACTGAAGCTGGATTCTTTTTGCTCCTACTTTCAGAATGGCTTTTTGAGATTCTGTTTAGACATTTTGTTTTTCTGTAGCTCAGAAAGTTCAGTGTTTAAAACTAGTGTCATTCCGTGAGGTTCTTAGATTCTAAGAGTGAAAGCTATCACACAATTGCTGAATGCAAACTTGTAGGCAAGCTGCAATAAATCAGGGCATTACTCAGAATTATCCTGACTCAAGGGAATGTTTAAAGGTTCTCTTAATGAGTTGATGTACAATGAATTGACCATTGTTCATATACCTGTTACCTAATGGCAATATTATATCCAGTAAAGGATTTATTTTAAGTTGGAGAGGCTGGCAGGATAATTTTTATTCTGATAGTAAGAACAGAACATAATTCAGGAAGCAATGTGTTTAAAATTAAAATATTGTCATGCTTATATCTGCCATTGTAGTTTTAACTCTTTCTTTTGGAAATACTCTAGAGGTGATCTTTAATTACTCAAATACACAGTTGTTGTTGTTGTTTTGGTTTTTTTTACAGGATCCTTAACACTATTAAACTTAGCTAATGGATTCCTTTGGGATAAGCTACACGTTCAGTAGTTTTACGAACATCATTTGTGTTCTTGCCTCTATCATAGTTACTGTCCTGTGTTCAGTTGTGAAGAATACACTGGTGGGGGTTTTTTTGCATTTCTTTTTAAAGAATTTGTTGCTGTTATAACAGGCGTGCTGCTACAGTGATGTTGCCAAATGGATTTTATGGTATGGATGTGGCATGCATATTGTCCTGCAGCCCAAAAAATCTTGAAGGAGTTACTACTGTTTTCTACCTGAGTAGTCTTAACTAACAGTACATTCTGGATGAGGTTTGGACATCATAAAAGAGGAGATAAGAGGGGCATTGTTGATATCTGTTGAAGAATAAAGAGCAATCAGCTCATGTTCAAACCAGCATGTTCTGGCCAGTAGCCTCCTACCCACCAAGGAGCAAGGGAAGCTTCTGTTTTGACTTGCACACCATTCATGACCCAGTTTGATCTCCCAAGCAATTATACTCCATAGTGCCAGCAGAGAGAATGAGATGAGAGCTTATGCAGAGAAGCACAGCAGCAGTAATTTAGACTGGTACCCACACACAGCCATAAAAGAAACCCTGACCCAGACCTTTGACAGCATTATTTTGGGAGAGTGGTAATCTTAATTACTCAGATGTCCCTGAGTTCTTGTCCTGTTCTCTTTGTCTTTTTTTAATTCAATAAATATTGTTTGCTTAAATATCTTTGATTGCCACTTCCCCACCCTGGCACCTCCACTGTGTGGTGAATGTTTTTCCCATTCATAAGCAGTTTCTGGCCAGGACGTTACACTTATATAACTAGTGTAAAAAAGTAGAAGAAAAAATCTGATCAATCACTGTGTATTTGTACAGTTTGAGGCATATTCTTAGAAGCCCTGGTAGCACAGTTCCTGCATCTCTGCCTTGTCCAGGAGCTAAGGGGAAGGCACTATGAAGATTTGTACATAAATGAACATTTTTGACTCAAGCATCCTCAACGATCAGTGTTTGTAAGAATATGACATATGACATCATGTGCAGTGTATCCTTCAATCTGTTCCATACAAAAACACCATAAATTCAAACTTCTGCAATTTGAATTTCAGAGTGTACAGTTACATGTAGAAAAGGCAGCCTGGTATAATATTGTGTAAGGGTGACCTTAACATTTAGATACCCATTTATTGAAAATTATATCCTAAAAGAATGAGAGGGGAATAAAAAAACTTATTCAAATGGAAACAATAGCAGAATAGAACTGGCAAAGCTATTTAGAAATATCTTCACCTCACTGTAATGTGAGGATAAATTGTCATTTTGGAAAGGTATGTGGATGAAATTTAAAATGGATAATTACAGTTTTACAAAAGGTACCATTGATTGTTTCTTTTCAAAGCGTGAAATTGTTATCCCTGGTCTTTCTCTGCAAAGCAGTGAAATAAGAAGGGACAATTACAATTCCAAAGATAGGCAGCATGATTAAAACCCACTGACTTATGCTTTATATAAATGCAGAAATGGCAAATGGGCATTTTCTGACTGCAATAAACTGCCTGAATTATTAAATAGCTGAGGAATGAAAATGAGCAGAATTTTGGCAGGCATCTTAAAAATCTCATGCAACGTTTGCCTTTTCCTTAATTGCTGCTCTTTCTAAGGGAAAAATGCATAGATTTTATTAGTTTGTTTCATCTTTTTAGGTTATCTCATGGTTATTATTAAAATGAGCTCTCAAAACACAACATTCCAAGAATCCAAAAATCTGTAGTTTGGTCTGCCCTTTGCTGCTTTCATTAATAAACTAGAAATCAAGGCGGCACAAATTCTCATCTCACTTCTTCCTTTGGTTTGTTCTTACCATTTTCTTATGCTCCACAGTCTTAGTCTTTGTTGATTATATTTAATTGCCCTCTCTCAAAGGTAGAGTTGTTGTTCTTAAAATGTCTGCCTACAGTTGTGTTGGAATGTTGAATCTTTTTGCATAGCAGCAACAGAGATGGGTTTACAAACAATGTTTCCCCTTATGTTCACATGGTGAGTACACCATGGTGAGTCTCACCAACACAGGTGGGATGCTCCAGTGTCAGTGGGACAAAACAGTTATTTGTTAGTGTTGTAGAAAAACATGGAAAAGGAGCATTGAAAGTCTAGAAAATTAAGATGCCACTTTTGAATAGTTTCTTTATTTCTTTACTGCTTCAAATGGAGAGAAAATGAAATGTGAACAGATCTTCAGAGAAAACAAGTGGCCAGAACTTATTTATCTCTCAAAGGATTTGTAAGGAAGTTGAAAAATTCCAAATTATTTTTGGACATCAGTTACAGCAGTGCAGTGCAGGCTAAGAGGATGGACTGAATGACTTGGCTGCATGCAATGTGAAAAAATACATAAAATATATTCTCCTACAACCTTGCATATAAATGTGTACTACTTTTCTATTCTGTGTAACCATTTACAATAGAAATCTCACTTTATCTATGTGTGTGGTTTTACTACTTCAATACATTAATTAACTGATACACATTTCAATGCATTCTTCTCTCCTACATGCATGGCATATGCAATTAGACATTATAGACTTATGTCTAGCATCAGTATAGTCAGCTTTGTTCATGGTATCTTTGCTTTCCAAGTTTAAAAAGAACCAACAACACGGTATTTGCTAACCTTTGGACATTTTACCTAAATAAGAATTTTATACACTTTTTCTGTGTGCATCAATAAAATTACCAATAATAAATGTGGATTAGGATTAAATTCAGGAAATTTGTATTCCCCTTACCATACATACTTTTTGCAAACTGTAAGTTAGATCAGTGTGTCATTTAGAGGTATTTGACCTATAAACCATTATTGCTGCAAAAACTGAGTTCACACTGTTTCTGACTACAGAAATTCTTAGATCAGTAGACAAAGAAAACTAAGCTTGCTTAACTAAAAATTCAGATTGATTTTTAAATTGTTTAGGAACATAAATAGAGATGTACCATTTCAGGCTTATAATTTGAGAGTTAGGGCAATTCTTGCTTTTTTTGGCTTAACAAAGAACAAAAAAGAAATAAAGGCTGCCACAAGGATTAGTTCGTGTTGATACTATTGATCTGGTTCCTCTTGTGACCAAAGGTCATGCTGACTGCTAAAAAGAGAAAGTGGTTGAGCAAAAGACCACTGACTTAGAGGGAGGTTGTTAGTAGAGGTGGCTCAATAAATATTGTCCTTTTAGCTACAAGCTGAGCTGCTATTTCTGCAGAAATTGTTGCTTCTGTTTTATTTCACTGAGTTCAAAAGGCCAGTTCTGAGTACTGAACCAAATAATGTGAATAACGTAAGGTTTAGGAAAAGTCCAGATTTCCACTACAGAAGGCATATTCTGTCATTTGAAGGGATACCATCCCAGCAGACCTGGGCAAGTTTGAGAAGTGGGCCCATGAGAACCCTGTGAAGTTCCAACAAGTCCAAGTGCGATGTGCTGCACCTGGATCGGGGCAAGCCCGGGCCTGAGCACAGACTGGGAGATGAACTCATTGAGAGCAGCACTGGTGAGATGGACTTGGGGGTTCTGGTGGATGTTAAAATGGGTCCAGAGGAGGCCATGAAGATGATCAGAGGACTGGAGCATCTCTCATATTTGGAGAGGCTGAGACAGCTGGGGTTGTTCAACCTGGAGAAGAGAAGGCTTTGGGGAGCCTTCCTTATAGCAACCTTCCAGTACCTAAAGGGGGCTTATAAAATACAGGGAGAGTGACTTTGTACACAGACAGATTGTGGTAGGACAAGGAGGAACAGTTTAAAACTAAACCAGAAGAGATTTAGATTAGATATTAGAAAGAAATCCTTTACTGTGAGGATGGTGAGGAATAGAAACAGTTTGCCCAGAGAAGTTGTGGATGCCCCATCCCTGGAAGTGTTGGATGTGAATTTGAGCAACCTGGTCTAGTGAAATGTGTCCCTGCCCATGGCAGGAGGCTTGGAACTAGATGGCCTTTAAGGTCCCTTCCAACCCAACCCATTCTAGGATTGACTCTATGTTTTATATATAAGTTTAAGTGTAAATGTGTAGATAGAGGTATATATTTACATACACATATATACACACATATATTTATGTAATTCAAAGGCTGGCTTTTTTTAATCAAGGAATTTGGCAATATTTGAAAAGGGATTAAGAAGGTATAAAGTGAGATTGCCTTCATTCAAACCTTGTGTTTGTTTATGGGGTGGGATCTGAAAACCAGAACAAGGACAATGTTTACGTTGTCAGTTTTCTCAAAGCTATCTACACAGTTTAGTTTTTCATCATTATTTTCTACATCCACATGTTGCAAGAGGGGAAAAAAGGACTAGACAATCCTTGCTTTATTTTGATAAATAAATAAACTACTGCGCATTCCTGGATTTCTTAGAAGTCTTTTAACTTTCTTTGTCTTTGTCCTCCTTTAGGATTTTCTGATGTCTTCTCTTTGTAGACATCTCTCTAAGGTCACAAGCACGTAAGAGTTTTCACTGGAAAATTCTTCTCTATGCTGGCAATGTATATGTACATATCAGTCTGACATGGAGGTTTAGTAGTTCAGAAACACAATTTCATAGGCCAGGTATTGTTTAGTCCTTACTATTTTCCAGGTTGAAGAGTATTCCCTTTTTTTTTTTTTTTTTTTTTTTTAGATTTTTTGGTCAGAATTCTGGTCACTCTGCTTTTAGCTGCTTCAGGAAAGCGCACACACACTGACTATATAGTGTGGTACAGTAACTTTCATGTTATCCCTAATCTTTCAGGTTTTTGGCTTGCCTTTTTTTAAAAAAAAAAAAAGTTTCTTGTATTCTTTCATTATTTTGTGAAGTCCAGCTTTTACCAGAATTGGTTTTATTGGTTTCACCACACATTTACAAGATCTTAGTCCACAGTGGGAGGTGACCATATCAGCACTGTAAAGCCAGTTTCATTAGTATTAGTTCTGCAAAAAAACTGAGTCTCCAGAGCTGTGAAAGTGGTCTCTGAAAAATCCAATGACTGCTGCATCTGCAGAGAAGCAGCACTGAAAACTTACTGCAGGGTGAGTCAGATGAAACACAATGAAAGACCATGTTAGCGATTTCTAGAGTTTTGCAATTATTGAGAGTGACATTGACATTTTACAAAGTAAACTTCGTGTCTCTGGAGATTGCCTATACAAGCATTATGCATTGTGCAGCCTCACTTAAGCTATCTGAAAGCTTTAAATGTTCCATGGTCTTCATTTGTCCTCTGCAAAAGAATAAATGTGACTGAGGCTGTGTCTTCACTCGCTGAGCAGGCATTGACTATGTGCCAAATGCAGCAGTGAACAAGTTTGTTTACCTGGAGATTTGTTCCAAGCTATGTGACTTTTAGTTTTGTTTTCTAGAACTTTAGAAGAAACATCTTCCTAACAACAATCCATAAGAAAATGAAATGGGGAGATGGAGGGTGTAGGGTTCACTACCTATTTTGGAGAAGCAAGTTATGTGAGTCTTGACAGCTCTGTTTACATGTGATTCCTAGAGAGAGTCATAGTGCATGACTGACAAAACAGGGTGAGACAGAACAGGATGATAAAGTGGGAAATGTGCAGGGAGGGCTCTAATTTTTGCAGAAGTGCCTGGTCTTAAGGCTGAAGAATGGAGGATGCAGGTGCTGAAGTCCATAAAATGGATAGGAGAAAGGAAGGGTTTTCAGGATGGGGTACCTTTCACAGTTAAATGGAGAGATTTGGTATGTGCCTCATACAGAACGCATCTATTGTGTATTTATTCTATCAATGCAGCATGCTTCAGATTGGAGACTGATGTCCAGACCTGACACTAATATCCTTAAATAGGGTAAAGTGAAAAACATTGTTCATTAACAGCTCAAAGATATCTGTGTAGTTCATTGATGTTAAATGTTTTCAAAAATGAGTTTATGTTTATATATATAATACTGTTTTAACATTCCTGAAAAGATAACCCCCTCACAAACATTAGTACATGACTTTTAGAGCTGGGTTAGGAAAGGATCATGATCAGCATTATTCCCCTCGACTTCAGCCTAGAGCTGCAGACAGAAAAATGCTACAGCTTGACATTTGCATGGTTAGTCAGGCTACTGTTTTTAGGGAGGCCAAGCCTAACGTGAAACTAGACTATTTTCTGTAGCTTCTCAATATGTTACCTTATCTATGGAGTGCAAGTGTCTGAATACTCTTGTTTTCCTCTTCTCTCTCCTGTGTTATTTCCACTTCCCTTTTACGAATCCATGGATTTTCACACATTGTAAGAATAGCTTCTGTTTAATTATCTCTTTTTCATTCTGAAGAATTCAGCACAGTGAACTATTTTACAGTTGATAGTGAAAGATAAATTGCAGCCTTTGGTATTTTAATAAGTAGCATTTATTCAGTTACAGAACCACATTAATATTTTCTGATTATATAAATTACAAGATGTTCCACATTTTAAAGTACAAATAGCAATAGTATCAACCATTTAAAATTTACAACTAATTAACTTATAAATTATTACTGTAGACCAAACTATAAAAGACCTTCAGCTGTTATGTAGCAATAAACAATCACTGTATTTTCCTTTTATAGATTGATATATCTTTCATTAGTCTTGAATTTTCAAAATATTGCTGGTTTTACTACCGTATTTATGTAGCAGATCAAGTATAATTTTCATATGTCAGATATTGTTCTGCTGATTTTGGTACCTCACAGATACTTCAAAGGGAATAAGCCTTTCATAGGAATCTGGCCACAAAACATTTCTCACTAAAAACTGGAGTTTCTAACATATATATTTTGTATATACACGTAAGTGTATGTTTGTATTTTATTTATACGTATGTGTTGTATTTATAGTTGTGTGTGTGGATATATATCTGTGTGTATATAAGCTGTAATGACCAATAGTTCTGCATATTGAGTAAGACAGATGGTTTGATAGATTGAAAACTATATGTATGTAAGGACAATTCAAAATAAATAGTTATCTGTAGAATTTGGTGAAATCTCTTGGTTTACTTCCAGATACATAATCTGTGAAGAATGGAAAATAATTTTCTGTAAAAAAATCAGCCTGTTGAAAAAAAAGCCTCAAAATGTGGAGGTCAGAAAAAAAATCCTAATTTTTAGTAATATAAAATATGTATCTAAGGTGTTCTTTGAGCATAAGTATATTTAGTCAAATGGAGTCTTTCTGAGTCTATGAAATAAAGATAGCAAAATAGTACATTAATTATGTATAGCATGCTTTTAAACGTATTTATGCATGCCATATATTGCATTGATGTAATTATATCAAGGTGTCTGCAGAGCTTTACTTCATCACTTTTTGTTAAAGCCAAGGAAAATTTGCTATATATCTGTGCATTTTCTAAAATAGCTTATTAATCATGGGAATAGTGCTATACCATAAAAATACCATGTGACAACAAAAATAACTGTTGGAAAGACTCGCTGCATGACATAACTGAAAATATAAAAAATATCCCATATGCTTCCCCAAGTTTTTTCCAGATGCCGAATCACAGAAGTGATGAATTATCTTGGACAGTTGCAAGAGAGGTCTTCCATTTGCTTTATGGTGGCTCAGTCTACACTCTTTGCTGGCTGGCTGGCTGGATCTTTAGGGCAAAGGTGCTATCCCTGGTTTGCTCTCAAATCCTCTCAGCCATGGGAAGTTTCCAGATGTGGAGAGGGGAAGAGGAAGGAGTGGAAAACAACACTCCTGGGAGCATGGTGTACAGGCAGCTCTAGTGGAAGACAAAAGTGAGAGCTTTTGGAGGTGCCAAAGAGAAACCATACAGGGGTGATGGGCCACTGTGCAGGTGTCCAGTGTGGAGGTTTTTGGAGCTACCTCACTCCCAATGGGCCTGAGTTTTTATCCTTCCCCGTGTTTTGGTTTGTGCCCTGACAAGAGCTGATGTCAGTGATCCCGAGCCCTTGGGGAACTCAGGAGGTCACCCACTTGGGAGGAAAGGAGGAGGTAGTTCTTGTGTAGTGTGTGATTGTGGCAGGGCCAAGGGGCAATGTTTCTCCTGTGAACAGGATGGGAAATGTGCAGGAAGCTCGGAGTCAAGGCTGTATTGTGTTCTCTCCCTCCACTCTGGGGAAATATCTGAAGCAGTGCTTTGTGCTTTCCATAAATGTATGCCTTCCTTTACTGTTGTCTTAGGGTAGTTTTGCATAATTCAATAGATCTTCTCTTCCTACTCAGTGGCCACCTCCTTCTGCTCCCTTATCTTCTTGCTTTAGGCAAATGTGGAGGAAGGATTGGAAGAACTCCTGTTCTTCCTTATCTTATATGATTACAGAATTCTCTGCAGGCTTGTCCTGAGTTCCCTACAGTTTCAGGATTTTAAACAAATTAGTCTTAGTCTCACAGTATTTGTCACCAAGCAGAGTCTTCACAGATTGTGTCAATTTTTGCTTCAGCGACCTTTTTATTATGCACACCTGGAACAGATTCTGGATCAGATTCTGTATCAGACATCAGAGCTTGAGCAACTAATTTAAGTGTGAGGTGACAAGCTTTCCTACCTGTGTTATTTCAAATGTACTGTTTCATAAGTTATTAAAAGGATTAGTTATTGGATTAAGAGTGTTTTAGTCTGAAAAAGTGATTTTTCCTGATTACCACGGTCTTTTCTGCTTAAAAAAAAAACCCCAAACACAACAGCCAAGTGGAATGAATGCTATGAAAAATGTTTTTCATTCTCTTCAGACTTCTGTATTTGTGATGGTCAACAACGAAATGACATTAACCTGCAGAATACACATACGCTTTCATGCTGTATGAGAGGTGATGATAATTAGGATTACAAAAAAATATCAGGTGATCTTGCGTGCTGTTGCCTACCTTACATGATCTGTATGGAGTTTCTGTCTACCTCAAATTTTCCTCTTTTTTTTTTTTCATGCCATTTATATAGTTAGAGAATCAAAAGCATTTTGTCTCAAGCCTGATAAATTATTTCACTGTTATTTTATGTTATCTTAAATTGTTAGTGAAAGCCAGGGAATTAGCAGCACTAGGTGAGAACTCCATATGTAATGAAAAATCAATCACAGTTGTTAATGGTAAATAATGCCTCACTTCTCGAAAAATTACATTGTTGTGCTTGTGTTTGTTTTTTTTTTAGTGTACAGCAGAATGTTTATTTTTTAAAATGTTTAGGTGTTTTCTTTGAAACAAAAAAGATACGTAATTTTCTAATGATACAATAATAGTTGTGTGTTTCGTCAATTTATTTCTCAGTAATCAGGAAAAATAAGGGAAGTACTAAACTACAATCACATTCTTGATCTCCATGCAGTTTAAGCCTCAAAATAAGAGGTTCTACTAGAGTTGAGGAGAACATTTTTTTGTTTCAAAGAAAGCACCTAAACATTTGTAAACAGTTGTAGGTGGCAACTGAAGTCATCCCAGAAACTCCATTACTTTTGTGAGTAGCATCAGCTAGAGATCGTACCTGCCATACAACTCCATGTCTCAGTCTAATCTTTACCAGGAAAGAGGGTGCAAAGAGGAAGAGTTTTGTATTTATTTTTTCCAATCTGGGGCACATTCACTGCCCTAGGACTTAATGACGTTACTATCTGGGAGACCAGGAAACTGCTTTGTCTTCAGGGACAAGGTGTCTTCTCATGAAGCAGCTAGCAACTTAGATAAAGTTAATGAAATTATCTCCCATGAAGAATCAGAATGCATGTCTCATGAGACATGTCTCATGTCTCATAGAGAGGTGATTACATGTTGTGCTTCTCCATTTATGATCCTGTACCTTAATGTGAGGATTATTATTCAGAGAATTGGTTAATTGCCTTACCAACAGGAGTGTGTGTTAATGGTACTGAAATTTAACAGTTGACTGCTACATTACTAGTTTAATTCTGCACTGGTGGTTGAGTTATTTCGTAGTGGAGATATAAATTACCAATGTGTGAAATCTGGATAAGGGCTATATAACCAGAATCCAGTGCTTATTAAGGAATCTTTCCCTGTTTTCTGTCTTTTTTGCTTGCCTTGTCTTTTTGTTTTTGTGAATGTGAAAGATGGCTATAGAAATCCTGATAGATTTATAGGAGAGAAACAAAAATTACTTGGCTGGAAGAAGTGTGTTGTAATAAGAGACTTGAGGATCTCAGTCTGAGCTAGTTTATTAAAATGGAGAGGGAATGATGGTTTAACTGCTTTCTACGTGTCCTTCCACAGGAATAAAATGGCTACTGAAAAGGTTTTCTAAAGTAACAGAGAAATATATTAGTGGCTTGAAATTGAAGTCTGACAAGTTGCCTTAATATTTTTAGCAATATGTGTTCTTAATCTTTGAAATTAATTACCAAGAAGAGTCATAGGGTCGTAACTTGTAATCTTAAACTTTATTGCCTTTCTGGAAGACAGGCTTTTATTAAATAGTATTATGTTCATTGAGGTAATACAAGAGGTTGGACTAGACATTTTCATGCTCCAACAACCAAGAAAATTTGCTTTTTTCCATTAACTATCAGAGAATTTTAGTTCTAAAAATTAATTTCAGACAGAGGAATCTTTTTTTATAGTACTTTGTCTACTGGGTTTTTTTATTCTTATGGTTTGTTTTAATGCTAATCCAGCAATTCTGGCATATTTGTGAAATTGGAGCTGGTAATAGAAGAGAGCTAATTCTGAAAGGATGTTGTAGTAAGAGCTTTGGTTAAACAATCAATAATTGACTACTTGTACCTTTAGAATACCATGATATGCTACACAGTGATCTGAAATAGATTCAGCACCAGAAGAAGTGAGAGAGTCTTGGAAAATTAAGAATGAATCTGGTTCAGGTTTCATAATCTGTCGTGCAAAGAAGATGTCAAAACATACTTAAATTAATGCAGGACACTTTGATATGCAAAATGCCTTAGTGCAGAGCTTGGAATTTATGGTATTTGACTCAAAAAAGGCTTAAAACAAAGATGGAGCTGCCCTGATTTATGATTTTCCACCTACATTTCTACCAGGCCTTTGCTAAGTAAACAATTGCAGTCACTTTGCTCTTCACCATTTCTTTCATTTGAAGAATTCCTTCTCTTCAGCAGGCTGCAGAGCAGTGAAACCAGGGTCCAGTTGTGGCATTTGCATTGTGCTAGAGGAACAATATTCCTGGGGATATCATTGCAGAATAAATATGGCCAGAATCTGAGTATTCTGTATCCAAAGATAATGTTTGTCACAGGAAAGAGGGTTTTAAAAACATTGGAATAGAGTGCATTAAAGCTGTTGTCATTGTTCTGGAATTCTGTTAGGTAAAGCAGGATGCATAATGCCTTGGTAATCCACAAGTATGAATGTCTTGAAGTTCAAAGAAATTTAGGATATTACTTGTATTATTTAAAAACAATCTCTTTCCAAACCCACAAGAAATAGCAACAACAAAAAAACCCCTTTCTCCTGAATCTCTACATATCAAAAAAGCTATTTTGCTCTTTGAGACACCATAGACTATGGTAATAATGGGGCAGAGTAGCCAGAATAGAGAAAATATGAAATTTAGCTTTGTAAATTAATTTCTGGATCAACATTTTATTTCTGGATCAACAAATATAGCAGGGAAATACTGCATAATGTGTATATTCAGTGAACAGAAGAGGTGCTTGTACTTTCCGGATGAAATAAAATCATTGCAGTAGTTGGAACAGCAGATAGATTGTATATACCCTCATTTCAGAGATGTAATTCAGAAGAAATGAAAGAAAATTACAAGTATTTACTGTCATGAGGTAGTAAAGGAAAAGAATATTTTGACTTGCAACCCTTGATTATAACGTGATATGGGATTGTCAGCACAAAAGTTAATCTTCCTTAAGGGGACACAAGGGACACAACCTTTTTTGTTGTCTTTAATGTATTGACTTCAATGGGTTGTTGATTTTTAAAATAAAAATGTGTGAAATCTATAGTATATAGTTGAGTTATTAGTTAGATAAAACATTCAGATACTTTGTTTTTTGATAAATATTATTGAATCTGTTCTTTTTTAATGTCAGAGGCACCATTTAAAATTTGATACTATCACTATCATTTTACAGTACCATTAATAATAAATCTGACAGATGATTAGTGTGCAATGAATATGAATGCTAAGTATTAGAATAGGCTGTGGGAAATATAAATGCCTGTGTGATTTGGATTTAAAATTGCTTAATTAAAAAGAAAACAACAAAAAAATTTGTAATTTTGTTATGGGATTCATAGAAATCACATTGAGCAACCAATGCCATCTTAGTAGTCAGGAAAATGCAGATCCTTAGTCACTGAAAAAGCTTTGGTGTGGAGAATTTGCAGTTCTCTTATTTCTGGCAAGATCAGTACCGAAAGTGTTTGTTCATAAGGTAGAGCTAGAGCTCCCTCTCAAAAGTGATTGCTTTAAACCAGACAAAACTGAAAGTAAGCCACAAGAAAAATGGGACACTAAGGTGGATAGCAAAGGTCAGTTTAGGAATTAACCTCTTTTACATGTATAGAGCTGAACTCATTGGCAAAGCTAAACCTGAAAAGAAAGCTTCACTGTGGGCTGCAACAGCAGAGGACTTTTAGTGAGGTTTTCATGTTCTTGTGGAAAAATGTGTGTAGATATTCAGTGTAATGTTCTACATAATGACAGCTTAAGTTGCAGGAAAGTAGCTGTTGTAGGTACCTGTCACTTTCAAGTTCTGATATCTGTCTTTGGCAGAGAGGAGCTGGGACACTCAGCAAGAATAAATGTTTGACATCATCTCTTTCACACGCATTTCTTCTCTTTCCATTTGCTTACTAATCAGTTCACTTTTCAAGTTACAAATTAGTGTTAAGATGTAAAACTTGTAAACTGTGTAACTTTACCCAAGCTATGGCCTTTCATTTTTATCTCATATTTAAGAGAAATCCATCAGCAAATTTGGACAAGAAAGCCTCCAAGCATTGTCAGTAGCTGTGAGTATATCTTGTCAATGCTTGTTCTAATAAATCAGTATTCTCAGAAGACCTTGTACAGCTCCTGCTTTATCTATACAGATACTGGCATTTCCTTGGGCAAACCTAAATTCTATATCTGTTTACCTACTCTTTGAAAATTCTGAATACTTCCAAAGTATTAAAATTACAACATCAGAAGTCCCTGTTGAATAAAACTGAGGAGTTGTTTAGGTTTTTTGGTGTCCCCCTTCCCCCTCCTTTGTCTGGAGAATGTCAGAAAATTAACTTCTTGTTTCTCTGCCATTCCTTAATTTTTAAATACCTCTTGCATGACGAAGTTCTGATTTTTCTATGCTGATTCAGTGACTTTGGGGTAGGAATGATCTCATTTTTCTGCCTCTTGCAAGGACTAATCAATTACATCCTTCTTTCCTTGTTAGCTTTGTGTTTCCCCCCTCTTTTAAACATTTCTCTCCATCCCAGTATGTTTGTGTATGTGCATGCATTTGTCTTTTGCAGTCTGATTTTTTTGGGCTGATCTAGCAAATAAATTGTGGTCACACAAAGCATCCCTTAATGAATATATATTCGTTTGGAAAGTTGATAGACTCTTGAGCTTCAAGTATTGGAAAATGATTTTTGTGATTATTGTTTGTGGGATGGAAAAGAATAGATAAAGCTTCTGTGTTACTGAATAGTCAGTAATGTTTGTTAGAGTTTAATAAAATGAAAGCTAGCTACACCTCCATGTTTAGCTTCGCAAAGGTTTCTGTTTTGACCTTCACATTAGTGAGAGTCAAAGCCTTTAACTAATTGATAGTCTCCCTTTCTTATCCTACCTATAGCTTGAATACTTAAACTTCAATGTGGCCATATAAGTAATATCTCACACTGCTGAAAATCAGTGTGGGAAGAAGCTCATGCAATTGATTTGTCTGTATACTGTGAAGCTGAATTTCTCCTTGTTTTGCTCCAGGTTTCTCCTCTCTTTTGCTTATGCTACATGTATGATAGATTTCTCTCCAAGAGCTGTCTCTCCCTAGATTAAACCTATCTTAATAATTAAAATTATAATGGGCACTTCTCCAGTAGGCAGAATGGATGGCCTACACTGGATCTTGCTTCCTCTGCCTGGTTTGTTTCCCTGCAGGCTTCCTGTCTCACATCACACTGCAGAAACACAAATTAGATTGAGTTTAAGGCGTTTTTCTCATTGTCTTGAGTAGAGAGCAGGGCCCTGGTGGTGTGTCCTATCGTGCAAGGTTGGATCTGCAGCTGTTACTGCAGGCCTGCTTCCTGAGGTGAGATAACAAACCCAGCAGATCTTGCCAAAGTTCATGGCAATGGAAAAACAGGGCTGAACTGATAAATGTCCAGCCTCCACAGTCTCTGCTGGGTCTCCTCATTCTGTAGAGAGGGATTTGGATGTTTGGGAGCCACCACCCCCAGCAGCACCATCGTGCTGTCAGTTACCTGGGAGAGCCAGATATACTTCAGCTGTGGCAGTGCTTCAGTTCTCTCCAAATCTGCAAAGAATAATCCCTCGAAGGGAGGCAGAGCTCTCAGTCTTTTTAATTAGAATTGCCACGGAAATGTAGAAGTAGTTTTGATCCTTCTTGATTCTTGTCCAACAAGAATTGGGTTATTCTGAAATAAAAAAATGCCGTATTAGTATGGTAAGTTCTGAAACAGTGTCCTGCTTCACTGAAACATGCAGATTTTCAGTAATTGACATGGAAAAACTGGGATCCTGGAAGATTTGTGGTATGTCCTATTTTATTCGCAGAAGTAGTTGGTCTTTTCTTAAAATGCAAATGCTCTTTGGAACGTATTCAGTATTCACTAACTACGCTTTCAAACCTTTACTCATGTTTTAACCCATGCTAACTAATGTGATTATAAATTTTAATTCAAATAAAACATAAATGCTTCTTACAGTTGACATCAAACATGAACATAGTTCATATAACACAATCTACAAATCTCTGTTTAAAGTGACAAAATGATAGTTCATACTCATTTACACCAAAAATACATCCTGAAATACATTTTAGCCAGCTTCTGGTTACCTATTTCATGTATATTGAATGTAAGAGCTGATTAACTGTGGTCTATATTGTACTTTATTTCAAAATCAGATGGAATAATTATGTGGCTCAGGAGGGCAATAAAAGTGATAAATGTAGATACCATTTAACCTGTATCTTGGTCTCAAAAAAAAAAAGGACCTCTTCCATGTAATTCGTTGCTGAAATTTCTTCTTAAAAGATATCTGAGTTTTACAATAGTAGAAAATAAAATTATTTAAGGTTGGCTGATATTTGGAATGCCTTGCAACATAGGCATATTTATAGTGTCAATTGTATGGAACTAAACCTAAAAATAAAACTCGCCAGATGATTCATTGAAATTTTGTCAAATGCTAAATTAAATTTACTTCAATTAAATTCTTACATTTTTCTAATTTTAGTAATTCAAATTTGAACAACTTCATTGTCAGTTTTGGCTTTTATCGATAGCACGTGTTCCTGTGTGCTTTACACGATCATTCTTGCTTAACAAATGAAATTCTAAATTAACATCTTTCTTTATTAAGAGTCAAAAATAAATATATTGACTGGCAAAATAGCTGAATATTAATATAGCTTAACTGAAATTTATAGAAATGTCATTTGTCTTTTTTTCTGGGGCAGGAATGAAATCAGTGCCTACTTTAACATACTGAACTTCCTTTTAATAAGTTTTTGAATGTAAAGTATTTTCTGTGTTGTACCAGAGACCTCCTGGAATCATCCAATACTAAACAGATGATAATAGAGCTGAAGCAGTGGATGAATTTGAGGAATTGCTCATCAGCTGACTAACAAGCTGTGAGCAGTTTCCTGTGGAGTAATGGAATTATTTAATATTTTAGGCAACACTGCTCTCCCTAAAAAGAACATGGTGTATGACCTCAGCATCTGTATTATCATGTGGTTGGATAAACACTGAAATTAAATTATTTGTTTTGGCATCTTGATGTTATAGGACACATTCCTTGGAACAATGGAAACGTTCAAAGAATCAAGTAAACGAATCTCTAAACCACTTACCACTTCCAAAGCCCGAGTCAAGATCAGGTGCTGTCTTTCCCAATGCATTAGTACCTGTATACTGGGGCAGCTTTTTCTGACCAAAATGTCCTTGCATAATATATCTAAGTATAGTTAGATCTCTCAGTTAAACAAAAGTGTTCTGTGATGTTATGGATGGAAATTTTCTGATGTATTACTGAATAGGAGAAAAAAATGCATCATCAAACCGTCCACTTTTACTTCAGAGCCTCAGGGTTATATTTGCACAGTCTAGTTTACTGCTTATTCCAGTATAATCAGAAAATTTAACAGAATGATTATTTAATTTTATTTATAAATATGAGTTCATACAGTATGTCAATCAGTATACAAGCTCTGCTAGTCATATCTTGTACAATCACCTCACTTTCATATCCTATTAACTATCTCGATAACTAGTAGTCTGGAGATTTTCAGGGTCTAAATTCCTTTAAATTAATTCTGGTACTATTTTGTTGTTGTTGTTTTAGCAGATAATTGTGAATTTAGCTTTAAAAGAAAAGAAGTTAGTTTTAGAAAGCATTTATTTTGTGTTTACAGGACTTTTTTGAATGCCTTGTCAAGATGCTTATAATTTTTCAGTGAAGTATAGAATTCTCTCACTTTTTCAGTAGAAACTTTTCACTGTTTCAGTTCAGTGTTGATTGGTTGATAAGACTACGCAAAGCAGTTTTGGCAGAGTCTTAGCACCTGATAAGAGTAAAATCTAAGACATTCTTATTGCAGGACAGAGCACAAAATTTCCCATGAAAAACAGTCATATATGTGCTCCTGATTACTTCTGCTTTGCCCGTGGAGTAACACAACAGGGCAGTGTTACTCTTAAAATTCCATAATTGCTCATGAAACACAGAACTAGAGTTGTGTGAGACTCATTGCTGTGACGTACCTGGAATGAATAATTAGCCAGAAGTAATTGCAACAACTGTTAATTATTCTATCTTTTGAACAATTAAGTTCTTTTTTCCCCTGTCTGTACTAGCCAAAACAGTGGAATGGTTTCATGTAAGAGGGAACATTATTTAATCATTTGCTCTCATCTCCTGTAGACTACAGAATTTGCTACAGGACCTTCATCACCTTACTCCTAGTTTGGTCGTTGGGGCTGGAAGTAGCATTTGGGAAAATAAGCAGTCTTGTTTTAAAGATTTCCGGTAATGGCTAAGTGTTGTCTCTGTTTAACAGAGAAAGTACAGTGTGTATCTCAGGCTCTGTCATTATATGGGTGAAGGTTTAATGTATTACTTATTTGTATAACTTGTCCATAGCAACTAGTGGAGGAAATAATATATAGGAAAATGTATTTTTGTTTTTAGTTACATTTACTTCAACAGGTCTTTTGACCTTTTTACAAAAGACTGCTTATGAAATCACTTTTCATTCTATCTTCTGTTGTCACCAGTTGGTCTTCATAACTAGCAGCTGTGAAGAAAATCTGCACCTTGTAATCACTGTTACTAATTGCTAAAAAATCAACAAACATTAGAAAAAAAATCTCTGTTCAAGAAAAATATGAAAAATATTAAGTTTTGACCTTATGTAGAGTTTATATAGTCTTTCATTTTTGCTAGAAGAGCACAAACAAAAATTCCTTAACCCTTCTCTAAATCTGTTATCAGCAAATTCAGTGGCAGAGTGTACAAAACCAGGGAAAACAAATACTAACACAACTTTGGCATTTAAGTTTTAAATGCAGTTCGGTTTAGTATGAAACCATTGTAGATGGATGCATTTGTCAGCAGTGACTGCGATAACCTGCATCTGTTATGTGTGTTCTGGGTGTGCAGATCCACATGGAGCAAATACTGTGTTAAATATTAATGTCTGAAGGCTGAGGGGAAAAAAAAGCAAATCAAAATGGCTGAGTTAAAGCTACCTGTTTGGTTTCTTTGGTAAGACAGAGTGTGTTAGACTACCATCTGTGCCCACTGCAAACAGATGGGCAGCAAATGGTGTGATTTGCATAGTCCTCTTAAAAGGCAGTAAATGGAATAAAATACTGTGGTGTTATCAATTTTTTTATCTATAATCTCTGTGGGTTGTTGCTGAGGAACTTTGTTATGTTAAAGTAACTTTCTGGCTTTGGAACACACAGCCCTCTCATTTGTGTCTGTTTAGTTTTCCATAACCTCCAGTGTGCATTAGGGCAAGAGTATTATTCTATCCCAGTTTATTCTCTCTGTAGCTTTTTACCAGATGGGTTTGTAAACAGATACATTCCTCCTCCTATTCCCATATTTGTCATGCTTTTGGCTGAACTGGTGTCTGCATTGGTAAACGTCTCTGAAACACTGGCCCCTGTGAATGTAATCAATTACACTCTTCACTCACTTCCACAGATTTCAGTTTTCATTCATTGTTGCCTTTCTTAGTTTTCTCTGTATGTGTATACCCGGGAAAAAGAGGAAGCCCTCTGTAAATGTTAATGTTAAAAGCCTGTTAATGTTGGATTGGTTTTTTTACTGCTGCATGAAGTACAACCTCAAAATATAGATTTTTCAGTGTAGCTGCCTGGCAATGTGGAGCTTTTACAGACTAATAACTAAATGGCTTCTCTTTTGGAGGTGAATTTAGAGCTAGGTAGTTTCTGTTAATCATTGTGTATGTGTGTGTGTGTGTGTATGCACAAACAAAAGGAAATTAAAAATTATTTATATTCCACAAATGGAATATAAAACTACTCACCTGCATGTGAACTAGATAATCTTTAAGGTCCCTTCCAACCCAAGTCATTCTATGATTCTGTGATTTTGTGTTATTTGTGACACATTGCTAGAGTCAGTATCTCTAAGTAACTGCTTTTCACAATGTACTTCTCCAGGTTTAGAGTTGATTGAGTTCAATCACATGTTGATTGTATTTGTATTCTGTTTCTGGAACAGATGATTCTCAAAATGATGAAGACGTTGAAATGCAGTCTTATTCAGAAGAGATGAAAATATGTAGGCCTATGAGTTTTGCTAATTTTCATGGTATCTGCAAATACTTTGGGAAATAAAATAGCTTCTAGTATATAGAATTGCCATTAAATACAACCTATCTATAAGCTTTAACCTAGAAGAAATCAAAGATTTGCCAAAAGCAAATTTTTCAGTCAGTATAGGTCATAATGAATATTTAACTGTTCCTGAGATTATTTCCTACATAATTGGTATACATGAACAGAGAAATCTATGTCAAGAAAAATAAACAAGATGAAGGTCATTGTAGGCCAAAATCTCATGTTTATTGGTGCCAAAAAGTTAGCATTTATAAAATATTTCACAGTAGCATCTTAAGATAGCAGCCAAGTGCAGCAGTATTTCACCTTTTCCTAGTGGAGAGGAAAAAACCAGCTATTTATTTAACCAGCTGAATGAACTCCAGACACAATGAAGCTCCTTGTAAAGCTGAATCCTTCTATGTTTAAAACAAAACCCACAAAGATACTGTTTAATGAAGCAGTGCCCAGTGAATCTACAGCAAATAGGCCATAAAGGTAGGAATAGGTTGTGTGTCCTTTCTAAGAAATTCAGTGAGCTCAGCTACAAGCAGTTGACAGAATGGAGCTTTGTAAGGGGCACTTATTTTTTGGAGAGCAATGGAGAAGTCTCAAAAACTAACACCATTATGATTTCCCAATTTGTTATTGTAATAAAGAGGTGGTACAGACATATATTTAAAAACTGTATTGAATATAAGAAATTATAAAATGGCATCTATGTTTTTACATTGTATTGAAGAAACCATTACCAAGATGATGCGTAGGTTTGGTTTTGATACTTGAAAGAAGTTGAGCACACATTCTAGACTATGTATGAAAGCACACAGGAACTATGCAGAGCTAAGAAAATTGCTGGTGACATGAAAGTAAAGGAGCTCAGAGTATTTTGCTTTTATTTATGAAGAAATTTGATAAGATACAGCTTTCAAAGCAGGAAATTTCTGCTAATATGAAGTTATTTAATTTAGCATAAAAAGTAATAATGAGATGCAAAGGCTTGAAACTAAAGATAAATGTATTGATTTCACATACATCATGACATTCTTAATAGTGAGGATAACAAAACACTGGAGCAACACACTTCAGAAATCAAAATACAGAATACCTCTTGTAAAGAGAGAAAAAAATCAGTTTGAACCCCAGTTTTGTGCTTAGGCACTTATTTAGGACTTAGGACTGTGGCATTTATTTGTACCAGAATATGCACTGTCCTTAGTAGACAGAAAGAGACTTGGAGAAACTCCATGAAGGAACCATAAAAACATGTATTCCGGGAACTGAAAGTAGCTATGTTCAGAACTGCAAATCTAGGTGCTAAAGGTGCTGTTTCCATAATTGTGATCTTTTGACAAGATCTGCCCCGCAGCACAGATACAACTGACTAACCTTCTGGGTGGTTTAGTTGGTTAGTGGTGTGGTGGCATTCTTTGATCATTCTAGTACTTGATTATTTAGGTAAATACATTGGTACTTTTTAAACTGATAAATCACTCAATTCAGTGGAATAAGTCTTCTGCAACAAAAAAGCTGTCCTATATTCGAGTTACACCCTAAGTCAATTTTGCAGTTGGTTTATGTAATGGAGTAACACCAGCCCACAAGCATCTGCTTTTAGGGTGCTGTATAGTCCTACTCAAACATGTACCAGTCAGTGCAGATCAGATGACAAGGACTCGGAGCAGCAGTGCTACTTCTGCACCACCCCACAATTCCCAGACATTTTAAAGGAGAGGCTATAAATGGAGATCTCCCATTTCTGTGTGTCTTTTAAGAAAATAGTAGATGTGAGACCATGGTTTCTGCTTAATAATTGTAATCCGTTGCTTTAATGTTCATTTCTGTACATAGATTGCTTTCAGTCATGGAATAAGTTAGTTAAGTACTCCAAAAAAGTTAGGGCTGCTTATTTACATAGCTTGGTATCATTTTCTTCTATGGAAGAATTTTGGTTTTGATAAAGGTGCCATATGTAATTTAGGAGTTTTTACTTGACAGGGGTTATCTGCTAACTACCTTGGCATGCTTTGCAAGGAGGTTCTTTATGACACCGTATCTTCACTTCCTTGCCCTTGCAAAGAGGAATGAATCAGACTGCAGTCCTTGCTACTGCCAAAAGATTAAAAAGATTTAATCTCACACTACTAAAGAATCACTGTCTTAATGAAGAAAAACATATCCTACCTCATCCCCCTCTGGTCCTAAGAAGTTAAATACCTGCTGCAAGTAACACTGGCCTCAACTCCATGAGTCACTTCTGAAGTATCTGCACTTTTGGTTGTCAGTCAACACCCAACGCTTGCAAGTCTTTGAATTCCATTAGTACTAACCTCTGAGAAGAATGAAACACATCAGATCTGTGTGCATCACACAGTAAAAATGAGTCATGGAATATAAAAGCTGTGGGGTACTGTGGAAAGTGGTCATAGATCATGCTGTGAAAAGATTTGGTCATTGTTACCTCTCATCATGAATGTAATCATTCACTGGCAACTTTGATTTCCAGGACATGAGAGTGTAAATTCTTGGTTACTAATGTATTATGCTGTAATGGAAGTCTGAATCTTGGAAGATGAATCCAAGTATTTAAAATTAGTCATCTTAGCAACTGAATTTTTTTCCCAAGTAGTTATAAGCTATCAGGAGGTTGAAATACTCAGTGAAAAAGTGTTGCATACAAGTGAATGAAGAGCAAAAAATCCTGTTTCACTCACACAGATCTTAAAACCAGGATTAAATGTAGTTTTCAGAAAGAACACTTTTCTTTTAAAATGTTATTACTGTCACACTTTCACTGCTTGATGTACATAATTTTAATTCTACTTGTTTCACTCTAGATCCCAAAAGACACCCAGACTTAGTTTTTATCTTCTTCCTTTTTATGTATAAATTAGGATAATCTGGCATGGCTTTGAAGGCCCCTGGGAGATCCAACATACTGATAAGTGAGAAGATAGTGATTAGTTTTTATTCTTGAAACCCATAGTGTCTACTTAGAGGTATTCAGATATATTGGTTCCCCCTTTTAAAATCCTCAGAGATATTCCATTCTCCCTGACAGTAGAGTCATCATTTAATGAAAAGGCAAAAGTAAAAAGAATAAAGTCAGTCCAAAGCCTGAACTGTGGGTACTTCTTCTGCTGTATGTCCTGTTGGAATACACTGCTAGGAAAAGATTTGATGAGGTAAGGTTGTACTTCTCCATGCTTGGCAGCAAAACACAGAATTTGCAGAAGATGGGCTCAAGTGCCAAGAACATGTGCCAAGTCATCATATCTCTTCAGCTCCTTCTGCTGGAAGGACCTCACTGCAGCTCCCAGAATGTTTGAAAACCACCAGCAGTCAGTGCTAATGCTGCTATTTAAGCATCAATCCTCACTTCAGGCAACTGGCCAGAATGAAGCAGACAGCACAATTTCTCTCTTATTTTAGTAATTTGTGAGTATTTTAGTAAGTTATATTTCAGGGTGAACACTGATGCATATAAATGTGAATTGTTGGAGAGTGCTTTGTTTGTTTGGGATATGCTGAGTGAAATCATCTACTTTGTTGGTTGTTTCCTAGAAAACTGACTTAGGGTGATACTGATGCTGAAGGGTGACAGCCACTTAAGCAGGGCAATGCAACTGTAATTTTCATTAAGGAAAATCATTAAGTAGTGCCATGTATTTGTACTGAGTATTAAATTCAGGTTGAAAGGAAAGCACTTACCTGTTAAAAGTTCCAGTTGGTTTGAAATTCCAGGTGGGTTAGTTACTTGCTTGGTTGGTTTGGGTACTTTCTCTCATGTTACAAGAAGTGGTTGTTAAATGTTAAAAAAGAGTGCCACAGAACAGTCATTCAGAATGGACCAGAGGATTACCATAAACCCTTAAAAAGTGCCTTAGGCTGTAATGCATCTTTATTGTCAGTTTTGAATAGATTGTTTAAAAGATGCAGGGTTTTATTATTTTATCAGTGTATCCATGACTGCAGTTTGGGAACTCTTTTCATTTATAAACACCAGTTTTATAAAACTATATCTCCAGCTTACAAATAGAGAAATGAAGGCATCCTTTTTTTCCCTAAGTTGGCAAAATCAAGAGTAGAGTTCAGGTCTCTCAAAATCAGTGGTGTCCATTAAGCTGCTTGTTTAACAATTGGCATAGTAATTGCTTCATACTTTGAACTTCTAAACCTCAAATTTGCTAATTTATGGTTTATGCTTCCTGGAGGCCAATATTAGAATGGTTAACTGCACATCTTTTTCCTGTGAAAGGGGAAGTAAAGATTCTGACGTTTACCTGCAGGTAAAATAAGTGTTCAGGGTTTGACAATATGCTAATATGATTCTATATTTCAAGTAGATCAGGCTCTATGTTGTAAAATCTTGTTTCTGATCATAATCCTGATGTTTTTAATATGTGTTATATGTTATGCATTTTAATATGTGAAGGTGTTTCATACGTTTCACACAATATGGTTGCTAATAATATATTTCATATTTCTACTTTTGCTTTACTTTTGATCTTCAGTAATATTCTGGAACAACAGTTTCCAGTTAAAGTCTCTGACTCAGATGGGAAAGGCCATCATCCAAGTTAGGGAGATGACAATTTAGCATGCACAGAAAAAGACTTGAAGAGAACAGATAGACAGCTACATTCATTATATGTCTAGTCTTGATAAGCACAAAGATCTGGTATATTCATGTGTTATATAAATCAATAATGTATAAAAATAAATTTAAGATGCATCCTGCTGAATTTATGTGTTAATTCATGTACTTTGTTTTTCACAGGAAAAAAATAAGCAAGAACAGATCACTCACAATTGCACATGTTTCAGGCTGCTGATGTTGGTACTTTAGAATAATGGAATGTCAGCATGAATTCTTTTGTTTTACAGAAAGCAAGAAGAATTGAGGTTAATTAAAGGTTAATTAGAGTTTAATTGGTAGTTCTTTCTTTCCCTCTTTACTTCTGGTGATAACAGGAATGTTAGAATCCTTGACTTTGATGGCAACAGATTGGGCAGGCCTGGTGTTGATTGCTACTGCCAACATGAAAGTGGTGCTGCAGTTCTGCAGCTCCAGTTCTTAATCAATGAGGTAAGGACATATTTACTCAGATTCTTCTGTATAAATTTAGTTGAATAAGTCAATTCATGTTATTGTAATTGAGTGATATAACTTCTCCCATTGACAAATTGTGCCAACAAGTAAATAGTGTGCATCCAGAGGACATTCAACATACAACCTTTTAGAAGAATATTTATGGGGCTGTGCTCAGGGAAAAGTATTGCCTTCCTATACATCAGTTTAAAGTGCTGAACAAAAGGCATATGAATATATGAATGTGTGTGAGTAGATGTAAAATCCATTAGGTTACTAAATATGCTGCACGGTCCTGGTTCAAATAGAAATTGATAAATGAGCTAAATCTTTCTATCAAAATATATTGATGGCTATTGACTGAAAACTCAATAGTTGGGGATATGCTATTGCGTGAAGTGAGGAAAAGCAATTGCAGGGTTCATAAATCAAACCATCATGCTTAGTCTTTGTAAATGGTTTGTCAAAATCAAGTTTAGACAACATGAAGAAGCAGTGCCAGATTATAGCTTGCTCTGTGCAGAAGATTCTGAAGATGGGAATAGGCAAGAAAACTTTCTGGTGAATGCAAATCAGACTTATTTTTTAGGACCTTGTAAGTTGGCCACATTTTAGTTCAGTTTTGATTAATTTTCTCCCATGACATAAGGAAACACTTTTGAAAGTTTCAAGTCCTCTTTCTAAATGGGGAGATCTTAGAACTTCTCAGGGGAAGAGTTTTAGTTTTATGGGTTTTTTAAACCTGAAAAATATTTAATTTTTTCCTACATCTATTTGGAGAAAATAACTGAACCACAGGCACTGAGAAGGGAGGTCTGGAACTTTAGAAACAGTCCGGTGAAATGCTTTAGAGGAATGCAGGGATGAGAACAGGAAGAACGAAATTTGAATCAGTATTCTTTCTTTCCGTTAGGTGACCAGCAAACCCCCTAATACATACAATTAACTTCATTTCTGTGGTGGACTGTCTTTCTGACTTTTTGGGAGTTGAGAATTAAAGCATGGATTACACTATGCTAGAGAAGTCTCACCTCCGTAAGTTTAATTTGCATAGGTCAGTGTTGAAAAGAACAGTTGCTAGGGTTAGAGAAGTTTATCATTTAGTCATAGATGATATGAACTAATCTTTCCGGTTACATCCTCGACCTTCCTCAGTATAAAGCATTGCCCTGTGTTTGGGCAATCTGTTCCTCTCTGCGATGGTAATACACAAGGGCAGATCTTCTGTGCTAGGCCTGATCTGAGGTGTAAGTGTAGTAAACCTCTGGAGGAGCAGTAGGGAGCTTCCCCTGAAGTTAATCTTCACATATCATCAGTGTTCTGTGGTGAGGAGAAAGGTAGTCAAAAGCAGGTGGAGTAAATTCACTCCAAGCTGCACAATCAGATAAAGGTCTGGGCTTTGAAAGATGACCATTTTTGGGACACCAGAAGCAGAACCAGTCTTCAGAGTATTTCTGATCTGTGATAAAGACTCTGTCCTTCTGTCTGCATCTTTTAGTTCTGCCTAGGTCCTCTCCTTTTGCTACCCGTCCCTACTTTCTTATCCATATCCTTTTTTCACAGTTCCAGTTTTGAATTTTCATCTTATCTTGATATGACTACTAAGCTGTGCTTGGCACTGTCACTTGTGTGCCTGTGCTTGCACTAATCCCTTTATCTCTCAGTCATATCTTTCACACTCACCTTTTTAAGTCAGTGTCGTCTGTTCTCAATTTTGTTAATCTTTCTGCTTACATGGAAAGGCATGAAAGTTGGCTTGTGTAACCTTGGTGCAAAGCTTTAATTTGAGTTTTAAATTGATGGAGTTTTAATTTAACTTTGGCTGATCTTGTAGTAATTTGAAATGTTTACATTTACCAGATTGATTCAATTGTCTATTTTTTATTGTATTTTTGTTCTAGAAGAAAAGAACAATTTTTCATAAACTGTCAGTTTTACAGGTAGATCATTAACAGTGAGGATCATGTAAGAATAAGAATCTAGAGAAAAATAACGTGTTGCTGTATTTTGTGTCTGCTCTAGGGTGCTTTGGTCAGTGCATGTGCAGATGATGCACTTCATTTGTGGAACCTCCGACAGAAACGACCAGCTATTCTACATTCTCTGAAATTTAACAGAGAAAGGTAAGACTATATGACACAAAATAGATATCTCATTACAAAAACAACACTTTCTGGATTTCTTATAATACATTTTGCCTTTCTACAGGTGGATATAGTTTTGTCTTGAATATTTTCTTTGATGTTTGTTTCCGTGGAACAAAGACTTCACTTTCTCTTTCTGCATCTTACTCAGAACTAGAAAAATTTGGTCTAATTTTTGCCAAAATGTTCGTAATTTTACTTCTATTATGAACTGCTGTGAACGGTAATATGGATATGTTTTCTTTAGACCGGACACAAGCACTCACTTTTGGCTGATCTGTTGTTCAGTTATAGACAGAGTACTTCAGCTGGCTGTATGAGAATAATAATTACTTTCTTTAAACTGAAATCATTTAGTTTTGTAAAATACTGGAAGTTTATTTGAGACACTCTGGTAAGGATCAAGTGAATCAGAGTGTTTTTCTAAATTTTACTTTATCAGTACCTAATTGTAGGAATCCCTACTGAAAGTAGATTAAATGACTGGTTGTAATTTTCAAACTCAAATAGGAACTGAACACATCAATCTGTATTTGGTCACCCAAGTAAAACCTGATATGATGTTATGGAACTTCAGTGCTACACTTCTGTTAATATTAAGAAAAAGTTCCAAGTTTCTATTAAGGAATTAAGACAGTAGTCAGGAGGCGAAGATTCAGTGCACAAATGCAGCATTTGTTTTTAACTGGAAATTTAACTCATATTTTCATTCTCTTAGCATGTACATTCAGTGTCTATTAAGGTGCAGCAACTTTTTTTGATATTCATATATTTGCTTGTGCAGTGGGGAAAGATCTCAGAACTTCACCAGGGCTGCGAAGTAAACAGACTCATCAAATGTTTAGCTGCAGCAAATCTGAAAATTATTATGGAAATACATTTTTCTTTGTTGTTTATTACCCAGATACAAGTCATATTTGCACTAAAATATCACAGAGGTACATGATTTGTAGTGGGTAGTACTGCATAATAATTTAGGAAATATACAGCCTGATTCCAAAGAGTTTATAACCTATAGCAAAAGTGTATCAAGTAGTTTGGGACTGTGTGAGGGAAAATGAAAAAGAAAAATTCTGTGTGCATTTCTAGCTGCTTCTGAACAGTAAGTTATCATTTTGCATATGGTGAAGTGTTTGAATCTTGGTATTCTCATCAGGTAGGTGCATTATTCACAATTTGTCATTGATAAATCTAAATATCATAGAAGTTATTCCAGTACATCTTGGTCTAGCTCTCCCAGCCAGCAAGCAATCTGACACACAACATAACCAGTCATTGCTTAGAAGAATGCAGCCTCTGTTCATTTCTTCCTTCTCTTCAGAGATATTAACCTGTTATCTTGGTCAGTATTTCATCAGCATTTCTTGCTAAAAGAAACTCACACACTTTTGTGCTTTGCTAAGAGCAAAACATCTGTCATCACACTTACCTAATTTTCTTTTTCATCTGACACCCTGAAACATTGGGCAAAATATATGCAAGCGAGTTGTTTAGAATACTGGAAAACTTTGCTTAAAACCAAATTTTCTCTAATGACATTTTTGAACTAAGGTGCAAGTAGAATCTGAGAATGTAGTTATTTGTCACAAATGCCTTGCTAACTATATTGCCTTTTATCAAAATCTAGTAAGTTGCGAGTAAAAAAAACCTGTTAGTTCTTTTATGTATACTTTATGTAACTGGCTCAATTGCTTCCATTTAAATCATTTTTATTAGCACATCATAGGCTATGAGGCAAATATCCTGCAATATAATATTGTCAAAGAAGTAAGTCCAGTTTTAAATTTGAAAAGTTTTCCATAAATATGAAGAAATAACATTGTAGGCAGTTCATTTCTTCTCAGGGTTCTCTAGCACTGCCCTAAGCTTCTGGTTGTTTTTTATTATTATTATTATTATTCAAGCACTTGGCTTCAGAATGAAATCTCTTCATTTTTATTATATTTTAGTTTTATATCCATATAAATTTATTTAAATCATCTAACTTTCAATTTTCTAAGCTCAATTACACATTTAGTATGTAAAATTCAACATAAGACTCTGGGGAAATAGCAAAAAAGTAAGGCTAAAGCTCTAATTAACCCTCTCCATTTGAACATTTATATACCTAATAAAGCTAAGTCTAAAAGAGAACTTTCATTTTTTTCTGAATATATTTTTAGTGTTAGAGAACAGAAGCTATAAATTACGTGACAGAGAAACACCAAGTGAAATAATGGTTGCCTTCTCTATATGAAATCTATGACAAAATGGATGTAAGGGGAACTTGAGAAGCTGATAAAGTGATAAGATCAAAATTTATTTTCTTCGAGAAATTCAAAGGTCTGTCTTCCAAAAAGTAATGTTTTCCTCACTGTGGGAACTATTAAAAATACTTTATTTTCATCCTCCCCTCTCCTCTTGCAGGGGGAGGTTAAGAGGAGGCAAGATTCTTACTGAATAGTGATTCTTTTGTCTTCAGTTTGTGAACAAGCAGTGGTTTTGATGTTTCTTAATTGGAGAGAAAAGCTTGTTGACAGAAAACAGGTTTTAAAATATTGATGCATGTCTTCAAAAAATAGTAAGGTATTGAAAAATGCCATACAGGAAAGTGTTTAGAAAGCCAAAGGCTAGTTCTTATAAGATCATTTATAATATAACTTAATTTTAGATTAGGTAGCTTTCACAGAGCCAAACACATAATTGTTCAGATGCATTTTACCCATGAAAATGGAACATGTGAATTCTTCAAATTTTTCTATTTGCATGTCTCTCTTCAGGATTTAAAAAAAAATTTATTTTATTCATCCAGTATGTTTGTCTCCTTGATACACTGGTTTAGGGGTTTTTTTTTTAACAAATGGCAGATTTGCTTCATGAACTGATGAAATATAATGCACTTAACCTTCTAATATTTTATCTGCTTGTGATGATGAATATAATTTTATTATTCCAAATGCTTGTTTTATTTGACTTTGATTAATTAACTTTCATGTAGAATCAGTTTATTCTGAGTTTTTATGGTATTTAGTGCATGAACCATAGAGCTGTTAGATTCTGTTAGATGGATGAATGCTACTTAAGTCTTTGGCTATTACTCGCAATGGACCATCATACTATTGAACTGTTTAATTTTCAATTTGCTTCTGCTTCTTGACATTTAAGATTGCAGGATAATGGACTAAAATCTGCTCTTTAGCAGTGTTTCTGTACAGGTTTCTGCAATTACCTGAGTCAAGTTTCCCCAAGTGCGTATATATATGTATATCCCTCTCTCCCTCCCATAAAAGTGAAAAATGTTTGTTCTTTTCTTTGGATGTTGCTAAAAACATAGTTGTAAAGAGCAAAGAATACTTAAATGCAGTTGTCTTTCACTTAAAATGCAACGTTCAGTATTAAGACACTGAATGGATTATGAATAATAATTCACTAACAAAGTGCACCTTTATAGCCATTAAATCAGAGCTTGCAGCCTCTCTAGTTTTAGTTTTTTCTTCTTCTGACCTATTATTAAACTAATGATGATGCAGCACTAGCAATAATAATTCATAATTCACTGTTCCTGTACTGTCTCTTTGGAGCAAATGTAGAAGGAACACTGAATAGACAATGGCAAATAGATATCTTCTGTCATACAGTGTAATGCTCTGGACTGTTTTGGACTTTAGCAAATTATATGTTTTTGCCAAAAAATATATATTTATTTTATATAAAGTAATCATCTTAGATTTCTATTGCTATAATTGGAATGTAATACAACGCATTAAGAACTTTTAAGAAAATATGAAAGTAAGCAATGTATTATAGTGCTTGGCTCCACACCAAGAGCTGTAATGATAAGACAGTTACTCAAAGACATGTTTGACAGTAGCATATGGTTGATAATATATGATTTATGGTTTCTTTTGCAAATAGGGTGGACAGGTAAAACATTTTAAACTCGGTAAACGCTCTATAAGAATCTCCTCAGTGTTTTTGAAGGTTAAAATCGTGGACACCTTCCATATGTTAGTACCTCTTTCGTTCCTTGATGTCATAGGAGATGCCAGATTCATCTTCAGTAGGCATTGTAGGCAAAATAAATAACTCAGCTACTGGAACTAGACCTTGTCTTTATCTGCTGCAAAGAACATTAGGATTAAGCAAAATCACTGGAAACTATTATAGGTCTTTATTATTTTTAATATAATCAGCAAGTATAGCTTTAAATATACAACCGTTTACATATTCCCGCTTAAGATAAGTGCAACTGGGGTAGGAAAACCAGCAAGGATTGCAGTGTGAAACCCAGGTCCTGTAAGCCAGCAGGCACTAGTTTCACTTATGAACACAGTTCATCTCCTGTCATTCCAAAGGAGATGACTGTGCTGGTTCAGTTGTGTTGGTTCAGTTGTGTTGACGGACACGGGGGGCAGCCTTCCTCTCTCTCTCCTTTTAGCCATTGGTGACTGGTGTGTGATAAAGGAGGCAGCAGTGCTGCAGCAGCTCATCCACTGGCTTACAGCAGCCTACATGATCACAGTGTGACACAGTGTCGGGTCTTTAAATCCTGCATGCACTCTTCACCGGTGCCATGACCAATACCACAAGTGCCCTTCTGAGGGGAATCACCAGGTGACACAATCTGTATAACTGGCTTTGGGACTCTGATCTGTAACACTTTCTTCAGTGTTATGGGTATGCTGGCACAGAGCAAGAGGAGCCTTTTATGTGGGCAACTTTTAGAGCAGTTCTGTTAACTGTACCTCACTGTTAATTAGAAACTTGACTCCTACAGTTGAGGTTTTGCAGTATTTGAACAAGATGATTGAGAGTATTACTCCAAATGCTTGGAAACAAATTAAAACAAACAAAAACAAAAGAAACTGTGTTTTTCAATAAGATAACTTTTCTTGGGTCTATATTCCTTCCTGACAGTAGCTGAATCTTACTTTATTTGCCTTACCGTATCTTTGCAGGATTTTGTGTCCTGTGTTAAGAGCATTTTAAATACTTCCTCTGTCCTTTGCAGATAAACCTCGTCAAAATGACAGCAAGAGGCTATTGAATGAATACTGGTGACTGGCTGTGCAGTCTCAGCAGTACCTGTGTCTGTTTATTTGTGTTAGTGAACTTGTGAGTTAGTCAAAGTAGATTGTCTGTCTCACTGCCTGTTCAAGGAACTGGATTCCTGTGATAGCTTACCTGCTCATAAATGAACCTCCTGTTTAATAGTGTATAGCTGCAAACACTGTTTATGCACTTTAAAATTAGTCAGACGTCTGTCATTAAGCAAGGTTCTGTACAGTTGCACAGTCATGCTCTACAACAAAACAGATTCTGATTACATGGTGTGGTCTGGCATTCAATTATTGCAAAGAACCATATAATTCAAATATAAAGCAGTATTTCACCATAGAAACATGCCACAGTTTATGGAAAGAATGTAAATTTTTTCAGGTTGATGATGGAAAAAACTGAGGAAACCAAAAGAAGCCATGCGATTGGCATTCACTTCCACATCTTGATGAAGATTTTGTAAAACTTTCTTCTGTGGGTTTTTGTTTGGGGGTTTGTTGTTGTTGTTGTTGTCGTTGGTTTTGGCAGTGGTTGGTTGGTTGGTTGGTTGGTTTTATATGTATAATGTAGTCTTGCATCAGCATTTGTCACTTTTGAACGAATGGTACTCAGGGGTTTCAAAACCCAATGTTTTCATTCAAAAATTGAGCTTGAAAATATTCCTGAAGCTCATAAAAAGCTTTGTTCTAGGGGGCTATGCCTTAGTACTACAGGGCAGGAAAATGAACTTTGTCAAATGTCACTTCAGAAAGACAAAAGGCTGGAAAGATTCTCCAGTGAGACTGACCCAAATCATGTTTATGTATTTATTTACCACATATCTCTGCTTACTCTGTTTAAAAAAAAAAAAAAAAGTATTCTTTTTTCACTTCTTACATCATGTTATGGAAAATTTCATAGTGTGCTTGACCTGTAGGATCAATGAGAACCATAAGCTCATCCTGGAAAGTGGCATGCAACCTAGCTGAAATGAAGCATGTCTTGGTTATAAAAAGAAATCAAGCACAAGCATTTTGGAGGGTTTTTTGGCTTCAACACAGATTAGCTAAACAATTAATAAAGAGCAAAACTCCAAAACATAGATTTGCTCCTTGACACCAAGAATCAACAGGTTTGATAGATTTATGAGACTATGCAATCCACTGAAATAGAATGAAAATTCACATGATCCCTAAACTTTTCTTTTTAATAGATCGTAAACATGTGAATCTTCTAGTGGAGTGGAGCTGAAGGGACCTCCTCAGTCTGGTTCCCTCAGTTGCACACCAGAGAACTCATATACCGCTCTTTCTTAAATGAACAAGCTGACTATGTTTTGCCCTAAGGGTTGCTGGTCCGTTATGATCCCGGTAAGAAAGGCACTCAAGGCCCTGTAAGTTGGCATTCAAAATGCTATTTATTAGAGCTAGCACTACCAAGAATGGGAGAAGAGCATAGGAACTCTTGCATCCCTGTACATGCTGGGAGCCCCGAGTTGTGCATCGTCACATAGGCCTCCAGTCAGCAGGTAACCCATCCATAGAAAGCGTTACCTCATTTTTGTCATCCAGGTTATTGTAGGGTTTTCTTGTAAGGAGACAGCTGTGTGCATGATTCCCACTATCAAACAGAAAGGACATTAACACTAAAACTTCCTTCTGCACTGTTGGTGCAAGCACCAAGTGGAAGCTGCCTGCAGGCTTCTCAGTGACAAGAAGCTGGCAGTGTTTATCCAGCTTCCAAGGGGTACGTGCAGCTCAACACAGCCTGGAGACCACACTGCACACGTGGCCCCCGGCATCTGCTCGGTGTCACTCGTGTGGATCACCAACTCTTCCACATGCAACAGTCCCCCAGCCAGGGCCTTACACTGTTATATAACTACTCAAGCTGAAATCCACTGTTTGCTATTCAGGAAAATTGTTCCATGTCAGTTTCATTCTTCTGATGGAAAGAAACCTTCCAGCTTCAAGACTAAATGTATTTTTATGGCTATTTTATTCCCATTTGATATGATATTCTGGTGTCCACATTGCCATGCATTTTAAATATTTTGTCTCTCCTTTGCAGATAAAGACATCATTCTTGTGCATTCATAACCTTTTTTAATTTTTCTTGTTCACTACCAAAATCAAGATTCTGTGTTTTCCTTCACAGATTTTTGTCTTCATTCCCTTTTCTTTGGGCCTTTTTTCTCATATCAGTTCTCTCTGAGCTGATGATTCATCAAGGAAACATGTTCTAGATAGGGTCCCATCTGTTCTGTGGCCATTGACAATACCATTTTCATTTGTAATCTCTGCAGGAATATGTTTACTGATGCATACAAAAATGGCATCTTCCTTTTATGTGGCTTCATCTTACCAATGTTTGTTGGTCTTGCTGTGATTGACTAATACACCCATTACACTTCTTCCCTGATGTATATCTAGCTGGGAGGGAATGTGCTGTTGTTCAGTGCAAGCCTTTCACAGGCAAGCAAAATTGAAATTATCTTGTTCCATCACTTCTGTATCATGAGCTCTGACCCTAAAGTGGAAGTTCTTTGAAGTCTGAGGCTGTGCCCTTTGCATTTTAAATTTAATTCCATTTCTTGTACTTTACTCATGCAGATTGTCCTTCCTCTGTAATATTGTGTCCCTAAGAGGTTTCATTAGTATTAGTACCAAGGTAGCTTGTGAGATTACAACAGCTGTAAAACTAATTCTTGATAGTCTCTCAAATATTCAATAAAAATTTTCCTTTTTCAGTAAAACCAAGCATAAAATAGACATTAAAAATAGAATCTTATAGTGATGGTTTTTTATAAATGCTATATTGAATTTTGACATATGCTGTATTTCCTATAATTAGAATATTCTGGAATAGCCTGCCTGTGGTGAACCTACCTTCCATATTTTACTATAACTTTTCAAAATTTTTCCTTTTGAAGGACAAAACATTTTGAAGGACTCCAAACCTTGGTTAGTGTGTATTTTTAAGTATAGGTGAGCAAGTAGTAATAACAGTACAGTCAGAACATCAGAGATAACAACACTGCTTAATTTTATCAGGTTTAGTTTTTTATGCTTACCATCTTGAGTGGGATTTGTAAGGCAGTCTGAGAGTTGGTGCCACTGCAGAAAAAGTGCTGCAAGAGCTTAAGATGGCTAGTCTAAAACCAGTTTGGTTTCTTTATGCTTAAATTACATGAGGGTAGATGTTACTCTAAAATAAGATCACAGAAGTCCTGGTCATATTTTTCATTCTAGAATATTAGAAGGATCTCTGTTTATATCCAGATCCAAACTTGAATTTAAGAATCTCTGTTCTTTTTTTAGTGGTGGCTTTCACAGTCTTTCCCCAAAGTAATTTTTATTCCATCAGGATTCTGCCAATATTATTATTGTCAGTTTCATTTCAATTTAAAAAGTCTTTAAATGCATTTTGCCACAGTATCTGCTTTTATAGGTATTTGTTAAACAACTTCTCTGAGGGCGAAATGGCTAATATGCTACACATGAATTACATCTGAATTAGAGACAGCAGCTGTCTCTGATAGCAGAAGGGCCAAAACCCCCTGAAAGATGACTTACAACCAGTCACTTCACACATGCACACATGAAACCATCATGGCCCATAGAACTGCTGGAGAAAAATGCATTGCTGGCACAATTACCTGAGGACTTAAAAATAGTACAGGGCCCTCTGGCCTGACAAACCCCACCTTTCCAATCTACGTCTTCCTTTGGGTCTCTCTGGCTGCAGTTCCTTGTATTATTTCTCTGAGAAAAAGCCCCATCTCTTCAAAATTCCATTTTGCAAAACATGTTTGTGAAGTTTTTTTTCCTTCAATAGGGAAGAAAAACATGTCCTGGATTATTTAAAGTTTATGTCACCTGGCCACTTGTGATTGTCTGCCTGGATTTCTTCCTTCCGGAAAAAATTCCTTAGCAGGAGACATAATGTTGCTATATGCTGTCAAACCTTACATCATATGCTAAGAAGTGTTCTGTTTGTTTCTAATGCTTTGTGAAAAATAATGCGTGTTTGTCAGTAGATTTAGGCTTTTTAGAAAACACAGGGTAACATGTTATGTTGATTTCACATAGCAGCTATGTTGCCAAATTGTTCTGAGGCCAGGTTTGGATAGCGAAATTTAAAATATATACTCACAGCTAAACATTGAGCAACTGTGTTTCACGGTCTCAGTCATAACAAATGAGAGGCCCAATACTGTAATACAAAAATGCATCATATCAGACAACAGAAAAAGGAAAAAAAAAAGATGTCTTTTAAAATGTGAGGAAGTTCAGGCAGCACAAACAGTCTACACTATCGGCTGGAATTTTCTTGTTACAGTTACAGCATAGATATGGGAATTATATGGTTTTCTCTTTTGGCGTTTTGAGACATCTTTCAGAGTTCTGTTCAGATCTTTCCTTTGACGTTTGCTATATTAGATTTCCAGTCATATCTTAGAGCAGTGAAGAACATGCACCCGTTCAGTTGCAATAAGTAATTTGGTTCTTGGAAACCGCACCAACTCTTTCCTGCTCAGACACATGTCAGCTTCAAGCCAGAGCCCAATGCAATGATTTAGGATACTTTTGCTTCTGTCACAATAAACTCTGGGCATTATTCCAGTAAATCAGAAACAGAGCTAGTAATGTCAGTGTTGAGATTATATCATTAAACAGTACATGAGCAGGAAGAGAAGAGAGACTACAGATTGCAGAAAAACAAGGACCATTAATCACAGAGTCCCTGTCTACTGAAGCGCAACAAATGAGAACAGCTGGTCTCCAATAAGTCTACATGATTTTAATTGATAGAAGCTGTTAAGAAAAAAAGCGTGCATACAAAGGAAAAGCATACACATGTAAAATTATTTTTTCTTTGAAGTCAATTCCAGTATTTCAGTCTTGATTTCAGCATGTCATTCAAAAGAACTTGATTGATATTGATATAAAATTGGGTTTAAACTTATTTAGTGAGAATGTGTGATAAACACAGATTTGTGTATGTTGCAGCTAGCAGTGAAATACTAACATATCTTTAGTTTACTTTTCTAACAGCTCTGTGAAGTCAAGCTGTTAATCAAAAGACAAGTTTCAACCTTTCATCTTTGAGCTAGGTCCCAATTTACTTTTTTGGAACTATGAGACTGGGAAACAAAAACTGCAGTTTTTATTTATATATTCAGTGTTGGGTGAAGGGATGAGAGAAACTCTACCCTTAGGTGTTTGGGGTTTTTTAATGCAGATGCTACAAAATCAATGAAATAAATATATCAAAAAATTTCTCTTTTGAGAACATCATCTCCCTGTTCCATCCTTTGTTATTTGGCTTTGTTATTTTCATTGCTAAGAAACTCTAGTGACTCTTACTGTGCTCTGTATTGCCCATCACTGTCACTGTGTTTGGTATTACAACCCATTTTTACTTAACCTTCAAAGAAATTTATGAAGGAGAAGTGAAGTATTACAAATACGAAATAGTGATTTCACAAGCCAGTAGGCAAGAGAAAAATCATGTACATTGTCTTTTCCCTGAAGATGAGAGAAAGAGACTGTTTCCCAACCCCGTTTCATTAATTTGCTCACCTCACTGATTTTGTGGAACTTTATTCTCATTTTTGTTGTGTAATGACCTTGAGTCGGCATCAGAAACAAATTAGAAGTCAATGAAAAGTATGCTGGTTTCTTCCAGCATCTTCTTCTATTTAATGAAGCATGTTTCCATGTAATTTCCTTGTCTTTTTCTCTTGGGACCAAGTCTTCATGTTACACCTGTTCAATCCACAGCATTACTGTTGTGTAATACTAAAGATATAGCCAGAGGGAGTGTGTCACTGTCACTGTCAGTGATCCTGCTCCTACAGGTAAGACACTCCAATGAATTTGCAGTCAAAACCATAAAAGGGAGTTGACAAAAGAGGGTGTCTCTTTGCTGTGCCTTTGCCCAAGAGGAAGGAAAGTAATTTTCTGTCATTCTGAAAATAAAACAAATCATTAGTAGCACAGGCTACAAAAGTTGTCATCCCCTTGCACACTGGGATTTCAAGAGTGACTTCTACGTTGTTCTTGAGCTCCAGTAATGCCCATAACTTGCTGCAGTGCTACTGCAGATAGCCTTGGAGTTATTGATGGTGGGAATTTCAATGCCTGTATCTTACAGGAACTTATAGTGCAGCTGTCTTTCTGTATGTATTATGGCATGTTGGACAGGTCAGGGTGACCTTCTGTGGAGTTGTAAGAAGGTTAGTTATAAGAAATAAAGCTGGGAAAAACCAAAGGACCTGTGGCATGCTGTTGACTTTGACTGTCCTTGTAAAGAGTTCATAATAACCTTATAAGATTTTCTCTAAATACATAAATTCAGTCTTCATTCAAGGGAGATCTCTGGGTTTACTAATTTAATCAAATGGAATGCATCTAATATGTTTCTGAGCATGCTTTTTCTGATTTGTTCTAGGTTCTTTTGAGTTAACTGCTTGTAAATCATTTATGTTGACACTCATTACAAATGTTCATATAGTTGCTACACTGACGTTTTATGTGATTAACATAAGCATGTCTTAAAACAAGTATTTTTTAAATGCTGTAAACTATTAACTACAGTTGTGATTGCAAATTCATTTGAAATAGTAAGCTCACAAGTCAAGAATGGGCCTAACTTCAGACTTTAGGGTTATTTCCCTTGTCCAGAAGGTTTACACAGGAAGTTCTAGCATTTGAAGAAACAGAGGTGTAGCTTACTTTTATTCTCAATTGTTTTAACAGAAAAGAAGGGAAACAAGAAACAGAATCTACTATTAATAGTGCTTTACCTTGAACTTTGTATTTTAGTTTTTAACTCTTTAAAGAATTAATAATTAGTCCCAATTTCTAAAAGGCAGAATGGTTCAGAATGCCAATAAATCCAAAGAAAAAAGAGGGACAAAACCAAAATATCTTGAGAAAGAAATCGTTTTCCAGTTGCATTTCTTAAAATTTTACATATTTTTTGTGCTTCTTGTATTCCTCTTTCTTATTCTTGTAAGTTGCTTATGTATAATATTTCAGGTAAGGGACACCATGAAAAATGCTTGTGCCTTAAACACTTTGAAAGCAGCAGTGGACCAGCAGCCAGATGACATGTCTAAATAATTTGATGGAAAATAGCTGCATAAGCATTTTTGCTTTGTCAAAATAAATCATTGTGTTAGATATCTCAGTGCAATTTAAGCCTTTTGGGCTTAAAGTGAAAATGTTTTCTTAACATTTATTCTATGTAGAATTTGCAGAAATTGAAGTGGTGGGGAAGGAGGATGTCTGTTAATTACATGCAGGATGTTTACAAATAGCTAGAAGTATACTTTGCTTAGGATAATTTATATTGAAATTATCATTTAGAGGTGGAATCCTGATTTGTTGTACCTCAGCATTTGTAGAGAATCTCCCATCACTGAAATTTTTTAAATCAAGAGGTGTCTTATAGTAATTTGTTTTAGCTCAAGTGGTAATTAATTTGAAGAAATCACATTAAATCAGTATTAAACAGAGGAGAGGAACCCCAAAGGTTTATTTCTTACATTCCAATCCACAGATTAAATTACTGCTGTACAAGCAGCAATGACTGTGATGAATACTTGTACCTAAACCAGTATAAAACAAAGACAAGTAAAACTGCTCTGTGGACTGATTGGGTAAGATGAATAGTCCGAGATACCAAACTTGAAAGGAACTTTGGCAAGTAGAAGTATAGGTCTAGAAAGTAACTTTTAGCACTGCCTTGACTCCATTTTTCATTCGTGTTTTCTTTGTAAGGAACATGTATTAAATTGCCTCATGTAAAGCCATTGATTTTACTGTCTTTCTTCAAGACATTGATCTCTACAGACTACAAGGTGTGAGCTCAAGTAACGTCTTCAAGTGGTCCTAATGTCTACAGGTATTGGTAGTTCAGTCAGGAAATAGGCCCAATGGTATGTGAGCTAAATGATGACTTGTTTTGTAGTTTTTAATTGTAGTTTGTGACTTTCATTAAGAACTTAGAATTTATTGGTAGAGATTGTTCACTGAATAATTGTAAACAGGATAGTCACCTTCAGCTCTGAATCTGGTGGGAAAATAGAATTAAGTTCTAATTCTTACACTTCTCATTAGATACTCTTCATCTACCCAGTCCTGTCATCACCTTTATTTGCAGTGCATGTACTATAGTCTTAAAACAACAAATATTTGAGCAGTCTGTATAACACTCAACTGGAAAAAATCCAGAGACAGAATTATTCATGCAGTATTTTGAGAACATAATTTACCTTAATATTCCTTTTGTGTCCAGGTATTCCTAAATAACAATGGGGTTTATCCTTTGTTATGCTGTCACCAGGATGCAATGCAATTTATGTACAATGTGTTTTAGCTCCACTTCACTTTCTTCTATGTAAGTAATGAAAACATAAAATAAGACAGATCAATTGATTTAAATTCAAAATAAAGGTTGACTGTTGATGCTAGCAGAAAATATATGTGAAAGAGAGGATTTTTCTTTATTTAAACTAAATCACATTTTTAAAAAACAGGTTGACTACAAGCACCAATCTCAAAGGCATGTTTGGTTCATTCACTTTCCACTAGGATCTGCATGTGCAGGGCTGCTATAAATTTTTGAAATTATCTTATATGGTATTTGGAGAATCTAGTTTGAATAGAGGAAATATTTATGTTGTGATTAGTATCACCAAGACCCTGAAAGGAAGAAGCTCCCCAGGTGTATTGAACTGCTCCATATTTCATTTGACTCTTAGTCAGCCAGTTAGTAATTAAAAATATTTCCTGTACTTTTGCATCAGCCCTAGAGACTTTGCATACTCCTCAAGTAAGTTAAAATAAGAGTTGAAGTTGAACATTAGAACTCATAATAATGGAGTTCATCTTGGGTTTCTGCCTTCCTAGAGCTTCCTGGTATATAACAACACCCTGTGTTACAGATGAAATGTTATTACTATGCACAGACCCAGTTCACATCTATCTGGGGAACTGCACAACCATCTACTGAAAGCATATCACATCATGTAGATGGCAGACTGCATGAATGGCTGCTGTTGTACATGTTTTTTACATGTCTTACACTGTTGATGAGCTCCAAATTTATATATAGACCAGGAAGAAGATGAAATACCTCCAGAGGCCAAATAGCACATAATTTACATCCTTTGATAGATCTGCTGGAAACAATTCCTTTTTTTCATTGTCAGTAGCTGTAACCTGTGCTTCAGTTTAGGTGCTTCAGGTCAGCTACAAATTCTTTGCCTGAATGTCTTTCCAAATTTTTGTGTGTCCGTTTTTGGCTTAAAGCAGTAATCTCACCTTGAGTATTTCCTACTGAACTGACAGAAAAGTAACCTTACACCTTCTGAGAATACTGGCTAGTCAGAAGCTCTCTCAGTCCACATTCAACCACTGGAGAAGGAGGGACACTAGATGAATCTGGTGTGCTTTGTTTTGTGTTAGTTTTGTTCAAAATTACCAAAAGATTAAGAGAGTATGAGGGAAGAAAATAAATTGGGTGGAAATAATTTGTGTTTGTTGATGGAGGGAGGATTGATACAAAGTCATGAAGCACCCTCAGCAGCTGTAGTTCTCATTGTTGGGGTGAAGAAATCTTGCAGAAGTCAAGAAGGAAGGGAAGGGCTTATGCAGTGGTTTTCCTCTGTTGTGAATATACATTGATGGCTCCACAGGCCACAGATTCCTCTCGAAAGAAAGCTGCTTTGAAAGAAGACCTGACATAACATCATCTGGTCATTGTCAAGTACTGAGGATGATGAACAGTCTGTCAGGTGGCAGTGCCAGGAGAACAGCTTTTGGGAATGACCAGCTGAAAGAAACAGCATAAATTAGTAGAGAGTACTGAAAGCACCAGAGGATGCAGGAGAAAATCCCTGGAGTCTGGAGAAGAGCCATAATCGCTGCAATGAAAAGGTAGACTTCTCACAGCCATACCCTTCTTAAGAAGGTGATCAGCTTTCTCAGCAGCTGAATTCATCCATGCTGGGGCAATGCACTGTGACTTGGGTGTAAGACAGTGGCAGTCCCTTAGGAGTCACTGAGAGCAGAAGGCTGGGCCAGGGCCATGACTGGCATGCCTTGCAGCTACTGGGCTTGCTTCCTGTCAGCTACTCATGTTCCCAAAGTTAATGCTCCTTCATGTTTTATCTCCCTCTTTTCCTCGAAATTTCTGAGATTTCCATATTTCCTGAGAACATGGACAGTGTAGTTTATTTTGGTAGGACTCTGAAAGGGACTTCCAGCTGATGTTTGTTTTCTGTAGAAACTTATAGAAACTGAACTCTGCCAGTCAGTGCTGGGCATAAGGAATACACAGTTTCTATGCTTGTTCATATTTGAGATTATCTGTATAAAGGCAAAAGCCACAGTATAAATTTAATTGCAGTTTTGATGTCCATGAATGAGCAATTAACTAATTAAATTGGAATAATTGTTTATCATTTTGACAAAAACACAATTTACTCTCCCCCCTTCAGCAGCTCTCCCCACTCACCACCAGCAGCAGTGTTCCAGGAAAGCTTTTCATACTAAAAACAGAAAAACAAAAATAACAAAGCAGAGGCGGAAACAAGTGTTCTGAAAATTATCTTTTCTTTTTCGTAGAGAAATGCAATTAACGTAATAAAGATAATTTTAAGTGATATGAGAGTTTTTACTAATACTTTAGAGAATATAGCATTCTAAATTATTTTAACACTGTAGTATTCTACTAATATGCAGTGAGTTTTGGCCATGGTTGTTACAGTGTAGAGTGCTGTGATTTTCTGAAAAATATACCTTTTCAAGATTTCCTAGTCAGAATGTATTTATTTCTAAAATAAATTTCAATGTTTTGACAATGCCTCTTTCAGTTATTCCATTATATGTCTTATATTACTTGCATCATTTTAGATGTGTTTTTACGACCTTAGCAAAATAATTTTCCTTACTAAAATCTGATTTAAGTGTTTGGTTAGTGCTGCTTGATTTTTTTAAAATTGCATTCTATATCCTGTTTTGTCATTTGGAAAAATGATACCAAGTTCCAGACTGTTCTGGAAGAATAGAAACACCTTTTTTTGGTATCAATTCATGGGGTTTGCTATTTCTTATAATGATCAATAAGATTCATGTTGTGGTTGCCTGCTAAGAATGTATAATATCCACATTTCTGACTGACTTTCTGTTAAGTGATCAACATTGAGAAAATCCTCAAGTTTCCATTTAATTTGGTTGCATGTTATCTCAATCAGACTGACAATCTGATTAAACCTTGTCAGAAGCACTTCATACTGACATAATTCAGTACAACCCCTACCTTCTTAAGAAGAAAAATAGCCTTTCTTTCTTTCTGGCTTATTGACTCGTTTTTGTAATGTCATCAGAGGACATCTTAATTTACTTGTGGGATACATGACTAATAGAGTCATATAATAGGATACCTTTCATCCACAATGAAAACTACAGTATGAGACTTCATTGTTTTCTCTTGAAGAAATCGTTATGTAATTTCAGTACTTACTGAGATGGAAGATGTTCATTAAAAATCCGAGTCTTGCTTCAAAGCTTCCAAGCCTCAAAGTCAAGTTAATATTTTCTGTAAAAGTGAAAAGTCAATAATATATAAAGCAGTTTGAATTTAATTTACATAATGTAAAATACAGCTACTTCAGAGAAGTGCAGAGTTTTAGGAGAATATGAAAATCATATGGATTTGTTTGGTGAAGCCTCACAATACATTGTATTAAAATGCCTAGTAATCCCTGTAGTCTGATAGGTTTGTTACATACCTGGGTTGTCCTTAAGGGAATACCATTTTCTTATAAGCTCACATATTATAAAAGGTTTCATAAACATTTCATAATTAGACATTTCATAAGGTCTAATAACAGTTTGGGTAAACAGTGAAGACTCATAGGGTAGTTTTCTTTGTGGAAGAAAGAACATGCAGAATACTTTCTTATCTGGCTGTCCCATACATTTGTCAGAACAAAATGAAATTATTTAAGAGGAAGTAGCTGAGCTTAAGAAAACAGGCAAGGCTGTGGTGCTTTTTATCATTCTTTAGCAATATGTAATTCTCTTTTGGTTCTTCATATTGTACATGAGACTTAGTAGTGTCTGGGATTTCAGATAGGCCAGCAGGATGTTAAGTTTAGTAACTTACGGCCTAACCACTTATTAGTAGTTACTGCATTAGTCTGATTTTTCTCTTGCTGTAGGACCTTGTTCTTAAAGCATTACGTTTTTGAAATTTTAAACCTAAGGCAGGCAAATGGAGGATGTGCAATATCTGGGCATGCAGACACCCACTTAGTCTGTTGGTTGTTGTGGCAGTGTGTCCTAGAGATCATGACATAGAGCAAATCTCAAAAAGGATGCGAAGCAGCCCAAAGCAGCCTCAAACGGTGTGTGAGGTAATGTTGAAACTTTATTCATAACCAAGACATTGGATTCATTCTTGCACATGGGAACTGAGTTTTCTGCAGTACGCTGTCCTGGGTTGTGAATGGATTTAACAGAGGACTGAAAAATGGCATCATACTAGGTGGTCTTGAACCTGCTTAAGTCTGATGACACTACTGCAAGAATTTGGAGTAGTGGTGTTCAAGTTAAGCAGAGTTCACTTTGGAACTCATGATTTTTTTGTCAGTCAATAGACAGCTACATTTTCAACACTTTCAAGTCAAAGTTGTCTCCTCTTTCTGTAATGTAACAGTTTACTACAAACAAGTGTTGAGTGAGCTTCAACATGAAGTGATTAAGCGAGTTTATCAACCAGAGAAGTTTTTTTGGGCTGGGACCTGACAAAGCACTGATAATGCTTTGCAGTGCAAGAAAGAAGAGTGGAGATAGTACAGAAATGCAAGGAACAAAACAAAACCAAAAATGGACTAAATGTGAATTTAACCAGAAGTGCAGGAAATGGTGCACTTGAAGAGAAAGCAAAATAAATGGAGTTGTTTAGTTTAAAGGAAAAGGATCAGAATAGATGTGAAAAACAACTTCCCATTTGAAACTATAAAGTCAAAAGGGCAAATATTCTTTGCACCTGCTATGAGCAGAAGAATAAAGCTAATAACTTGAACTCCATCAAGGATTATGTAGGTGACATATACTTTCTGCAGTTGTTTCTGTTGGATCTTGATTGGTCTGACTGCACCCACAATATCAGTACTATGTTGCTGCTTGAAGGCATTTTCAGTTAATCATACTGAAATATAGCTCCCATTCTCACAGCAATTCTCTTGAAAAACCTGGTGGTCTTCCCATTAAAGGCTCTGGAATTATTGCCAAAATTAGACAACTGATGGTAAATTTAGCTCTGTACAGCTGAACAGAACAAAGCCTGTCTCATATTTAGGTCTCGCTTTAATCAACAAAACAAGATTTCTGTGAAGGATAAGCCTTGTTCCAGGTTCCATGATGCCACAATAATTTCCCCCATAAATTAGAATGTGAAGACTCCATCTTTCGACTGTGTTCAATCCAGTGTGATGCATAAATACAAAAAAAGGTAATTTTCCTCACTTGAATGAATTTAGCATTGAATGTACTGACAATTTATTAGATACTTGGAAAACTACAGAACTATGCAAATACTGTGTATAATCTGTTAGGAACCTTTTTATTTGTTGAGAGTACTTTACAGGGAACAATTACATAAAGTATATTTAATTTGTATAGTTCTTGAACAATTCCTTAAAGGGTGGCAAATGCTCTACTCAGAGGACTTTACTTGACTGAGAGAGCCAAATTACTGAAAGATTGCCAACACCCCTCTCACTCCTTTATAATAAATTCAGAAAGATTGCTGTACCATAAGAATGAAAATTTTAAATATGCATGGTTTTAAATACTGTATGTACTTTTGTGGTGGTTGAAGTTGCTAAGGAAAAAAAAAAAATCAAGTTTGTATATAAAAGCCAGAAATAGCCTGTTTGTTGAACAGAGTGATAAATATAATAATACATGGCATACCAAGCAAAATACCTGTCTTTTTATCAAAATTTACAAGTCTGTACCATAAGGTTGGATTAAGTTTCACTCTCTGTAGGTAGCATGTGTTGACTTATATTTTAGTAGCAAATGTTTTCTCATCTCATATAGATTTCATTTTGTTTGAATGTATGTAATATCTACATAATAACCATAATATGAAAGTAACCTGAATCTGCTCGTTCGTCATCTGTGAAAACTTTTATGGATTATCATGAGAAATTGTCATGACATCTTTCCAAGCTAATGTAGCACTTGTTCATCACCTTGTAATACGAGTGTAGGATTCAGTGTGTCTGTGGTAATTCAATTTTGATAAATGCTCTTATCTAAGGCCCTACTCTTCCAGATGGCAAATAAGTGTATGTTTTCTTGTGTGAATTACGGTGTTATACTTCTGTTGTACAAAACAGAAATCCCACTGATATCCACAAAACTCTGTTTGTTTGACTGGATAATCTGCTTATTCTAAGAAAGGAAATAAGACAGCCTTCCTTGAGAGTCTTGAATACTGTCAAAGTGCAATTTACATTCTCATGAAGATTGATAGACTTAGTTCATTGCTCAAGTTATGCATCTCTTTTTTCCTGCCCTAAATATAGGTAGGCAGGATGGCCCTGTTTTGTTTCATGTTCTCTTTTGATGATTTTCCTGAAGATGACCCCCAGAACCTGCACATTCTTCAGAATGCCTGCTGGGCAGGCTTTTCTCAAGTTATAAAATGCAAAGAATAATTCTTTCAGCTGCAAAAGTGTTAAAAAATATTGTTGATGTGCTATTCAGTCACTTTTATTCTGTTGTTTTGTTTTTTTCTTATCCAGGATTACTTACTGCCATCTACCTTTCCAGAGTAAATGGCTTTATGTTGGAACAGAGAGAGGAAATACACACATTGTAAATATTGAGTCCTTCATTCTTTCTGGATATGTTATCATGTGGAACAAGGCAATAGAACTGTAAGTGCAGACCTTTTTTCATTTGTATGTGTGGTCATTTTCATAGGTGTCTTAAGTTTAATTTTTAAGAATTACTTGATTTTGCAAATATTACCAGATCTTTTGAAGCCTTTGATTTCAGTGAATGCATTTTCAGTATTAACTGGTTTTTTTACAGAACATTAAGAATCAGATTTATGTTAGAGACCATGTAATTATATTTCATATAAAAGAAAAAAATTTTGGCGTTCTGTTTAACTATGAAGTTCCATGAAATGCAGAAAGCCTTTAATCACCAAAATCCAGATTTTGCTATTTTTATGAGGAAAGCTTAATCAGCATATCCTCCCTCCTATGAATAGAATAATGGAGTATATTTGCCCTAAGACTCTACAGAGAACTTTTCTTCATTGAACTGTGGAATCATTTAGATGAGAAGGGACAGGAGGAGGTCTCCAGACCAAGCCTCCTGCTCAACACAGTGGGAATTCAAGGTTAATTCAAACACATCAAAACGTGATGAAGTGATAGGAAAGATAAGGAGTGCCTATTAAATGATAGTTCCCTAGCAAGCTAAGCCAGGTACCTGTGTTTTGGATATGAAACGGAAAGAGACATAAAAATCTGACTGGGATACGTATATGCTTCCTGCAAGTAAAAACCTCAACAAAAATGAGAAACTCTGTCTCTGCTGTTTCCTCTGTGAAGTTCCAGCAAGAGGAAGTTCTGTGGGAAAGTTCAAAGTACTTCTTGCAGTTTCTGAGACATTTGCTTCATGTTGTGAGGGACCTGTAACCTCTGGTAGTAAACTGAAATACACCAATCTCAGTGAACCAAGAGAAGAGTTTCTAAGGATAGGGTTACAGGCCTGCACTGTAACCCCAGGTCTCAGAAATTTCTTCCTTTCTTTTCCCTCTATTATTATTATTATTATTATACTAATCACTCTCTCCCCCAGGTTTACAAACCTGATGCCTCATTTTCTTTCTCCCTCTCTGCTCCTACCAAACTTCTTAGGCACAGTTGTAAAAATGTAAGTTTAGCTTCAAAGGACATAAAAACAAGGATTCAAATAGTAATCAGGATTCAATCTGCCGGTAAATCTTTCGTCCAGTTCTCAGTTTTGGAATATTTGGTTGTTCTGCGCCTGTGAGACTGCTTGGCTCTGTTAAGTAGTTTTTGGCTGCAAAAAAGTACTGCTGAAAAACATGGTTTCATCAAAACTGGATTATGATCATTTTAATGAGATTTTCAGGTGGCAAGTATCCTAATTGTTTTCTATTTCTCAATTTGTTTTGGTGACATTGGCATATTGGAGGGCTTTTTGAATCCTGTGTTTTAGAATGTATATGTTTACTACATTGAATAGATAACGTCTTTAAGTTTTTGGGAACAACATGTTTTCATTTTGTGTGCATTTGTAAATTCCTTTCCTCCAGAAAGTAGGATGTTTCTATCTTGTAGGGAAATAGATCCAAAAGTGTTTTATGGACAGGAAGCCTTCCACCAAGTTTCACTTCCTAATTATTTCAAACTGCTTCTGGATAAATGTTCTGTGATTATTTTAATGACCACAACAAACATTTTTCATGAGAACAAATAGAATTATGCCTCTCTATGTGGGAAATAAGGGTTGCTTTCTAATAAGCTTCAGTACTGAGTTGTTGACATAGGCTAGATGCTGTGCAATAAGCTCCTTCTCTAGAACCTTCAAGGAAGCAAGCAGCCTCTCCTGACTATTTTCTTTGTATTGTCTATGCAGGAACATACCTAGACTTTCCAAAATTTCTCTTCCATAAGTTGTGAAAGGTAATGACAGCTTAATAAAGATAGGCCGTGTCACCTCAAGTACTTGAAGGTGCTGCATGGTTACCAAAATAGGTTCTTCTTCTAAAAAGCAAGTTTGCTATGTAATGTTTTGCTGACAGGTGAACACAGATATTCATTCATTACTGCTTCTAGTTCTATCAGTCCTACAAGGATAAATTGATCCTTGTAAGTGGTGTGCTTCTCTAAAGCTCCATCTTCTCCATCCAATCTCATCATGTACTCCTTGATAGGGAGTGGAGGAAGTTGTCCTTGCAAATATTTAGCAGGTGGACAGGGGATCCTACGTGTCTCCAGATTAATTTCTCTGTATTGGACGAAGAGGCTGGTGGGAGTAATGTGATGTTTGCCACAGCAGCCACTTTTATAGATGCTGTAGTCCTGCTGAGGTTGAAACTGGGTAACTTAGTAATTTGAACTCTCTCTGGTAATAAACTATGATGTCTCTTCCAATACTATTGCTTTTCTGCATGTAAAATGGAATGTAGATTAGCTTTTAAAGGAAATGTTATTAACTTTAAATGTACTTCATGGGGCTGTGCTTATGATTGTAGACTTTCCTGTAGAATAGTACTGAGACAAATGTTTGAGAAGACAGTTTTATTTTGGGCCATGGATATGCTCTAATTTGATTACATTTTTTAATCTTCACATTATTTTCACATATTGTTTGCATATTTTTCACATTTTAGTATTATAGAATCATAAAATAATTCATGATGTAGGGCTTCTCTAGAATTTTCTACATCAACTTCCTGCTCACAGTAAGATCAGCTAAAAGGTCAGGTTGTTCAGGGATGTATAAATTCACAGGGCCTGTTGACGCTAGGTACTTTCAAAGATGAAAGAAAATAGGAAAATATATGTATGTAAAATTCAGGAAAATCTTCAACCTTACTACGAACAACGTAAGGGACAATGGTGCTCATAACATTATGTTAAATTTTGAGTTAATTATAACATTTCAGAGTGTGAGGTTAGCTTGAAGATGTTACTATTCTCTATAAAGCTTGGAAGGACAAGGATTACCTTTTGTGCAGTCATATGTCTATCAAACTTACTGGCAAGATAAAACCAGTAAAAGCCTCTGGTGCTATATTCAAGTCCTCAGCTTAGATGCAGGGTTTATAAATAAAATTTTAAGTGTGTTAAATTTGTGTGTCATCTACTCTAACAAGCCTGAAGGAGTTCATCCCTCTTCATGCAATTCTCATTGATTTTCTAGAATTGAAAGTCTACCAACATAACTTCTCTTTCTTTTAATTCCCCTCTTCCTTTTCACTGATTTGTATCTACTTCTAATGAAATGTCCATGTAACCCTCATCCTCCAAAACAACCAAACATTTTGAGTCAGTGAGGGCCATCAAATGACTGCAAGATTTTTTTGTAAAGTGGTTCTGTTGCAGTGAAAGACTGAGGTGAAGAGGCTTGGTAGTTTGAAGACTTGAAGGGGAAACAGGTTTAGATGTAACAATTTTAGACTTTGTGCATGATGCAAGAAATCTGATCACCTTGTCCTGCGTGGCTACTTTTATTTACAAAGGTGGCTTTTGGTGCAGAAGAATTTTTTTGTGATTTTATTGTCTACTTTTGTATCTGAAAGATTTGTAGAGCACTGTATTTTTGAGTGATAGTGGTTTTATGACCTTTCAGAAGCATCTAGTAGAGATACATGTCAAAAAGATGATTGCAATACATATTTTATCATAGGGACTGTTGCCTTCTCTTGCAGGAGAGATCATTCAATGAGCTTAAACAGTATCTAATGTTAGTGAGAAATTAAGGCCTGAACAGTTAATAATGCAAAGGAAACAAGTTCTTTTTTTCTTTTTTTTTAAGATTATTTTCAGAACCAAGTCGTAACCAATTATGGAAGTTACAGGAAAATTTTCCTTTTTAAATCGTGTGCACTCTCTGGGTCTCAGTGGACCTGTCCTTGAACAGAGCTGAGAAAAAAACCACAACCATATGGGTACCAGTTCTTGTCTCAGCCATTTCTATCATCTCATGCATTATCACTACTTCAGACCACACTGAAGCATCTTCTAATAAAAATGAATAAATCAAAACTTTTTCACCTGTCATTTCTCTGTCATGTAGCAGAGCTAGTCCTTTGCCAGAGGGGTTTGAGGCTCATGGTGGTGTTTGGTTTTATACTCTCTAATAAGCAAACAGTTTCTCTATTTTTCTTCCAAATATTTGAAAACAGTTCTGGAAGAGAAAAATAGTCAATGAGCCCAGCATGTTTCCATTTACTCCAACTACAATGAGATCGATTTTCACAGCATGATCATACATTTGGGAAGGTCATCTAGTGTTGGAAAGGAAAAGAAGATCTTAATATGTGTCCTCTGAACTCCAAATATGAAAAATCTGCATTATAAGTCCCAAGTAAGATTCCAGTGTTTGGACACCCCACTATCTAATGAATGAATAACTGAATCTTGCCAAAATTTATGGGATTTGGAGTATCAAAGAGTTGGGCAGACTGGACGTCTGTTATGACAGAGCCAAAACTTGGTATCTCCTTTCTTAGCCCTTTCTTTGCCCATTCCCATTTCCTAAAATGGTGACTGAGAGTCAGTAGTTCCTCAGCAGTGAGAGAAAGCAGTACAAAGGAGGAGAAGTAACAGTCTAGAAGAATCTGTTGCCCACTCTGTGTGCAGACCCAAGTGGAGATAGTGATTAATATAAAGAAGGCACAAGTTTCAAGGCTTCCTTCTTCTGGACATTTCAGAAAGTGTGTCTAAGACTCAGAGTTGCATCTTGAGATTGAACTGATTCTTGCTTACTCCAATTCCCAGCTTTGATCCACAGCATATGAATAATGTATCTAACTTACTCATTCTCTTAAATTTCTCTTTGGCTCTACTCCTGAAAAGAAGGTCTTAAATTCCCTGGAGCACTGCACCTTTATGGAAAGTGGAACTATGGAAGATGTCTGACTGCTGACACTTAAACAAGTATCTGTCTATGCACGTGTTTTTTTCAGCACTGCCACATTCAGTCAACTTCAGCTCCATAACAATGACTAATATGGATGTTTTCTTTCTTTTTCACCTCTCCTAACTCCTTCTATCACTTTCTAACACCAGATTTTTATTCTTCTCAAAAATCATTACAGTACTTCTCCAATTGTGCAGGCTATTTTTTCCTCTCAAAAGGAAAACTGTTTTGATTTGATTCTGTTTTGTCATAGCATACTTTTGTCTGCTTTAAGGATTGTCTTGGTATTTGAAGTTCTTATGACAGTATTACGTCACTTGGTTTCTTAGAGTGCATAAAACATTCTAGGATGATTGAGGAATACATCATCTATGTATTTTCCACATTTTGCTGGGTCCAGATTGTAACATTGCTGTAGACTTCTTTTTAAGCTTTTTAATTTTAGGATAAAATAATCAAATAATAACTTCCATCCTTACAAGTCTGTTGAAGACTGTTTTACCGTGACTGGTTTCTTCATTTCAGCCCAGTTCTTCTGAGTAAGAGTCACGTCTTAGAGCAAAATCACTCTCTCATCTCCCCAAATGAACATACACCAAGTAAATTAATACCTGCTGCTGTCAGGAACAACTTCTGATGAAGTGCAAAACAGCTCAAAGCATCAGTAGCTTCTTAGCAAGCTTCTAGTTTTAGTTCTGTACAGCTGTCATGGCAATCTTTGGTTCCATTTTTCAATTCTGCAGTCTGTTTTTGTGGGCTTAAAGGTCAACGAAGACAATGAAATGTTGCAAACTTTTGTATCATTAGCTCATACTTTCTTCTTGCTCTGTTGAAGTTAGCTTTCATTCCAGAAATTTTTCACTGCAAATCATTGCTGATAGTTTTTGGACTTGACCTTCATTTTTATTTTTTCTTTCTGCTGTGCAGTGACTTAGATTTGTGTTTTATCCTTTTTGTGTCTTTTCAGAGCTTTTATTTTCTGTCATTCTCAGCTGTACCCTGAGTACTATTTGAGAATGAAAAATTCCCTGCTCAACTATGCCACTTATGCCTTATGTTCACCTGCTGATTCTTCTTTATTTTTCCCTTTCTCGAGAGCTAGGATGTAGTTAGTTTTTATGCAGTTCCCCAAAGGCAGCTTGAAGGAATGCCTATACACAAGTATCTGTCATCAATAGTAGAGTGCTTTATTCACAATAGCTTCAAATCGGGTTGGTTTTCCAGCACCTCTTTGTCCTTTCCAGGAGCTGTTGGATCTCTGCTTTTGCACTTAATATAATTCAATGGTGGGGTTGGTTTTTTTTTGTAGGCAGTTCCACAATGACAGTGTCCAACTCTCCAGTCTCCTTGACAACTTCACTGTAATACCAATGAGGGGAAACAGAACATTTTATATGTACTAAAACTACTTGAGGCAAAATGGGTTTTGTGTGTAGACATTTCCATATGCAGTATAATTTACTGTATGAAAGCAGTAATTATGGTAGCTCTAATAGGGTTTCATGGGTTCTATAAAATAATATTATTGACATAATATAGTTAACTAAATAATTGCTTTGTTTAATCCTGCTTGTAGTGCAGTCATGATGTCTACCCTCAGGAGAATTTGACTGTAGAGCCTAATGCTTTGCTCTCCTTTTACAAGCAACACTTCCCTAGGGCTCCAAATGATATTGCTATTATTTCTATTTATACTTACCTTCCTTGAGGAGGCAAGGAGATGCAAGAAGTGGGGCACTGATCTGCCCTTGGCAGACAATTCCTGGTCTTAGTGTGGCACAAAGGATTAGGTTTGGGTTCCTCGCCGCAGTCCTGTACCAGAAGGAAGATGACATCACTTCAGGGGAAGCAAAGCACAGAAGATTTATCGTGGCGCTCCTTCTGTATCCAGCCACCGGGCAGGCTCAGAGCAACAAGAAAAAGGTCCTGCAGCATGGAGAAAGTTGCAATGCTTTCACACACAGCTTTCTTCCTCACTCCACTGAACTGGGATTATTTTGTATCAGTTTATCCTCCCACAAACATCTCCCTCAGGATGGGACTGTGCATGTTCATCCAAAATGAAACACCAAACTTTAAGCTGCATCTTGTGAATATTCCTTGTTATATAGTCCAAAGAAGAATCAGTCTTGATGCAAATACTTTACTTGCTATATATAAAAAAATCCATGTTTCTTGGAGCCCTGGAAAGGCAATGCAGGAGGCCTGCCAGGGAATCGGCTCTACACTTTCAAAAAGCTTCAGGAACATCTGTTGTCATCTATGTGTGATCTTACCTGTGATGGCACATGTAGAAGTAGTTTTAGTATATACAACTATTTGAAAAGCATCCTTTCTTCTTTCCTGATAGAAACCATGTTATGACTGCCAAACTTAATAGACTCTCGACTTACTCTTACCTGTGTATAAACAAAGCTGGCCTCTCTTAAGCAATCAAGGAAATTGTGGTGGGTGAATCCTGGCTGGTTGTGAGACCTCCACCCAACTGCTTTCTCACTCCCCATCCTCAACAGGACAGGGAAAGAAAATACGATGGAAAAGTTCATGAGTCAAGATAAAGACAGGAAAATCACTTACCAGCTACTGTCAATGGAGAAAACAGATCTGACTCAGAAAAAATTAATTTAATTTATTGCCAGTTAAAATAGAGTAGAATGGTGAGAAACAAAGACAAAAACTAAAGCATCTTCCCCCTGAATCCTCATTTTTCCTAGACCAATGATGTATGTGTGAAAGCTAAACAATGGTTTGAGTCTTTTGATAGAGTGATATACCTGACAGTCAAATTTAATAGAAGTGAAAGGAAAAGGAAGAAGCCAGAGCAAGCCAAGTATTATACAAAACAACTAAATCATTAAAATACCAAGAAGTAAGGTAATATGAATACTAAGATAATACTTATATCAAATATAGAGGAAAGACAATGAGGAAAAATAAAATCTCATACATTTAGTGCACAAACTGCTGTGTTTGGTATCGTCTTTGCTGATAGTGTGTATAGAGCTGTTATTCAACAAAACTAAGGAAATAGCTAGGTGTATAAAAATTAAATTATAATACTCCTAAAAGAAGCAAAAAGTGTCTAATAAAAAAAATACCCAGACCCTACAACATTAATACAGTGTAGTAAATTCCAGGATCCTCCAACTACAATGAATTCAAGAGGGAAATGGAGGAGATAGGAAAATGTATTGTATTGGCGAAGGTTTCCCCTTTCAGCTGAGGTTTTAGCATGGAAATATGAGGCTACATCCCTGCAGGAATATCAGATAAAAATAAGACTGGTAGTAAAAGACAGGGGGTTTTATACCATTTACAGAAGAACAATGAGTTTGTGTGACTATGAAAGTGTACTTAGCCTAAAGAGTAGATGACAGCTCATGTAAGAGTTTGTTTTTACCCAAGGAGAAATCAATGCATTCTTTGATAAGCAATGTCATAATATCTTACAAAGAAACTGGTTACACAGATTTATCTAAACTGTTCCTGACTTTTCAAATTAGTAGGTACAAAGAGCTGACTAAATGGAATCAATCTTTACCTTAGAAAGACAGTATGCCCTTTTCCTTTCTCCCTCCATTTGTTGTGATTTTGCCAATATTCCTGGTCGCATACAATACTGGAATGGCCAAGCAACCCAGCCTGCATCCTGGTTGGTTCAATGGGCTGGGATAGGTGCCCAAACCATTATGCTTTGTCAGCCTCCACGTGCTTCTGCTACCATCCTATTTGTTCCCAGTTTAGTCATATCTGATGTTTGCTTGCCTCTGCTCTCTCTTCTGTCATCTGTCTATGGTTCTTTTCTGGCTAAAAAGTGAAAATTGTTATGCTTTTTCTTCTCTTCTTGTTTTTCCCTCATATTTTTACCCTTCCTCCTTTGCCTATCATGGCATAGGCAGCATATACTCCAAACAGACCTGTTTTTTCCATCAACATACTCTGACCAGTTCAGACAGGTGAACCTATGTCAGAAACAACATTTGAAGCAGCCTAGAATGTCCCAAACTGTTGCATCCACTCCCTCAGAACAGATGTACAAGAGGTGTGTAGGTCTAAGCACTGCTTGCAAACAACCTCATCTTGCCCCTCAGTTCCCTGTCACTGCCTACCTACCCTGCCTGCTCCAAAACCCAGTGTTGTGCAAGTGATATTTTCATTTCAGTACAGGTTACTCAGAAACAGCAGCTCAGCCAGAGGGGTCCCCTCTGGTAAGTTGGCTTGGATAGGAATGACAGCCAGATCTCCTGCTATCTGCATCTCTGTAGAAGTGGTTGTATGCCATGTCTCAAGCCAAATGGGTGCTTGCTGCTGGCACCATCAAAGACAGTCCGTATAGAATGTCACTGTATGAACTGTCCACTGCTTTCCTGCTGATCTCATTTCTGTGATGGGATATGCTGCAAAACGCTCTTGCAGAAACCTTGCTCATGGAGACCTCATGTAGGAAGGTAACATGCTGCATGTCCAGGATATCTGGAGTAATTTTTCATTGTCCTTAGCGAAGAAATAAATATCAGACAAGATCTTTGCCTCTCTGCTTTGACTCAGCTTTGGTGCATGACGAAATAGTTAAAATATGTAAAACATAATGTGGGCAAAATATAGAGGCCAGAGAAAAGTGTGCATGCTTTTAAGAGTGGTGGAGCATACTGTTTTGGAAGGAGGAGTCTATGAGGCTATGGATCAGCCCACTGTCTTTTAATGTATGAGTTGCCTGGGAATTTTTGCATACCACTCTCAGTCTTGGTTTGGAGTCTGACCTGTAGAACAGAGGCCAGTTTTGCTATAGTGCAGTATTCAGCCAAAGGAAGAGGCCATTATTTTAGGAATATCCTTTGAGCAGTTTGACTGGAGAACCTTGTTTTGGTTTGTTTCAGTAATTCTCTTGCAGATTGTTTTAAAACTTGGAGCCTAGGTTGTTTGTTTTACATATGTATTCCAGATAAATTCTTCTCTTTACAGGCTCTGCCAATCTCTGCCATACTTTTTTTCCTGGTAACCTTTGGTGAACCAAGACCAGTCATGCAAGTCTAGATCCTAAGCTGAACTCCAAGGGACATGTGCTCTGATCCCAGAACCTAGAAGGGAGAAAGGTCCTCTTCTATGCAGGCATTCAGTGTGGACTGGTGCTTGTCTTCTTGCTCTCTCTGACTGCCAGGGCCTGAAGGTCTGGTCAGAAAAGATGATAGATGAAAAATCTCCATCTGTCCAATCAGTTTCCTGTGATTTGCATTTGCTGTCAGGTGCTGGACGTGAATAACTTCAGTACTAAGTTGTATATGATGCAGTTGGTACATGTTGCAAAAAGGGAGAGGATGTCAAGAGTAGTAATTAATCTCTGTGTAGGCTTACAAAGACTCATAGGATGGATGTTGTGGCTGAGGAGCCTCGCATTGTGTGTGCAACTGTGTTGGTTGGTCTGAGGATGAGATAAGGCTTTACATATCAGACAAAGGCAAGTTGTTCCATTTTTGAAACCCCACTGCAGTAATGCTAAGAAGCTTTCTTACAGGGCAGTGTAGGTGAGGTTACTGAAACCTTGTCTTTAATGAGATTGGAACTTGGTGAGTCATGCTTTCAGTATCTGAAATGAATCCAGTGAAGACTTTGTAAACCCTTGGCGAATTAGCCTTGAAATGGAACAACTAAGGAGGCAGGGTCAGAAAGAGATGGAGTAGAGAATAGGAAAGGCAAAAAAGCCATAAGAATGAGAGAGGAAAAAAATTACTGTAACATGAGGAAGAGTGAGATTAAAAGAAAAGAAAATGAAAGAAGGATTCATTAAGGAAAGAGAATCTTTGCCTATAATGGCAAAAAGGAAATAGAGGAGAAGATGAAAAGATAGCTATCACTTTACATTCCCCTGTTGGGCTTTTTACAATTACTTTTAAACCATTGGAGGTGCATGTTAACACACCTAGGAACTGAGGTATCTAGCCCTTTGTACAACAGAAAACATTCACAGATTTTGATTTTTGTCTTGCAGATCCACCAAGACTCACCCTGGCCCAGTTGTACATTTAAGTGACAGTCCAAGAGATGAGGGAAAAGTGAGTACAACCAATGGTATAAAATTTTGCAACGTTTCATAGCATTTATTTGCCTCACTACTCTTTCCTTTTGCTTACTCACTAATTTTGTCATCTGCTTTCTTTCTATATTTGCAAGTCACTTTAACTATTTTACCATTCTTAAGAAAAATAATTATCTTTGTACAAATTTAATGAGTAAACATTTGTGATCCAGACAACATACTGTACTTTGAAATGTACAGCCATCTAAATTGTTCCTGATTAAAAAAGTTTGACTTTGTATAAGCAAGATTTGACTAAAAACAGTATCATGACTTCAATACTTGGATAAACATGCTCTTATGGAGGCATTATAGTAAGTTTTCAAAAGGTAGCAAATCTTTTCTTATACAAGAATTATCATGATCATAACCCAGGTTTGGAACCTGCTGCTGTTTGGTATTCTCAACTCTGTTCACAAAGAACTGTCCACAAGTGGAAGCCAAACATATCGTTAGAGAATTAGGGTTTTGACTGACACCACCAGGAGGCACAATGAGAGTAGGCTTTATTTGTATGGCAACTTTTCAAAAATGAAATATGGTTGATAGAATACTGGTTCTATTACAGCTTTTTTATTTATGTGTTGCTACTGATTTTTGAGCATTTTGCCTGTGTGGAAAGGGTATTTAACTCTTGGTTTAGTTTTGATCATTTTTAGTAATTGCATTTCAGTGTGTATTTATAAAGTACAGCATCTTACAAAAGGTGTATCTATTTGACAGTGTGCCTCACATAACAGCTAAGAGTTAGAAACTAGCAGCAGTTTGAATTTCCAATACTGATATGGGGGAATATTATGCTGAAATTCAGGGTACTTATGACTACATCTGATTTTCATTTACATCACTTGTCCTTGGGCTTATCCATATTGCAAGGTGAACTATGCACAAATGGTACACTTGTGAACTAACCCTCCAACAACTTCGATGGCATCTCTAAGATTTCTGGAAGAATCACAATGGTCAAGCAATTTAGAATACTATACAATAAATTAATTGAGCATTATGAAGTGTGGTGTTTTAGCCTCAAATAAGCCATCCAGAAATGCAATTTAATTATCTATGGCAAAATATATATCTATGGTAAGAATAAAGGTTTATTGATGAGGCATCATTCTTGTTTGCTGGCTGCAACAGAAGCTGCTGATGACCTACCTAAAGCACATAGTGTGGGAGAAAAGGTCAGTAAAAGTGGTCTTGTCAGTGAAGATTTCTAAAGGAATACCATGCACTGTCTTCAAACAGAAACCTAAAAATATTTTTCAGCAGAAAGAGAGAAGATGGAAAGGACCCAGGCAAGGGAGTTAGAGGAGAACTGGCTTGGAAATACAAATGCTTGTTGTTCAGAGGGCACATGGGAGACATCTGGGCATTGATGAAGTACTAGTATTTGAACAACAACAAAATCAGACAGATGCCTGTGAAAAACAAACATTGAAAATTTATGGGAAGAAAGAGTAGAAAATCTAAGCTATACTGAAACCATCCGAATGCAGTTCTTTATATCATTGATAGATTGAGAATGGTGTAAAGAATGAATTGGTGCTAACAAAATACTTGCGGCTTTGCAGAATGTAGAATTGATAGTGTTTACAGGAAGATGTCAGTAAAAGGTATACACAGATGTAAGAAAAGATCCAAGTATTAAATCAAAAGACACAGTTCTAAATAAAAAAATTCAACAGCAGAGAAATAAGTTAAGCTACATTTTTCAACTAAGTCTCATTAAACTTTAGTTGAAAGAATGCAAAATAAAACAATCATTATTCAGTATGAGGAAAAAATGTTTTAAAAAAGCAGCTCCTGGGACTTTTGCTGTTCAACATGGTCATAAATAGCCTAGAAAAGGGAGAAAGTAGTGATGTGGTCTGGTTTGCTGGATTTTATGAGGGTGAGACACTCAGCAGTAAAATGGCAGGTTAAATACTGTCTTTTTAAGTATGTTCAGCGTAAATGATGAGAATTGATACATGTAGAGCAAAATATTTCTGACTTTACATATGAAACAATGGGTCTGAGCTGATGATTACTGTTTGGTACAAAGAGCTTTGAGTGATGATTGATAGTTCAATCGAAATGTCAGCTCAGTGCTCAATAGTGAACAATGAAGAAAATAATAATTAGGCATTATCCAGAGAAGAATAGAGAACAAAAAAAAAGCTATTAAAGAAATGCATTGTTGACCTGCCTGCTGAATACTGAGTACAACACTTGTCCTTCTGTGTCTAAAATTAACATAATGCTAAAAAAAATTCAGAGAAGGGACAGGATTTTCTGTATGAGAGACAACTTATTGAGACAGGAAAATTCACTGTGGAAAAGACCTGACTGTGATTCCAAGTTTGAAAATCACAGTTGAAATTAAGAGGATGGAAACCACTCATAGTCTCTTTCAATATAAAAACCAAAAGGATACCAAATGAAGCTGATAGGTCAGATTCCAAACAAGCCAATTAAGTACTTCTTCGGATGTGCAATGGGTAGAACCTATAAAACTTTCTCCAAGTACTGTTGTGTGTGCTGAAAATATATTGATCACAAGGAAGACTAGAGAAGTTAATACAAAAGAAATCAGTTTGAGGGTAACTGAAGAGGTTTGTTGAATTCTCCTAAGACGTCCTTAAAGATGAGGTTAAACAGAGCCATGTATAGTTGAGGAGATGGCTATATTTGAATGAGAAAATTACTTAGATTGAAAGAATATGTGAGAGTGTTACAAGTATTTGTCCTCTTCCCATATTGTTATTTAGTATTTGCTCTTGGCCATTCCAGTACAAGATACTGCGATGGGTAGACCTTTTATTTAGTTTGGCAGAGTTATTCTTAGATAAAAGAGCTGTTTGAAGATAGTTGTACATACTTTCCTTAGCTCCTTAGCTTCAAGTTAACCAAAGACCACAAAGAGGTATTGGTGGCAGAAGTCAGACTCCTCACATCACTTCATGATAGGCAGTAGATAAAATGTTCTTTGCATATGTTTCAGGAATTAAATAGTAAGTACAAATCAGTTGTAATCATTACTCAAAATACAGGTGTTCTTGTGCTCTACACTCTACAAGTACTTTGCAAGGGTCCAGTGGTATATCCTCCTCTGGGGTGTTACAAAGTTGTTTAAAGACCTGGGACTGTTTTGCTGAAGTAAATAAGTATTTCTCCTATGAACACTGAGTGGTTGAGAGTCCTAAAACATAGTCAGACCTTTCAAAGTCTAGGACAATCATAAGCCCTCTTTTTGAAAGCCAGGGAAGTTTGTGCTTCACCTTCTTCATTAAGGTTCTTTGAATTCCTAAAAGTTCCAGATTATATCAGTGACTGGTGATTGGGTTCCTTGTGCCAAAAGAGTGAATGTAATTCCAGAAGACTTCTGCCATTCAAAACTTTTCCAGAGTGGCCTCCAGGCAAACAATCTAGGCAGGCTTTGGAGACAAGTCTCTTTTATGAATCTAACAAACTGTGGCTGGAACACAGACATCAAAGAGAATTTAGGCATGTGATGTGTCACTGAAGAACAATTTGGGGACCAAATGATTAAGTTCCTGAAATATAACTGTGTCTGCCAAATCAATTAATAAGTGTACATTAGAGGCAGACTGAAGAGCACGGACATTTATAAGTGGCAGATCTGTAGCAAACATGATTTTTCTTGCAGACAAAGGAAAAGACATTAACTGCAACAATCTGCAGTTTCCCAGCAAATGGAGAAAGCTTAATAGGAAAAGGTTTAATGTTATTAACTATGGGCTAAACTTCCTATCTCTGAGTCTGAGTTCTGAGATCTAATAATACCTAAATACAGTGTGCATTTGGCAGGCTTGTTTGTTGGGGATTTTGTCTACGGCTGTTTTTTTGTTACCAGGACAAGGAAGGGACTTGCTAGCATGTACTAGGATGTAATTAGTTGATTGTAAAAAAGAGATTTCCCCCCATCATCAAAAGCATTTGATGAAGAAAGATTTAAGTCAAAATGTGAAGCAACTCCACTAGACAAGGAAGATCTTGCCAGAACTTCTCTCTCCAAGTTCTGTCCAGTGTTCTGCTTTTTTGTAACCTAATTAAGCATGAGTAATTAAACGAGGTGCCACAAAACACAAGAAATATTTGGATTTTTTCCATCCTGAACTCTTTTTATAGATATTGTTTCTCTTTGTCTATGTTTTCCTCTCTAACTGCATTTATGGATGTTTTACTTTTTACCTCTGTTACAGAAGTAGAGTTTGTCTTATACATCTCCCAGGTGATCACTATGACTAAGAGGAGTGGGAATGTATGAGCTTCCTTTGTTTAGACAGGTCAGAATCCAGAGCATCATAAATATCCTGGCAATGAGATTAATCCCATTCACCCAGTTGGAATTGTGACTTTAGTGCTGTACTACGGTGTTAGTAGTAAAGCAGCATGACTACTGTCTGAACAAAAAGAGACATTCCTGGCTATGCAGCAAATCTCTTTGCCTTTCAATTTCTTCCCTGAAATCACAACACTTTGTAACTTGCAGTTCTTTAGTGCAGTTGTGCATTAAGCATTTCAGGTGAAATGTGGCCTCTGATAAAAGGTATTTAACCTTTTAGTAATTACGTGGAGCATGATATCTTTGCAAAAGAGAGGGATAAAAATCAAAAGACAAGCCTGCTTCCCCAGGGAGAAAGGATTATTAAGAAACGGAGTCACATAGTAAATGCTTTGCAATTCCTTCACTTTTCTGAAAATATTTGTGCAAAAGCTGAGGTGAAAAGAATATTGGTAGATACAAACTGAACTCAGCTGGTTTGGTACCCAGCTGTAATGAATGCACAGGTGCAAGTGCTTTTTATGATGACAGTAAGGAGGGCTCTCACACTCCATAAATTATTAAAATACTATTTATTGGAGTTAATACTAAAAGGATGATGGAAACCCCAAGCTATGTAGCATTGGATGAACCTCCAGTAAGGGCATGGCACTGTCCTCTGTGAAGAGGCTTGCCAGCATTTTGGTCTTTGGGGATCCCAAAAGAATTTTTGTTTTTCAAGAAACTCTTTTCATTTCTACTGTCAAGCAAAAGGATGTTCACATGAGACATACTGCCTTACATTAAGAGAAAGACAAAGGCACAGAGGTGCTGTACTTGTCTTTACCAAGTGGGAGTGGCCTACAGGGTCCTCTAGAATTAGCAGCTAAGTTTATCCTGTGACCAAGGAATATGAGCAGCACAATGCAGGCCTGAAAGCCAAGTGCTGTGTGAAGCACAACACAGCACAGCACAGGCCTGCACCTATTATCCCAGAATACCATATCGCATCCTGACACAAGTGCTATCCATTTAGCTGCATGCTTTCTGACTCTGCCACAAAATCCCACCTGAAGCCATCCAGAGCAAAAATGCTAAATATTCTGGAATTTCTCCAGTACAGTTTGAATTTTTTTCAGGAGCATAATCAGTTATTATTCATATTCGGGTATTAAATGTATTAACTATAAATCATTTCCAGATTAACTAATAGATTCCACATAAGGAATATTATCATGGCAATAAAAAGAATCATATCCAGTAGAACTGAGAGTATTCCCAGGCTCTTTTGTAGCAGTATTGATGTATCAGTCATACTTAACTTGGAAAGAAAGTGGTATTTTGTTTAGCAGCCCAGTCGAATTTCATTTTTAGGACTCATGAAAGCTAAAGTGAGTATTAGCAAAGATAGTGTTAAGGTTTCTCCAACTGAGAGATAATCTTGTCTTTCTTCTGCACAAATTCTTTATATAGAAACTGTAAATTCTTGCCTGCATTCTGTGATATATCTGTTTATAGACAATGAACAACTGCAATTATCATTGCAGTTGTATAAAATATTCTATTGCAGAAATGTGAGAGTCTGCCAGTTTAGCCATTTCCAGTCTTCATGTCCAGAATAGATTCTTAAGAAGACGTATTCTATGGGAAGCAGTTTCCAGGACACCTAAATAGGCTAGACATCATATTGTCCATAAGATCTGAAATTAACTGTGTTCAAATGAAGAGTGCCAGATCAATATTTCACTTCTTTTCAATGAAGACAAGGAGAAATGATTTTGTTCATTCTTATTTTTCTTGTGAGCATTGTTTTTCTTCTCTTTCATCTTTTCAGAAATCTTTGCTGGTATTTCTCTGGTGTGCATGATGATATGACATCCCAGTTTTAGAAGAAGTAAAAATCGACATATCAGTTAATTCATTTTTAATTATTAGGAAAGCAAGCAATTTATTCTCTGCAGGAGGAGTTCTTCAGAAAGTTTTAAAGCAATAGCAAGCATAAATTAAAGGAATATAAGTAGCTGAATGAGAGTTTAATCTGGTGACTCTCTTGGTTTGAAGTTATTTAAGTGGTCTTTTAGGTGTCCATTTTTTCTCCAACAAGGGGCAAGGAAGGTAAGAGCTGGTAGGAGCATGCTACAATCTTTGATTTTCAGCAGCTACACAATTCAGAAGACTGTCCAGGCACATGCAAGGAAAAAAAAAGGTGTATAAAGTCCTTTTATTTTCCATATCAGATCTTAAATTGTCAGTAATGTGAAGCAATTTATACTGAAAGATAATTTGAAAGCAAGGTATTATGTGTAGGGCAAATTGCAATCTTGCACATCACCTTGGTATTTCTTTTTATATTATTCAGTTTATATTATTCAATATTTATATGTACCTTTTGAACCAGAAAATGTAATTGTGGGTTTTTTCTCTCCTCCAGCTGTTGATAGGCTATGAAAATGGGACTATTGTGTTCTGGGACTTACGATCTAAAAGAGCTGATCTGAGAGCTTATTACGATGAGGTAAGCAATTTCCACTAATTTGGGAAAGCCCTTATTCAGCAGTTTGCCACGTCTTACCGAGCAGAGGGATGTTTATCTAAAGGCATTACTGGTTCTGGGGATACTGTTTGTGCTATGCTTTTGAGCAAATTACTGACCACAGAAATCAAAGTCTGAAATCACTAGTTCTGATGCATTAGGCTCTCATGAGTGTACTGTGACATGGAATGTCTTCCCCTTGATTCTGACAAGATCATCAACTTCTCTGTGGGGATCCTCAGTTGAAGAGAGTCTGGCAATGAGCTGACCTGAGATATAGCTACAATAGCAATTATGTAATAATCTTTACTGGGCATTTCTAGAATATTCATTATAATGGAAGACAAATTACCTTGTACAGTTGTTGATATTACCTAGTACTTAAGATCTGATTAAACAGTTTTAAAAATTAATTGTCACAGTTATCACACAATTGTCTCTTGTCATTTGTAAGCAGCTTGTATTAACCACAGATATAGTTCTTGTATCAATAATCAAGCTGCTTGAAAAATAGATATATTCCTGGTTACTATGATTTGAGCGCTAGTCCTAGGGAAAAATATTCTTTTATCTGCCAGTCCTCTAAAGTTCAGCATGGATGAATGTGAATGCAACTACAACTGAAGGTAGAAAAGGACATTTTCTTTAAAGCAATCCAGGCAGAAATTGGTTTCCTGAAGTTCTCTTTCCTCCTTCATCTTTTCACCTTACAATGTATAGGAAATGTATACACATTTATTTCCCCTCTTAAAAGCAATCTGAATACATATGAATCCTGCACTCTTTCAGACCTGCTGTCAGAGACACATTAAAACTACTCTGAGCTTCAAGGTTAAGTTTCTAAGCATCAACATAGCAAATGTTTTAAAGGACAGAGTTTGAACAGGCCAGCACTTAAACCTGAAGACATGCCCACTAAATTGTCTCTCAGTGACAGTCTGCTTGTGCAAATGCTTGTGAAATTGCACCTGTTCTATTACTTAAGGCTGAACAACTTTTTCCTTTTACAAGTCTCCTCAGGAAGAGTGGGGGCGGGGATGTCTGTTCACCCACTGTCCTCTCTTGTACTCAGAATGAAACTACATAAAACAGGATCTTCATAATACTCGTTCCTCTTCTTTTTTCTTTTTTTTTTCATTTTGAGACAGAATGGTTGGGTGCTGAAAATTCCTCAAACAATTTAGTTGTTCCATGTTTTTCAATACTGTTCTCAGGAACTTTTTTTTGCCTTTTAGTCAGTCCCATGCTTTCCTCCTCAGTGGTTGCTTGCTGCGTCATTACTCCACTTTCTGCAACTTGTGCTAACTTCTTATTTACTGAAATAGTTGCAGGATTCTTATTTTGTTTTTAAAAGGATTGTGTGACTAGCCATTTTACTTTATTCCAGACTTTCAGGCTCCATGTTCATAATGTTCCAGACCTACTAGGATTCCCTTAGGGAAGCCACTGCCCTTAGAGACCCACTAAAAAGGGTTCCTTTTTAAATCCTGGGTTACATAGCTTTTGTGAGTCACAAATTATTAGTTTGACATGTGCCACTTGGTATTTAGCAGCAACCCAAATTATCAAGCTTAAGGCTCATGTTATGGATTGGCCACCAAAAATCACAGTCCAAATATCATTGTTCCTGCTCCCCTTCACCATGCCATCTGTACTGATGTAAGGCCTCTGTGCCCCACTATGTCTGACCAATCTCTCAGTATTGTTCTGGCTCTAAGCCAGAGCAATACCAATTGCAGGGTATCTGTGACATCTCAGATAAATTAATGTAAGTGTTCTGTATCTTCATTAAGTACCAAAGTACCTCTTTGCACTTTGTGAGTTCTGAATAACATTCATTCACTCTCACTTTTCTTACTATCATTATGATTTTCATCTTCTCAGTGTTGATATGTATGAGATATTGAGGCCTTTCCAATCAATGCTCCTACACAATGCCTTCTATAAAAGGCTTTCCTTCCAAGCCCTTTTATAATTTCCTTCAAAAGTGTATTTCCATCAAGTGGTATAAAAAGACAGCACATAAATAAGACAGATCTTTCAAATGATTCTCAAGTTGTTATTGGTAATTGGCAGACCAAAAAACCAGCCATCTTCATGTGCAGGCTTTGGAAGTTTGTGTCAATCTGCACTCAGAGCTGTCTGAAGCCATCATCATCATTCATTGGAACACATCTTCAAAATGAAGCTGCAAAGTTCTCAGAGACATTTGCCAAATGACATCTCCCTACCTTTGTCTAGGACCATGCCACTATGGAAGTGTCAAATTGGATGTGGCCCTTGCTGTAATGGTCCTGCAGTACTATGAACACAAAGGATTTTTAGCATTCAAACAGTAAGATGAGACGAGCATTGTTCTTTTTCAAAATATGGTTAAAAGTGATACTAAAAACCCTCAGTGGAGAAGGTTTGTGGTTGGGAAGGAACTGAAATGGTGTTAGGCATGCTTAATTTTAGTATATGCTCAGCATGAGAGAAGATGGAATGTGTATGCAACCACTGTGGGTATTGCAGAAGGAGAAACATACCCAATCTGGAGTGAGATGCTTCATGTGCATACACTGTGTGAACATTCACATGAGTCACCCACGATGATGAACTCCTGTTCTACGCAAATAACTGCTCCTTTTGTGTGTGAATGCTAAAGAAGTGGATCAGAATGCTAGACATATTCTAGCAGAGAGAAAATTCGGGACTCGTTCAGGACCATCTTTCAGAATTACTCATGACTCGCAGCTGAGACCTCCAAACGCGTTTGTTTTTCTTGCCCGTTTTGGGGCAAAGTCTAGTGGGTCAGTTTGAGTTGCTGCTATGCCAGCTGTCTGTGCCAGGGTCATCCCACCTCAGCTCCACTCCACAGGAGGTTTATGCTGGCAGGTGGCATCTGGTTGCTGAGAGGCAGTTTAGCAAGCAGCTCGGTACAGTTTTTAGCTAGTTACTAGCTCCTGCTTAGACAGTTGGTGACTGTAACCATGTGAAATGTTTCTAAGTGTAATAACACATCAAAATCAGATTCAAACTTGGCATGATAGCAAGCATGAATGAGCTCATGTCAGAATTAATTTGCATGAGGATAGACATGCCTTCAGTGTTAAGTGAAGCAGTGCTCCCCACAGAACTAAGGTTCTTCTGCCTGAGGGCAACAACACTGGACTCTGCATGAACCATCTTTCTGTGTTGCCTTTTGTTACTTCAGTTATAGTTTGGTTTCTTCTGGTTTTTTAAGAGGAATTGTGTACCAGCCCCCTCTCTGGAAGGGAGAAGTTTCAGTAATAGCCATTATGTTGATGCCTTTTTCTGGTCTTGGGAATGAAAAACCAGACACGGCAGAAGGGTTGGGGGTTAATTACCTCACTATTTTAATAGGAATTCCATCATCCGGTGCACCACTTCGCCAAGGTGAAAGGCATTGCGGTGCTCACCATGCATGTATGCACCCCCGCCATCGATCGGTATACATTTTATAGACCTAATACATTAACATATCTACCAAAGTGGCCCAATAAGAGGCTTGGATGATCTAATTTCTAGTTTACAGAACAAATTCTACTGCAGGAGCCATGGCTCCTCAAGATAGTAGGATGTTTTGTCTCCTAACTCCACAAAACCTTGGAACTATGCTGAATTATCAGACTTAACAAAGTGCAAGTATGCATGCTAATACTTGTGGATACACAGAACTGTGTAAAAGGTACAAAAAGGAATAGCAAAAAATCCTTTAGGCATCGATATCACCAAAAAAATAAATACCTAGAGTTCAAGCTTTTAGAGCTCTGTTTTTTGAGTCCATTTTGGCACAACTATTTTACTAGTGTGTTAGTCAAGCATTCATATACAAGGCATGTCAGATTCCTATTAAAATATCTCAGTCATCTTAATGCAGACTCATTTATTGCTCTGCTGTCCAGCTCCAGGAGCTGAGTAAAGCTTTGGTAAAGGGTCACAGCCCTCTTGTTGATTTCTTCTGGTACTCTTGCCAGACCATAAGCTGTAACCAACCATAACAATCAATATAATTATGAAAAGAGGCAAACCAACAGGGAGTTTTAAATAGTGACCAGTAGCACTTAAGCAAAATTGATATGAACAGCTGCAATGCTGAATGAATTATGAACAGCTGCAATTATGAATATCTAGGTATGATTTTAAGTCATTTGAATAAATCAGGTGAATGGCTATATGCAATTGTAAGTGCATGCAAGGCCTTAGCATTTCCTGGTTTGAAAAAAAAAAAGGAAATGTATTAATCTGCATTCAAAAGCAGATCTCTTTTATTTACTTTTACATAAAATTATATTGTGTTTTTTGCTATTTAGCAGTGAATATTTCTGGAAGGGGTATAGATTCAAGGGAGAATTCTGTGAGTTTGTGGTTCTGAGGGGAGTGTGTGAGAAACTGTGGTATACAATAAATGTTTTGTCAGAATATGGCTTTTGTTAGTTTCCAGTACCTACCAGGGAAATTGAAGGACCTACACTATTATTCTTTCCGATAGTTTGATGTAACTATGAGTATTTTCAATCAGTTTCACTAATTATGCACAAAATACTAAGAGTGGTGTACGTAACATTCATCGTGTGATACTTGTAGCGTGAACAAAGGAGTGGGATATTCCTCTTCTCTGATGTACTACCTGTTCCAAAACCATCTTACATCGTTGTTTTGGTAATTTTCTATATCCATTAAACAGTCCTGGATTCTTTAGTATTTTGGTTTTGACATTCCAGATTTGTGTGGACTTGCTCTGCAACTTAAGTATGTGAGAGTGTGTGTGGAAATTATCCAAAACTAGTGTATAACTTCCTCTGGGGAAGACTGTGTGTGATTTATGTCACCTGTAAAGATTTTTACACAGAATTACCTGTAAATTTTCCAGATTAAATACTTCTAAGTAGAGCTATCAGATGTATTACAACTGCATTATACGTTCCTTGTTCTTATACTTTTACCGTAATACCCTTTTCCTTCAATTTTGGCCTAGTTCAGTACAGGCTTTCTTACATTACTGTGTCACATTAGCCTTTATGATGAAATGTGGATTACAGCCATATGTTGCTAAAAAAATGTTTCTAATGGTCTTCAGACAAACAAGAACCATCCAAATGTTGATCTACCATTGGAATAATATAATCTGAAGTCATACATTAAAATATCATTAGTGTAAACACTGTATTCCATTCCAGTCTCAAGTTCTTCTTTCATTTCTGTAGGCTATTCATTCTGTTGCTTGGCATCATGAAGGGAAACAGTTCATGTGTAGTCACTCTGATGGCAGCTTGACCCTGTGGAATCTGAAGAGCCCTAACAGACCATTCCAGACCACAATTCCACATGGTAATTCTGATAGTTAAAATGTCTAACAAAGAAGCAGTACAATGTTCTCAATGCTGTTTGCTAATATGTATGTTTATTTCATTTTTCATTGTAGTCCAGATGTTGCTTCTTACATTCACATTTTGTTCTGCAAAGTAGATGCAAATTATTGTAAAACTGAGTAATTTGGATCAAACTTTTTATTTTAATTGGTGTCATAAATACCTCTTTCTGATTAATATTATTCTAATATCTTTATTCATCCAATTCCTTTTAAGAGTCTGCTGCTGGTCTGTGAGACCCCCAGGCTATGGAATTTTCACATTTCTTTCTTTTATAGTTTTTTTTTTTTTGTAATTATGGGCTAGTATCTGCAATTTTCACAACAAATTAATGGGGTTTGTACCAGATACTGTGGTGTTTGTCATGGAGATTGTACAAGGCTTCCCAAATAACTGCAGTGAAGAATTTAAAGGTGCCGTATTAAGAGATAGCTATATCTTTTATGGCTGGGAGTTTATATGGAATTGCTTCCTACAAACTAGGTTAAGAGGTATTGACACCATTGTAAATCAATACATTAGTAAGAAACTTGACTGGGTGGAGAGGGAGGAAGAAGAGGAAGTCGAAATCTAAGTAGCTTCAAAAGGATTTAGCATTTTCTTAGTTTCCTTCTGTTTTATCATTTTTAGTCATAAAATGATACGGTGTTAGAAGGGACCTCTCAAAGGTCAGCCAGTCAGACCATCAGATCAAAACAGGCCTGATTTGATGATTAAACTCAGGACACTGGGCACTTGAACACTTCCAGCAACAAATTGCACAACCTTTCTGGGCAATGTCTTTCAGTATTTAATGACCCTTGTGGCACAAATTTTTTGGTTAATATCTAACCAGAATTTTCCATGCCACAACTTGTGTCCTTTATCTCCCATCATATCACTGTTCACCTCTGAGAAAAGTCTGGATCCATCTACGCTGTATCCTCCAGTCAGGCTATTGTCAAAAGCAAGCATAGATTTTCCAAAGCAACAAACCCAAAAAGGCTGTTTTTTAAAGTTTACAAGTGACTTTTCTCTGATTGGAAGAAAGTACGGTGCCGTAATTAACCAAGAACTAATGAATTTCAGTTGTATGCTTCATTTAATTTTATCTCTCAACTAGTTACACTCCAAAGCATGTAATATTTTGTCAACAATAGGAATTAAGTAAATCTAAGAATGGCTTAGGAAAAAATTAAGCTGTTAATGGTCTTTACGTGTTCAGAAGAAAAGGCATGCAATTAGTTTGGTTCATTAATAATTAGTTGTGTCATACTCAAAAATCTGCATGGTTTATAGGTGTCTTTGAAGTGTGTTCTATGGTTCTTTAGATGTATGTGGCAGTAAAAACACAAAGACATAATAAATGTTATTAATTTAGACAAATGCGTATTTTATGGAAATACGAGCTAATACTTACCTTTTATAGCTTTAAAGTTCCTTTTTTTTGTTGCTTATACAGTTGTTTCAATATATATGTTTTACTTTGATAGTTCAATTTCATGATGTTTTAATAGAATTTTCATGTTCTTTCTTTCCTTAGGAAAAGTTCAAAGAGATGGAAAAAAACCTGAATCTTGTAAACCAATTCTTAAAGTAGAGTACAAGACCTGTAAAAACAGGTTTGTTTTTAATTCTGTAATTAACTCAATATTACATTCCTGAGTTTAAGTCCTTTTAGAATCTTTTCCTGCTTCCTTTTTACAAAGCTATTTACTATTGTTTGCAGATACTAAACCTATAATGTAAACTTGTATGTACTATATAGACTTACAATTATTATGTTGGGTTTTTTAATACAGTGAACCATTTGTGATATTTTCTGGTGGATTGTCATATGATAAGCCTTGTCGAAGACCAAGTTTAACAATCATGCATGGGAAAGCAATTACAGTTCTTGAAATGGATCATCCTATAGTTGATTTTTTAACTCTTTGTGAAACCCCATATCCAAATGGTGAGTTTATTGGGAAAAATACAATTACAGAAAATATAAACAAAATGATCTTTCCTCGTACATTAATCCCATTCCAGGGACTTCCATCCTCATATTTGCCTTCATTTCAAGAAAACTACATAACTGAAAGTACCTGGAACTTGTTTGCATTCTCAGTGTAGGAAGCAAGTAGTGAGTCAACAATAAAGCATGCATAAATCTCCATTTATAAGATTGAAACCCATGAGCTAGTGTGAAAAAACATTGCTAGTAATCAAAGATAGTTGCTTGTATTTCTGAAATTTTTCATCATTTACAGATTTCTAAATTATTAAAATTAAACTATCACTTACCTGCAAAAATGTTCTTACACTTCAACATGAAATGAACTTTTAAAAATGTTTGCTGCATATTGTGAGGCTGCCAAGTTCTGAAATAAGTTGCCAGAAAGTTCCAGAAAGTAAATTAAGAAAAGCTGTAAATCAAAAAGGAACTAAATTTAGCATTTTAAGTTCTCAAGCAGAAAAGTAAAATCTTATATGCATAGCTAAATCAAATACATATTAAAAACATTTAGTAAAGATAAAGTGCATCTGTGTTTCAAGGTAATGCAAAAATTTAATTTTCTGTAATCAAAGGTGGTTTGGGCCTTCATTTAACCATGTCAAATACTTCCCAGCAGTAAGGATTTGTAGCACCTTCCCCTGCTCACAGACTAATATTTAAACGTTTTGCTTTAACCTGTGTTATTCATAGCCTTGTATAAAAACAGGCAACAAATAATGTGCATTCATAGCAGGAGTGAAAGGAAGATGAATGAGTTGCTCTCATTTACTTGTCCTTTTGGCATCACCCATCTGAACAGTTTATTCTGAGCTCGCACATGTTGGAATGATTTACTGCTGTTGAAAAGAGAGTCATAATTTCACTTTTTTTTTTTTTGATGACTTTTGTCCTCAGCTAATAGACATTATGCATCAGGGAAGCATTTATTTGTCATTTTAATTGTTTAGTTTTGATAAATAAAAAGAGAATTATATAAAAAAACCAAACTGTATAATCTCCTAAAAAGTGTGTGGGAGAAAGGGGCATGTTAGTACCTGAATTGAACACAGCAGATTTACAGGATTCTTTGGGAATATTCCCCTTGAATCACCTCAGAAATGGGGGCATTGTGTATCATGAAGTGTCCTGCACAATCTGTTTCTGAAGAGCAGTTGTACACGGTAGAAGTATTACTTCTGAACAGCAAAAATACTTTTTCTGTATAATAATTGAATTCAGCAATGCAATAAAACACACAACTTTTTCATATTCTATTTCTTTACTTTCATCATAACATCATGCTGGCAAGCTGTAATGTTCCAGTTCTATTTCTGCTTTGTATGTTGTCAACAGTACTATCCAAAAGTATTTCCTCTTTGGCCCTAGTTTCCATCTATGTCTGGTTTGTGCATATGTCAAGGGTTTATACCTCAAAGCTTCTAATGTACTGTGAAAGTTTAAAGAACATAAATACGAGTTTTTTGCTTAAAATGACTAATAGGAGAACTCCATGTCTTTTATACTTGATTCCTTGCTTGCAGAATTTCAAGAACCCTATGCTGTAGTTGTGCTTTTGGAAAAAGATCTCATTGTCGTTGACCTGACACAAAGCAAGTAAGTATAAAGTTTTATATGAAGCTATTTGTGTATTTAACTGTCCAGTAAATTACCATAAAATTCCAAATGTTATAATGCAATATCATTTTACTATCCAAAATCATTCACTCTTGGAAATAACTCCCGCTAAATATTTACTTCCACTTTAAGAGCTAAGTCCATCTAATGAGCAGGAACTTATGATAATATTTGTTCTTAAATTTTGGCATAAATCTAAATCTGCAGTCCCTTCATCAGAGCCCTCAATCATTCATTCAACTCCAAAGTTAAATAATACTTGAACACATATGTGTTTTGGAAATAAGATTCAACAACTACTTTTAGCTTCAGTATCTTAATAAATAATGGCATTGTTTTATATGGATCTACAGAATTGCTTCATGATCCAGTTGCTGGTTTAAATGACAGATAGTTCTTTCATATCAGAATCAATGTTCCTATCAAAGAGGAACTATACATCATGTAAAACATAATCCAATTCTTATTTATTTTGTTCTGCCTCCAACACTACCAGTAATGTACATACACCTTCACACTGGTGTAGCTAGGAACAGATTTGGCTGTCAATGTATTGAAAAATGTTAAGTGAATCATATTCAGATCTCACTTACTTTAAAGGATAATTCAGATCATCTCAGCAGTGTAAAATGGACATAACTGAAATCAGAACCAAATTTCCTATATTTTTCAATTGTGAATAACATTGTGTAATGTGCCAAAAGTGAGGTTTTCCTCCTTATCAGGCTGTTCAAACTGATGGAAGTGAGAAATAAACTGAGATCTGCTCATCTGTTATTGCAGTTTTTCGTTGTAGAATCAGTAGTCTACCAACCCAGTAAGCTAAGATGCTCAATATAAAATCCACAGTTGTAAAAATAGTTTGTAGTTTATAGTATATATCATATCCATGAACCTGGAACTTCTAGAAAATATGTTACTTCTGTATAAATAAGATTTTGAGATGTTAGAAAAAAATCAGTTCATTCATACAGGTAGCCCTATTAGCCTTAGGGACTATATCTGTAATAAGAGGATTCTTGTCCAAGCAGTGGAATTTTTATGTCTTTATTTGGGTAACTACGCATTATTACTGTTATTAAAAACAATACATAAGTTTGAATAAATAAGGGAATATATATTTACTTAGCAGTGTTTTTACTTAGATTCTATTAAATACTTTAATATAAGAATATGTTTTGTTCTATGGCTCAGTGTGTCACAGCGCTTCTAATAAATTGTCTTCCTTAACTAGTTTTCCAATCTTTGAAAATCCATATCCTATTGACATTCATGAGTCACCTGTTACCTGCACAGAATATTTTGCGGACTGTCCTCCAGATTTGATCCCTGTACTCTATTCTGTAGGAGCAAAACATAAAAAGCAAGGATACAGCAATAAGGTAAACAAAACCAATATTTTTTCTTTACACAAAGAAAGTAGATGTGTAATCTATGTTTTTGTAACGTCTTAGCAAATTATTTTTGTTTTACTCCTTTAATAATCGCTTCAAGGTTAATCCAACCAGCACCTTAGCAGCCTGATTACAGTCTGGTATTTGTCCCTCAGAAACACAACCACTTAAGCAGAACCATTAATTACCATTATATAGGACTAAATCATTAGGCTGCTGGGGTTATTGCAGATCAGACTGAGTTAAAGGAGAGACATCAATGTACAATTCAAATTTGTATGGATAGGTTATCTCTATCAAAGAAAAAAGGGAAAGCATTATAACTGAAAGATTCAAGCACAACAGTTCAGTGAGAGTTGACAGCACGTCTGTGAGATTTTTTATTAAATACGGATTTTAATAATTATTTTACTGAGCTACCAAAGTCTTACCATAATGCTTTAGAAATAGGACAAGCTGCAGAAAGTAAAAGAAGAAATGCAATTAATTTATAAATTTCAAGCTTTAAACTGGTTTATATTTTGGCTAGAACTAATCCATTTTAATAAATAAAGAAAAAAATGTTGGATAAACAAGCCAGACATCATCAGTTTTCTATTCATATCAACAGAAGTATTCTCCTTGGAGCTGCCTTGTTTTCCATTAACTCAGAAACTGAGCCCTCTATACTTCTTTTGGATCTTGGTTTGGAAAAGTACTTCAGAAAATATTTTATTTCTCTTATTTGAATCTACCCTTACCTCATACACTTTGCCACACCTACCTGTATTGCCTGCATCCTCTCCTGTCCCCTTGCTTTATTTGTGCACATGCAAATACACACTCTGAAGGCAGGTAGTCACTCCTATGCCAGCCACCCATTTCTGTATCCACAAGCATCCACTCCATGTATCTACACAAAGAATTTGTGGTCCCAGTTTTTCTCTACCCACTCATACTCTGCACACATCCTGACCCACTCTGCACTTGTCACCCTCTACATCCTGTGTCCTGTATCCATACGTGTCAGGGCTTTAGGCACAGGGCAGCGTGCTGCTTAACCAACCTAGGCCAAGAGAATGGGAGTCTTGCCATTAGTAAACAAAAGGCAAGGAAGAGATGATGATCTCATATATTCTGTAAAAATTGTGTTCTGTTATCTCATGGCATCATGCTCTGATAGTTGTTTCTGGGCCAGCTTCTTCAGTGGCCTTTGTATCCAAAATAATTTTTGGTCTATTCAGTGTTCTGTAGAAACTCCAAGAGACAAGCCATCTCAAAAGACCAGCAGAACTGTTTATTACTCCTCCCACTGATTCCTGTTTTATATTGTTGAATGTTAGCTCTGCAGAAATATTTTTAAAACATAGAACATTAGTTGATAATATAAAAGTGTTATTAAGTTTCCAAATCCTGAACTGATGACAGAAAAATGTTAATAAACTGTAAAAGCCTTGAATTATAAATATTTTTGTTCTTTTACAAGTTGTATTGGTTTTTGGAAGAAGATGTTGTCTACTGCTGAATTTAAAAATTAACCAAGCAAGGTTCATCAGAATAAGTTGTGATCTCTGTACTTTTGTTTGTTTAGGAGTGGCCTATCAGTGGTGGAGCATGGAACCTTGGAGCTCAGACATATCCTGAAATCATTATTACAGGGTGAGAATGAAACTGGGGATTGGTACTTCTAAAGTATTTGTGTCTACTCCTTTTGATTGTTGGTTAGCCACAGATAAGAGTTGAGATTTCACAGCATATGAATTTCCTGGCTCTTCGTTTGAGCAGTGTCACCATAGAAATTCTCTTGCTGAAGAAAACAGAACTTAGTAGCCAGGGATGAGCTACCATTAAGAACTGCAATTTGAGGCCCCAGTGTTAGACAGCAATTCTTGTGAAGGTGGGATCTTTGGAGGGAAAAATCTATTGCGAGACTATTTTGGCTTTGACAGTTGTAGAGAATAGCTTCAAAAAGGAGAGCAGCTGTACTTCTATAGCTGTCATCCCTTGTCCTTCTGGGGACTTTGTACCTGGGGACAGTTTGGAATTCATTTTAATAGCTAGCATTAGTGAAGGTGTGGTGCACTGGGATGAATTTCACCTTGTGGGTGGAGAAACAGAGCAAAAAGGTCTAGAAAGACTCAGATTGCAGTAGGAGCCCCATGAGCCATGGCTGATGGATTCCCAAGGGACCATACTGTAAAGCAGAAGCTATTCAGCTAAGATGCACAATGAGTTTTGCTGTGGTCTCAGTCATTTGTTTGGCAAGTTGTTGCTATCAATGATACTAAACATCTGTTTTTAAAAATAAGGTCATGATGTGTGCAGTAGTACAAGAAGGTGATGAAGGGATCATTCTCATTGTAAACAGAACTGTCTCCTTTCTCCAGCTTTACTTCAGGGAATTTATGTTAATAAAAAGAACATAGTTGTAAAGTATCAAGCAAAATGAAGTTACTTTCTGTCCTTTCAAAGTTCACTATGCATGGCATTTTTAGAGTGCGTAGGCTTGATGCTGGCCCACTGCAAAGCCAAAAGTGCTGTAACTTAAACTCATTATTAGTATGGGAAATAATTACTTCTTGTTGGAATCTTAAAATTCATTTGGGGTTTAGTTCTTTGCGGGAAATGCATGAAAAATATTTTATTAACCAAATGAAACTAATAAAATATTTTCTTATAGTTAGTATGTATGTCTTTAATATATTGTCAGTAAGTTATAGAGAGTTACATGTGCAAAGTGAGTTTTTCTACTTATATTAATTAGTCACTGAAAGTAGATGCTGTTTTAGAATTGCACCTTGTTTTAACACATTTAATTTTTATATTTTTTTTAAGCCATGCAGATGGATCAGTAAAATTTTGGGATGCTTCTGCCAGTAAGTTTCTAAAGTTCACTTTAATATAATACTGACAAATCACACAAACACACATTTATATATAAAACAGGATATTTAACCGGTTGAGTAGTAATACCTGGGCTGATATAATCAAGAAAAAGGAGTGAAATTAAGAATATTTTTATCAAGTTAAGGGGAAAAAATGCTGTTAATGAGATATATTAGGCAGAAAAGAGTGAGGAATAATAACTCAAGATCCAACATACTAAAACCTGTGAAGGATGAAGTGTTGGTAAAAAATCTGTACGGCACATTCTTCTTGTGTGTCTAGAAGAGAGGGCTCAATTAGATCTAACATTCAGTTCCAGTTGTCATGTCACTTCCATTCTGAGTGCAACAAAGTCTTCTTTATAGCTAAGTAAAAATAAAATTTTAAAATATATTCATACATTTCAATGCATGTTTAATCTGGTGAGGGTGGAAAATACCTAAATCTTTTCTTGTCCCATCTCAAATCCCAAGAAATAATTGGGAACCATTTCCATTCATCCTATGAGGAAAAAACTTCAGAAAATACTCATTCCATACAATCTAGCTATAACTGCACATATCAGCAACCAGCCTTTTCCCCTACAGAAAATACATATTGTATTCATTAGTAAAATGTAATTATTAAAATACACATACATTTTGATTGAAATGTAACCCATTCTGCTTCAAATAATGTGGTGGTGCTTCACTGAAGTTCCTGTAGAGTTGTCTTGTATTCTCGTCTCTTCTGTGGTTCAGGGATGTCTGGGTAATATCTCTCTTTTATGAGGTGTCAGTGTCTTGAAGAAAAGAGAGTGTGAAAGAAAATTCTGGATGAAATGCTAGGCATCGAGAGATTTAATATGATCCTAATAACCAGTCTCTAATGGATGCCAAGATCATGGAGTATGGGATACTTAAGCTACCTGCTACTTCCACATGGTGCCACAGAATTGTAATGATTAAGACTAGATTGTCATGACTGCTTTTAAACCATTTACAGCCAAATATGGCAAACGTTGACAAGTGTTTAATGTCAGCTAAATCTGATGACTTTATCAGGTACTTCCCTTTTTGCCTAACACCAAATATTTTCACTCAGGATGGACAAGGAGAAAATGAGGATTTCCAAAGCCTCATTTCACAAAGGTGTTTTAAATAGGCGCAGGAAATGAACATGGCCATGGGTTGGTTTTTTATTATGTAATTTGTCTGTTTGGAAATGGTGGGAAAACAGACATATGCTGCTCAGAGTTTACATCTTCCAGTGTCTTCAAGTTACAGTGAACACGAAAAAAATCCATCATCAAATGAGGTCAACAGTTTATCTGCAAAGACAGAAGTTTGTGGGAGCTTTAATATGAACAAAAGTAGGATAAGTAGTTTTATTTCGAGAAGTAGAGTGAGACATTAGACTTTGTATTGTGAATATTTTGTTTTTAACAAGAATGTGCAAATACAGACACTAAAGTTAGGGTGAAACAATACAGACTGCTGGAAGGCATTTAGTGTATATACTGCAGGGGAAGCAGTGTTTTAGTTATTCCTTCTACAATTCTGGCAGAAATGGGGAAATAAAAAAACCTCTCATAGGGAATATAAGCATAACCCCCTAATCAATATATACATGCTGCAATAGGAATTTTTCTTGTCATTAAAAGTTTGATAATGATGAGATGATCATGAGTATTCACAATCTCTTCACCAGTAATTGTACTTTCAGTGTATCTCTGATGTCTGGGTCCTAGTCCTGCTTTTCAGAACATGTACTGTGTTACTCGTACCATACTTGGTACTTTGTATTTACAGGGTTTTGATTACTACGAAGCTTTATTATCTATATTATTTACAAGGTGTTAATCTTTTTAATGGAGTTCAAAGTTCATTTCAGATTTCCTAGCAAGCATAATAACCTACTGGTATTTGAAGGCACGAAATACTTTGCTTTTAGACATATTTTAATTGTGTCATTTTGTATCTGAAAGCACAGATTTGTGAGAGACAGGGAATTGCTAAGCCACTGGAGCTGTTTTCTGAATGTATCTTTATTCAAAAGCCATTGCTATTTCTTATTTGCTCTTCTACAGATGGTACCTAGTAGTTCAGAGAAGCACAGAGAGTCTTGTCTTGTACTCTGTACCCTATGATTCTATAATTCTTCCAGTCCTAGTGCGCATGGACCTATGATGCCTGATTTGAAGTGCCACTCTAGATTTGCCACTGGGACTAAGAGCAACCTGAATTCTCTTTCATTGCCACTGAGGGCAGGAAGAATGATGTATTTATTACAGAAGCGCTTGCTGTAATTTGTGAAAATTTGGAAGTGCTTTATGTGCTGAAACTTTTTAAGACATTAAAAACTGTATATGCTAAACCTCCTGGAATATATCTGCACTGCCAAACAAAAATGTGTTTTTGCTGTAGTTGTCATCTGGTTACATAACTAAAACACTGTCCTTTCATCTTCCTGTTGCTCTTGTTACACAAGCTGGCCAGGCTGAGCTACCACGATTACACTGACATAGGCAACAGGTTTGCCTTTGTGGATATGCACACCTTTATAGGTGCTGGGCCTGACTTAATTTTTTGTGACTTTATGCAGTTACTGATTAATGCCACTGATAAACTAATGTAAAAACAGTAAAAACAGGGAAGAATGTAAAACATGATGGGGTTAATTGTCACCCCTCCTTTACCTCTGGAATTTGCTGCAGTGGAGTTCTAATCTTGACAAAAGCTTCTGGATATTAGGATTTTATATACAGGTATAAATATAGACCTACTTATTAGTCAAAAAATTCAAAACATTTTTGAACTCCCATTAATTCAGAAGGACTTTGTGTTGACCAGGCCACCAGAATACTTTCCTAATATTTTCTCCTGACTTACCATACAGTCTTTACATTCTGTCAAGCCCATAACCTCAGACAAATGAAACCTTAGTTTCACAGCCCTTTAGGAAAGTATCAATATTATCAGAGCCTCTCTATAACACTGAGTATAAGCCTAATTATGGATACAGTTATTTACAGCTTTGACATTCTGCCCCAGAAAGTACTAAGATATATTTCACAGACAAATACCCTTTTGAAAGGTATTAAAAACATATCCTACCACTAATGTGTACCTGAATAGTGTCTGTATTGTATAATACACATCTTCTCCTCTTAGGCTTTCCTAAGATTCCTTGTTATGCCACAACTGAGAAGAAAGTGGGAGCTGAGGAATTTTACAACTGATTTGCTTCATGTTAGTATTTTTTATATGTTTTAATATATTACAGTTACTCTACAGATGTTGTACAAACTAAAAACATCAAAGGTCTTTGAGAAACAGAAAGTGGGAGAAGGAAAAGCAACAGCTGAGATTGTGGAAGAAGATCCGTTTGCTGTTCAGATGATGTACTGGTGTCCTGAAAGCCGAATTTTCTGTGTGGCAGGAGTTTCTGCATATGTGATTGTTTACAGGTTCAGCAAACATGAAGTAAATACTGAAATTGCTGTAAGTACTTATTTCACTCTCTTATAAGAGAACATAATTTCTAAATCAAATTGTCTTGCTTCCTCTGTGCTCAAGTACTTAAATAAAAATAGCAAGCAGTATAAATACAGGTTTAGGGACATTCCATTTAAAACCTTTCCAGGGAAATCTTGGTCCTACTTAAGTTACTGACGAAAATCCGAGGGTTTGGGAACCTACTCTCCACATTCTTTTTGCTTTAGTAATAACATACAGTGCAGCTTTCAAACGTAGTTTGCTTTTAAGACTTTATGATCCAGTAATCTCTGTTGTATTTACCCAGTCTAAAATTACTGTCTGCTGTATGTTTTTATCAGTTAATGTACATTGTGTACATGCACAATGCTCTTTTTAACTCAAGTATTTAATCTCTTTAATTTCTGTTCATAAGGAGACTGAAAATTATTAATGAGTTTAACAAAACAAAAAGTTGATTTTTTTTCTCGCTTATGATGATGTTGTTTCCCTAAAGATGGAAACTATATGAAATGCCAGATTATTTCTCACCCTCCCTGATTATAGTTCTTTTCCTTTTCACACTATTTTAATGTTCTACTGTGGCAAAAACCTGTGTCATTTTTGGCCTGTAGCCATGTGCCTTTCTGTATAGAAATTCATTACCTGGAGCTCTTCTGTTGTTTTCCACTCATTTTTTTTCCCCCAGAGGCAATTATTAAGATGCCTGAATGTATCATTTCAGGAAAGATTTAGAACTAATGAACAGTAATTTCATGTTACTGACCAGCTCAGGTATCAGGCTGCTAAAATTACTCCATTGCAGTATTCTTACATTGTTCCAAAGCAAGTGCACCTTATCTTTTATTATCTATAATTTAATATCTTTTTTCCCTGTCCTTCACTTTTCTTTATGAATTGCAGCATTACTGGTATTTTCTAAAGTGTTATAATATGTGCAATTTAACAGTTTCTCAGATTTCATCTGTAATTAATAAGCATTTTTCTCTGAATATTAAATCATGCAATCTTAGTGGCAGAGTCACTGAGTTCCCCTGGATTTTGTGCATCCCTAAAATGTGTCGTCTCTCTTGTTTCTGCATTTTTTCTGCTTGCATTCAAGTCTTCACTCTTAAATGATTAATCAAAAGTATGAAATTCTTTGTTGGAATCTGTACCTGACTTTAGGCTGTGTATCTTTGTGTCTACTGAGACTGAGCTGACCTGTCTCAGGATTTCTTTGCTGCCTGAGGTACAAAGCACTTTGTGTCCTCGTTTCATTATCAGCCAGACTGAACTTGAGTTCAATCTACAAATTCCAGCATTTTAAGGCCCACACATTGGTCTGACTGCCCTGATGTCAGCATTGTAAAGTTACTGCCGTGGTAAATGGGAAGCATGGGGGCCACTCAAAGGTTGCTCTGTGTAGCTGGTAAGTCTGCAGCTGAATATGCCTTTGGGGCATAGGCTGTGCCTGGAATTTCCTCAACAGAAGTATTATTTGCATTATTTCCTGTCAGATTCTGGAGCCAAGGTGTATGCATGAGACAAATTCTGCTTCATACTCAACCTTGGAGTCATTGCCGTGCAGTTATATAAAAAGCATTTGCTGCTGTTATTTTTGTTTTCTCATCTGAATCCGCTCCAACCTGTCTCAAAAGGATGTATTGATTAAACATGATCACTTTCTCAGTGATCAGTCTTTACTCAGTGAAGCTCCTCTTCAAAGCTCTTGAGAAGAAACATAGGAAAAAAGTTTACATTCATTTGAATGTGGAAAGGGAATCAATAAGCCTAGTGATGAGATTTCCCCCCCAAAATATCTTTACTCTGTGTCAAAATAAGTCGGTTCAACATTTTTATAACCTTCCCAAGGTCCAGTGAAAGCAGGGACAAAAACATAAGAAAAATTCACAGTCATGTTGTTAGCCTGATTTTTTCCTTCTTTCTTGAAATGCACAGTAGCTAGAATGTAACAAAATTCATTTTAGTAGAAAAAGGAATACACACAGAAAAACATCCAAAGAAGAGTGGTGCACTTCTAACCTGGTAAGCAGAAGAACGTACTCTTCAACAGTTACTCTAGTCCTGTATAAAGATTAAACAGCATTATAAATTGTTTCAGTCATCTGCAGTTACTTCCAGATTCGATTTTTCTGAACTCAGTGTTTCACTTGTTAGTCTTTGAAGGCAGATGTCATCTGTAGGGTTCTTTAACTGATTCAGGCAGAAAGTATCTGTGGATTTTGCAAGGAGAAAACAAAAGTGAAATTTTGAGAAAGGACTCTGTCCTGGTTGAACAGAATAGTTTCTTTCTGAAATTTTATATGTTTTAACACAAAGGTTGAAAAACAGGTGACCCCTCAGTACTACTCACCTTTATCTCCCAATTCTCATAAAACTTAGGTATGTTGTTAATCTTCATTCTGGTACAGATGATGTCTCAGTGAAAGATCACTAAGACGGAGCTTGCAGTGTCTACTCCTGCAATTGTTCGTGTTCCTTTCAAGGTAGCAGCACTGAAATTACTGTTCAGCTAGTAATCCCCAGACCTTGTCTCTTTGAGGGCTGCACCTTGGTTTTTATTCTTTTCAAAATGGGGATCTCCTTGGACAACTCAGGAGGTAGAAAGAATTACTCAATATTTACTTACCTAGGTTTGAAGTTCCTGTCCAGTTCCCCCCGTGTTTTGGAGTCCTTCAGTTAATATTTCCTGAATTAGTTGAAAAAATTGTAGGGTGATTTGGCCTGGTTGGTTTCCTTTTCCCTTTCTAGAGAGGCCAGAAGGAAAGCAAAATGTAAGTGGTTTGAATTTTGCTCTCTAGAATCCACCAAACTCAAGTTCATTCGAAGGAATACAGAGCTGCTGTGCTGTTATCTCTGATTTCCCGGCCACCACCTATGGACAAATGAAGCTGATATATCAGTACTATTCACACAGTCAGGCTTATCCATCCTGGCTAAAACTTGTCTGGTAGAGACTGTGTTGTACTAGTAATCAGGAGGCAGAGTTGATGATCCTTCTAGCTCCTATCTGATGTTGCTGTCACGCTGTATAAACAATAAATGAAGGTATTCTTTGCCTGCAAATTATAATGATAAATGGGGGTTATTTACAAAAAAAGGCATACTGATATTTATTTGAAAGTAACAGAACTTTTAGTAGCTTTCCTTATTAAATGATAACTTAGCTTTTTATTTATTTAAGTCATTAGAGGTACGACTTCAATGCGAAGTCGAAGACATCATTACTCCTGAACCAGAAACAAATCCTCCATTTCCAGATGCCTCCTCCCAGCTTCCTTCTTTAAAGAGCCTTTCAGGCAGTACCAACACCGTAGCATGTGAAGGAACGATGAAGGATAGTATTCCATGTCTTAGGTAAGTCTATGCTGTTGTTCAAATATTTATCTTTCTATAAAGCGTTCCTATCTGTTAATCAATCCATCAACTACTAAGAAAAAGAGGTTAATTATATGTGACACAAAATGAGAAGAAACCAGAATATAGAACAAACAAAATAACTAAGGCAAAATAATCAACAAGGGATTTTAAAAGGATAGAAGTAATGATGAAGAATATAGACCGTTGTAGTAAAGGTTTGACTGTCATTTTCCAGTGTGAAATCTTCAAGCAATTTCTGAGGAACCTATTTTTTATAGTTCATGAAGGAACTTCCATAAAAGCTGACATGTGCAAAGCTTTCTCTTCTTGATTAATTAGTATAACACTAAAATTTTTCTTTATGAAAGAACAGTATGCATTTTATGGTGTGTAAAGCATGGAAACTGTGTTCATAATTATGAAACAATTTTTTAAATGTACAATTATGAAACAGTTGCACTGTGTGGAAGTGTATATTTGTTTAATCTTTAGAAAGAAGCAAATTGTTTTCTGCTAGAATACATTGTCACTGTTTTGGAGTAGATTAATATGCTCTTATTAATAAGGCAGATAAATTATGGGTTTGAATAGTTTAAAACAAGAATTCTGTACAAAACTCTATAAACTGTAATTTTCCAGCAATTAGAGTGCATTGCTGACAACAATTGCTCTCATTTTAGTGAATTCATTATTATTTTGGTCTAATTATTATTAAATCTTATAAATGCCTCAATTTTTTCAAAAGCAGTTTAAATTAACATTTCCTGACTTTGCAGATACTTTGGGCTACTTGGCTCCTGAAAACAGCATTAGTATTTAAAAGCAATATTGTGATATTGTCCTTGTAAAATTAACAGTATTTTTTGGCATCCTGTTCATTTGTCCACCTCATTCTGTCAGGCAATTGAACTTCAGACCTCTGTTTAATAATTAATTTGAAATGTAAATCAATAGAAGAGACAGAGATGAGTTATTAGAAAAATCCAAATGTGAAATCTATTTATGACATCGAAATCAGGAAGAATGCAATCATTTCACTGGCTAAAATTTTCCTTTAAGAGAGTCTTACTTGATTTTGACTGAGAAGGAGAGGAATTGTTGATGTTGGAGGCAGAGAAGTTCTAATGAAGTCATAGAGGTTCTGCTTGTTAGTTTTTAGAAGTTTTTTTAACTCAAATAATCTCACATTAAGCTGGCCAATAGATTTTTGTCAAATTTTACACAGAGTAACTGTAATCTTATTTTGACTGAGAAGTGATTTTCAAAGTCAGAGTAATTATACCCCAAATCCTAACTGGGTCCACAGGCCTTGTCTGTCTAAAAATTTCTTGTCTAGGAAGAATTATGATGGTAAAATGAAAGTAGTGCTGAAAGCACAGGAAAAAAACCAGTAAAAACCAGGATGATCCTGTTGACTTTACATGCGAGTCATTCAGGTGGGCAGCAGAATCTAAAATAGAGCAATAATTGCGTAAAGCTGCAGCCACCTGCACGTGGAGGGTGAGTGCACAGCATGAACTATATTGATAATGCACGTAAAATTTTACACTCATACTTAACTGGCTCCATTATGTTTCTTTTCATATCTGCTTCTCAACATTGTTACAGCAAATAAATGGCACTCCACACTACATAATTTTTCTAGCCAGAAGTCAGAATGACTGAATATGTTTGTGTCTGTGAATAGGTACTAGGAAGAAAGTAATTGGAGGGACTGAAATAATGAAAACTTGGCACTTCTCTGAAATCAAAAGTAACTGTTACTGAGAGAGGCAGCCAGCACTATGGAATAAATGTTGTTCTTGCTTCTTTAAGAAGGTTTTGCAGTGAAATATACAGCTGTAATAGCCTAAGAAACCAGTGGATTTGTGATTATGCAGATAAATACTTTTGATGTAAATGCTGTTATCATAAAGCTGTACCTAGAATGGCAGTCTTTGTTCCCAGACTTCTAGTATCATCCCAAAATTAGGTCAATCAAGGGTTTCAACAGTAGCTCCAAGTAACTCCAAAGTGATAAGGAACTGTGAATATCTTGTGCAGAAAACTAAAACCCAAAACTTTGCAACAACCAAATTCAGTGTAGCATAACAAGAACATGTTGAGGAAATCACTGAAATGTCTACATTCCTTCTGCTCTTACTCCTGTAGTCTGTTTAGGCTTATACTGTAAACACTTCAAAAAAAAAAAAAAAAAGCCATCCAAGACAAGGTGAAGAACTGAATATCTGCATTACTGTTCAAACAGGATCGTTAGTGAAATAAGGGAAATAGCTCAAAGATTCTTAAGCAGGAAGATGTCACAGGAACATGGGAATGACAACCTTAATCATGAAATCTGAAATTACTTTGCTCCATTATTATGGTCTTTTACCACCTACAGCTTATTCTTTGCTTAGAGAAAAACCCTGTGAAATAATATCCGTTTTTACCAAAGTGGACCCTCAAATTTGCAGTGAAAGGTACTCAGAGGGAAAGGTGTTTGCTTTTTTCCCTCAGGTGACAACAATTGAAAAGAAAACTTAGAAGGTACTTCAAGTTCTCTAATTTTTTCAGCATGCTATTAAAAACACGTTGGAAAAGTAACACCACATTAAAAAACATGTTTCAGAAGATCAGAATTATTTCTTCAGCCATTGTCAGTCTCATGGTAGCTTGTTTAGAAGAAGGAAAGTATAAATGCATTGCTTTGACAGATACTTGTGTGGAGCAGCATGCTTGCCTCTTGTGTTCCCCCACATCATCAGTTATGTGGATGGAAAGCTCAACTGAAAGGGCATTAGACTAAGTCCTGATTCTTGGATCTCGTTTACCTGTTCTATAATTTTATGACACTTCTAAGGGCAGGAACTGAAAGCTGAAAATAGGGTGCAAGATGGAAAGACCACCATTATGCCTCTTAAAGGCTTATCCATAGACATTAGAAGTTGAAGGGCTCCATCACAAAGATACTCTGAAGGACTGTTTGGTGAAATATTCCGCTTTTGCTTGCTGTGAAGTTTCTTTGAAAATAATACATCTTTACTGTATACAACTCTTGTTTGTAGTTTCAGTTTATCCGATCTCAAAAGACCCCTCTGCCTTAGCAGCTTGAGTTCACAGATGTTCATACCTTTGTTCTCACCATGAATACTCCTGGGTAATCCACGGCTTGCTTCGTTAAGCTTATTGATAGCATCACTTCAGAAATGCTCATGGATATGTAACATATGAACAAAGAAAAGGGCAAAGCTTTAGGGCCAGCAGAACAGCTCAGAAACTGCAAAACTGAACAGAGGTTTGCTGTTAATAGAAAACAGCAATACAAAGCTATTGCCAACTGTAGTGGGTTGAGCACTTGCTGAACTTTACTGTCACATCTTTCCTGTGACAATATCCAAGCCAAGTGCCTGATTACTCCAGACAAGTACACATGTAAGGTCTGAAGAGTACTACAGGGAAAAGAAATAAAACAGTGAGTGTGCCAAGCCGCTGTTAAGGAAATGCGTTTAGAGAGAGAGATGAGAAATTACTTTCTCATGAAGTAAGAGATAAGGGAAAGTTCTGGCAAGGTCTGTGAATCCTCTAGAACAGAAATATAAGTAGTACAGCATAAACTGTATTACTGAAATGGTTAAACAATTCAAGAGAGGGTGTGAATGTATTTTGAACAGGCAGTTATCAGAGGTATCAGGTGCAGGTACCTGAGTGCTGCTGGAAAGGGTTGCAGGGCAGCCTCTGTGAGGAGCAGCTGGGGTTGCCCTGTGCTGTACACAGCAGTGCACAGCTGAGCCCCACAGCCAAGAGGGTGGATCCTCTGGGAAAACAAATTTAACAAAGGACAAAAATGCTGCACAGCAGCTATGAGAGAGAAGAACAAGAAAAAAGGATGAGAAACAGTTCTGCTGACACCAAGCTGAGAGAAGGAGGAAGAATTGCTTCAGGCACTAGAGTAGAGATTCCTCTGTGGAGGAGACCATGATGGTACCCAATGTTCTCCTGAACCCTCTCCTGTGGAGAGTCCACATTGGAAAAGGCTCCTGACAGGAGCTGCAACCCATGGAGAGAAGCCCACTCAGGAACAGGTTTTCTGGCACAAACTGTGGCCCATGAGGGATCCACACTGGAGCAGTCTGCTCCTGAAGAAATGGACTCCACACTGGAACAGGGGAACTGCATGAAGAAGGAATGGCAGATACAAAACACAGAGTATTATGAATGGACCGCAAATACTGTTCCCCACCCCTGCTGTGCTGCTTGGGGAGGGGAAATATGTAGAAGAATCAGGAGTGAAACTGAGCCTGAAATGAATGGAGGGGAGAGGGTAATTTTATTTTCAAAGAATTTTTCACTCTCCTACTCTATTTTTAATTGGCAATAAATTAAATTAATTTTTCCCAAGTTGAATCTACATTGCCTCTGATGGTAATTGGTAAATGATCTCCCTGTCCTATCTCAACCCATGAGTTCTTTAATCTTATTTTTTTCCTCTGTCCTGTTGAGGAAGGGGAGTGAGAGAGCAGCTCAGTGGGTGTCTGGCAGACAGATGGGGTTGACCTACAACAGATATGATGCTGTTATTAAGAAAATAGTCTTTATGTTCTAAGAAATTTTCAAAAAGCTTCTACTGTTAACACTGAGCAGGAGATTTTATCTCTGTGTCGTAAGGTACACCCAATACTCCATATCAAACCATGAAAATGTGAGAAGCAGTGCACTGTCATTTGTTTTTCATAGCCTCTTTCATAATTAAATCACTAATTTCTTTGTATATTGCCCATTGTGCTACTGGAGTTACTTTGTTGAGAACTTCTGCCCTGGTGTTATTCTGTGGTTATGTTTTATTTCTATTTACTTCAGTTTTCTGCATCTATCTTCACTTTTCCAAGATTGCCAGTAGCCCTGTTTGCCACCAAGACCTCTATCCCAATAGATGCAGTCAGAATATGTACAAAGAACCTGATAGCCCTGGTTATTGAATGGGAAGTTTGAATATCCTCTCTTGGAAGAAATGCTTACTTACTTGCCCCTGAATAGGAATTAGTTGTGTTTTTCCCCAATTTGACCCATCGTCTTTTCAAGTGTATGAGCCCGGACTGCTTGGAAAACTTGCAGAGTCACATTACAGTCACATTCAGGAGATAGTCTGTGTCATCAAAGAGCTCTTCTCCAAGATCCAGTACATAGGATAACACTGCTTAAGAATGGTAGACATAAATGCATAGAGAAGAACTCAAAGCAGAAAGAAATATTATGTACCAAAAATTGTGATTCTTCAGAATGTGTTGTCCGTGTCTATGTTCACTAGCTACTCTCTTTCCTCTTCCGTTTCCCAGTCTTTTTGGGGGACTGTTTTTCACAGGGTTGGAGGATTATATGTGATAGACTGCCCTGTTTTATGCCCTTGTGCCAAGGGGGGCAATACAAGCAGTCTCACCAGTAACAGCTACAGTGAAAATGCACTGACTAGTGGGTTTTACCTGTAAATTACTACCTACAGTGTGAATGCACTAATGACTCACATGAATACCTCAAAGTATTGCTATTATTGCATAATGTTTTCTTTCAGTGTACCCCACATTAAGTTGTACCACTCAAAAATGCACATAAAGCAGTCATGCAGAGGTGTTCAGCTCTTACACTTCCCCTTAAAATGTACACCTTCACTACCTGCTTTGCAAGTCACTGAACTTGCTATAACACTGTAGGAACAGGTGTTAATAGTTATATCAGATTTGATGTAGGAAGCATTCATTCACATATTAGGTGACTGTACTCCTAGAAATAAAACAGGACTTGTTTGCACTACATGGGCAAATAAATTTGTCAAGTCCATAAGTTTTGAATATGCTCTGGTGAGGACCATTACAGAAAAGTGTATCTTCATATCTTCTTTTGCCTCTTTGCATTTTTCTGTCGTGCTTTACTTCAGAAGAAAAAACTTCCAAATCCACAGAAATATCCCTTTTCCAAGTCTCAGAAGCAAATATTTCAGGTTTTCCATTCAAGTTCACCATTCACAATGATGCAAAGCAGTTGTTATTCATGGCCTAGTGTTTGCTTGTTTGTTTGTTCTTACTTTGTACCTCTTCTTCTTAGCGTTAAGGCTCGACCTGTGCGGATGCCTCCTGGTTACCAGGCAGATCTTGTTATCCAGTTGGTGTGGGTGGATGGGGAGCCTCCACAACAGATTACCAGTCTTGCTGTAAACTCTGCTTATGGACTGTAAGTAACTCAAAATTAAGGTCGCATTGATTTATTGTTTATTGCACTAAATCACGTGTTTTCCAACTATACTTTGGAATTTCCCACAGACAATTAAGGTCAAAGTGAAGTATTCAAATGATGCTGTAAATCAGATTCTTGGGGAAAAATTATTTGAACTCACATAGAGATTGTACTATGGGATGTTAAACTGCCATTCTTGCCAATATTTTTACTAATCCTATTTAAAAGAATGAATCTTTTCACATAATTCTTTCCATCCTTTCAAATAAGATCTAATTGCAGTTCAAATCTGTAATTTTCAAAGTTATTTTGAAAGGTTCACCAAGGTGAAATGCATTTAATAGAAAATGGTGAAGTGATTAACTGTTAAATGCTGTTTATCATGACATCATATCTTAGTTGGAAATTGTCTTCTGAGAGCAGCATTTTTATGTCTGTGCTAATGTCTGTTTGCACAAAAACCGGTGACCTGAAATTGAGAATTGAATAAGGAACATTTAAATGCTGTATTCTCTGTGGCAATGCAAATGACTGTGTGTAATTGTTTCCTCGGGTTCAATTTATTTGCAAATTTTTAATGTTTTCTTGTACTGAGAGTCACCCAGATACATTAAAATGGTTTTCCCTGTCAGTGTTACTCCAGTAAAGCTATTGGCTGTAATGGGTGTTAGGTGCTGACTCCTGCTGATTTGCAGTAAGTCACTGGATTCTTTTCAGAGACTTTGGCAATGTAATGCAGAGTTTTTACATATGTGCAAAAATATCGTCTTTTGGGGGCTGTTTTTTCAAGTTGTCAGCCTGAATTTCTAGATAATTTCCTATTCATGAATTCCAGGAGTTTCTTTTCCATACATTGATGCATTTGTCATTAGTGCAAAATGTTAGCTTTTGCCTGATTTGCTCTCTTGCAGGTCTCAGACCTCAGGGCAGTATCTGAATAATCACACCATTCTCTCAATTGTAAACTATTCTGATAGGCTGTGGTTCTCCTAATAGTCACAGTGGTTTTCTAAACCACTGATTTGATTCAATCAAGTTCTTTAAATGGTTTCGTTTGCTAGGAGCAATAAGAGTTTACAGGACAACCTCCTTTAAAACACCATATGCTAAGTATATGAGTGTTTCAGAAATAAATGCATATATTTATGCATATGAATGAAATAGACTGATAACCTAAATTTAACTTTCCTACAAAAGCTACCCAAGAAAGGTCTTTTTCCTTATATTTTTTCTGCAGACTCTCTTCATTTCTCATGTCTCTCTTAACTTTTTCCTCAGGCCTATGACAAGGCGCAGGCCTTTCTTCCACCAGAATTTTTGTTTACTACTTTGATTGTAACCTGTTATCTGTCTTCACAATGTGGAAAACCTATGCCACTTCAGCATGAAGCCTGAGAACATGTAATTTTTGCCATGCTAGTTGTAGAGTTCTTTGGGTCATCTTTTGCCTAATTTTTCTTCCTATACTAATCAGTTTAACTAGGTCAAAGGCATAAAATGGTGTGTATTCTGGAGAGTCTCTTTCCAGTATTCTTTTAATTACTATGATTTCTGTAACTGTTTTACTGCAGCCATGAAACAGGAATAAAATGAGATGCAAAAAACCTTTATTCCCAGCAAAGATTAAAGACTTCAGACACTGTAAAATTTTATTTATTGTATTTGGTTTACTTTTAATAGTACCAAGGCTACAAATTAAAAGTATTAACACCTGTTTTCTTTATGATAAAATGGATCATCAAAAACTTCTTCATGTTATGAAAGTAGGAAAGAAAATTTTACAAAATGCTTCAATTCCAACTGAAGAACTAGATTAACCTTGAGGAACAAGGTTAAATACAAATAATAAATTTGTTTTAAAGTAGATTCTGTTGGACTGAAAGCAGTCACTGAAAATTTATTACCAGCCCATGGGGTAACAATTTTCAGCCAATCTGCATATTAATTGTCAAGAAATGTCTGATGAGAGTTTATGACATTTCTGTGAAAGATACCAACAGAATAGAACATCACCTAGCAACTAATTCTGTTCATTGCTCAAAACTGAGAAATTCATTTTGTATTTGATTTCATAAGGACTTCGTTGTTAGCAATTTATCTTAAGCCTTGTTAATAGTAAAGGCTGTCTATATTTTTTTTTAACAATCCTCAGAAGTGTTATAATATTAATGAGCAACTTCTGACTCTTTTTTAAACTAATTTGTTTGGGTATAAGAAATATTAGATCCATGCACATGTGTGAAATTAGATGAGTTTAGAAAAATACAGACCAGGAAATGATGCATTTTGTTAAATTGCTGACCAGGGGTGTGAATGATCACTAGCTCTTCTTGTGACTCATGTTTTCCAAAATTAATAAATCTCAGGTTAATAATTTTCAAAGTGCAAAAGGCTATTCTTTTCCCTAAAGTATTAATAGATGAGACTGCCACTTGTCATTTTTATTCTTTTTTTTTTCTCTGTCCAGAATGCAGGGACTTATGAACACATAAAATCATTTTTCATTTAAAGCCCTTACCCTCATTCACATGAGTCCACTCCTTGAACTTGTCCAGGTCCTTCTGGATGGCACTTGTCCCTCAGGCACATCTCAGCTTGGTGTTGTCTGCAAATTTGCTGAGGGTGCCCTCAATCCCGCTGTCTCTGTCATTGGTAAAGACATTAACCTGAACTGGTCCCTTTATGGGCCCCCGAGGGACACCACTCCAATGGGGAAAACAAGTCAATGGGGAAAATCAGAGTGCACTCATAGATATATTTCTATAATATTTCCATAGATGCTGTACTAAAGCCAGTGTTAAGACAAGGGTGGTAAACACAGTGTAGTAACAACTAGTAGAATTTGAGCCCCTTTTGTAGATGGTGCCTTAATTTGCTAGTTTGACAATTGAGGAAAAATTATTTCATTTTTCTTTACATGTTACTTTTTTATTTGCTATATGGAACGCTCTTTTTTATAATAGAAGCAGGCTAAGAAAAGGTGGGACAGAGAAAAATTTTCTAGCTACCCTGCTTCCCCTTCCTCCACCTCATTACTTTTCTCTTACATCGTTGTTTTTCCACACACAAATTCCTTTCAGGTATTTTGGAGATATATTGAGTGCACAGCTCACTTTTAGTGTGCATATTTTGCAGTGATTTGAACTAACCATCTTAATCACTTTTTACATAAAATCACAGAACCTGATACCAAGTGATTCTAAATATGATTAAACACAGTTAGGGGTTTTGAGTTTCTCTGCGTCTGTACCTGCAATCCTTTCTGTCTGGAATTTAAAACTGGCATCTGATAACAAAAGGAGAGAGATCTTGCCCATAAATCAAACCACCATCAAAGTACAATTGCAGAAGCATTTCAGAGGGGTAGAAACTGTTTTAATAGGAATCTCTGCTGTAGATAAGCTGACAGAGTTGAAAGAAAATTTTATAGATGCCTTTCAGAATTGGATATCTTCACAATACAGCCTAATATATTTCATTTGTCATTTATATTTAGCTTTAAAATAATTATTTTACATGTGTTTGTATTTATATTTTAATTCATGTATGTATTTTATATGAATGCATAACGACTTGTTAAGATCTATGTCCCAATTTTTAGGCTTAATTGATACCATTATTATTAGAATTATATTGTTCAGTGAAGCAATGTTTAGATATTACTGCAATATGTTTGATACAGAAAGTTGGTAGAAGTTGTAAGTCTGCTTTCTGGAAAGTTAATTCAGAAAACAGGGTTTTAAAAATTCAGGATTACCAATCTGTAAGAAATAAAAAATGTAAGCTTTGAGTAGTTTATGAAGAAAAAGTTTGTGCAGAGTTCATAATGAAAATTAATATTGTGTTCAGAACTTAATTACGTATTACTAACACGTTTGAGGGACATTTCTCTTTGCAGAGTGGCTTTTGGGAACTGCAATGGCTTGGCAGTTGTGGATTTCATACAGAAGACAGTCCTGCTGAGCATGGGCACCCTCGACCTCTATGGATCGAGTGATCCCTACCAGCGCCAGCCTCGCTCACCTCGCAAGAGCAGGCAGTTTGCTGCAGGTAGGAAATAAATCATTGTGGTTATGAGCCTGATATGTTTCTTTGGTTTTTTTGCCTGTGGCTTTTTATAGTGCTTTTGAAATGCATGACTATTTGCCAGCCAATGGAGTTTCTGTAACTTGACAGAAGAAACTTGACATGCTCTAGGTGCAGGCACTTTCTCAGAAACATGTTTTATAAGGTTTTCTTCTTTCGGGATGGAGGTCAGCAAGTAATTCCCTTAGCTGAGTCTGTAAAAAATCGTAATGAGCAGACCAATAAATTGTTTCGCTGGCAGTCACTTGAAGAGTAGTTTGTGTGCTATTTTCTTTCTGGTTTCATACCAATAAATAAGACTTCAATTTAAGCTTAAATGTACCTTCTGCCAGGTGCTATTCATTTGAATAGTCAGCTAGTGTTTAGAGAAGTGTAACACATTATGTAGGTAGCACAAGCAGCTCAAATTAAGCACTTCATTAGTGAACTGAAGTTCTTGATATAAACTTACAACATCCATTTTAAAATTTGATGCTAGGAGGATCACATCTGTAAGTCATAACTGTTATTATGCATTGTGTATTAGAAATATTAATACTTCAATACAGCTAAATTTTGCCATACTGTGTTGGTTATCTAAACATTTACTTGTATGAGAAAAAGTCAGAAGATCATCTGTTTTTCAAGTCTTTTCACTTGACATATTCCATAGTAACATGCAAGAGTCAGACACAATTATAGAATGTGTTTTACACAGCTGTGAAGTTTTAGAATTAGATTTTAAAATACGTTTGAAAATGTGGAGTTTTAAATCTAAGCCTAAAATTATAAAAGCAACAGATTATAGTGGGTTTATGCCATCAGCATTTTCATCAGCAGACCCTGCACTAAATCATCAAATCCTACTTCTCCATAGAGTTATGGGAAATGTTTTTTTTAATTGGAAATGTGTTTACACTCCAAACAGAAAGTAAAATTTAGAGAAAATTTATAGAATAAAATATAAGTGTTCAGGCCTCCTTCTGCTCCTGCAAGACCATTTATCTGAATTTCTATGCATTTAATCATGGCAAGCTTAGTTCCCATCTGTGCCAAGTGTTAAATATGTAAATTTGGCACAGATGAGGAGAGAAGAGACAAGCAGCTTCAAGTTACCTTCAGTTTCTCTGTCTGGTTTCAGCCAGCCTCACAGCAGCTCCCTAAGAAATGTGAGCACCTAGCCACAAACAACACACTGCAGAACCCTGTACAAAAGTTGGAGGATTGTTCATGCAGAAAAAGCTGTTATCAGCGCTGTATCACAGAGGGTTTTTCTCTGTCAGTGGCAGTCTGGGCCAATCTTTTAAGGCATCATTCCAGCTATCCAGTGCTGCCAGACTGGAGCTCACTGGGGATCAATGACCACTAAGAAGGATTGCACACTTCTAGATTGCTCATAGAAACTGTGCATCTAAAAAAAGCCTCAGCTGCTTTCTCACCATCCATCCCACATCCTTTACTTTTTTGATTATTTTTCTTGTTATATCTCCCAATTGGAAGGTAAGCATCTGCTGAAATTTCTTCACCTTGGCTGTTCTAGGTGCTGGTTATGATATCACTTCCTTTCACTTTAGACTGTTTTTTCTCTCTTTCCTCTGCCTGCTGCTGATGCTGGTGTACTGGCATGTTCCAAAGACAACTTTTGCATGCGTGGCCTGTCTAACTTTTATCCAGATTTAACGAAACGGATCCGTACTTCCTATCAGAGTAAGTTCTATAAAGGTTAGGCAAAAAGCTTTATCATGATTGGATTATGCCTGACTTAAACCCTTGTGTTTGTGCTTCGTAATGTGTTTTTTTAAACACATTCAGCATGCATGCAAACTTATTACATTTTGTGATGTCAACCATGCTTATTTTTGACAATTACCTTTATTATACAGAAATTATTTTCTTTACAAAGAGTCGAAGAGAAAACCTCAGTGTTACATGGGGCAGACTGGGCCTTAGAAATTATTTTTCAGCAATGTTATGTTCTTGGTGACAGTATCTTTCTTTGGTTTTATATTCATTTCCATGTACATTTACTAATATGAAGCATTTCTTGTTTTGCAATGGCACTATCTGTAGTTATCAATTAATTCTTCCCTTTTTTCAGAAGAACAATGTGGCTTAAAAGAGTACCCATTGGATTGGATGCTGTGAAATTTAAAATTTTAATCTTGGTTTGGTACTTTAGTGTTTGGCTTTGGGGAACCATCCCGTGCGTCTGATCTTGGATGGGGAATGTAAAGTGGCATAAAAATACATACATCAAAGAGGGCTATGAAAATTAATGCTTTTAATATCTTTAAATTTTGAGTTATACTGATATGAAATTTAAATATTAGTATTCTTCACTGCAGAATGAGTGAACAAAGCTATAATTAATTTTTAAACAATGACTGTTCAACAGATGAGCCATACATATCTTAATTAACTGCAGTGCTTATATGTAATTAGGTCTCTAGGATGCCTCTTTTTAAAGTACTTTTCACAGAACAATGGGATAGGCAATTTTATGTTAAATATTCAGTATAGGCAAGATGAAGGAGTGGCAGTTGTTTTATCATCTCTCATAAATATAAAGTTATGTAGCTATTGAAATACATTTGTACACTTGCACGACACATTCTGTTCCATCCCTCTAGGCTGATTTCTGTGACTTTAGTTCATAACAGTTCATAAAAGGTGATCTGTTTAGTTAAAAGACTAGTCCAGTTACAAATTCAGCAGTCCATAAAAAGATTTGGTGTATGATATCTGAAAGTCTATTACTCTGGTCTTGCTAATTTCAAGTCTGTAACAGAGAACCTGAGAGACAGCAGTCAAAGGTTTGGAGCTTTTCTCCCTCCTCTAAAAAATTAATAAATTCTAAGGCCAAAAATTACCAGTGTTTTCACTGAGAATTACAAACATAGACTATAGAGTCTTTCTTAGCTGAAAATGTATTATCTTGTTTCCATCTTCATCCCCAGAGTCAGAAAAGTCTACTTCCTATGAAGTATGAGTCTGAGTTTTGAGCATGATCATCAGCAGCTTAATTTCTTTCCTCAAAAATGATTTGGTTCTTGCTTTTGTCATTTGATGCTTGTACAGGGGTATATATTGTATGATATGGAAGATACACCAAGCAGTAAGATCACGAACAGGACCAGAATCTGTCATAGACTGAAAATATCTTGCTAAGTCATTCTCAAGTTGTGCTTTTTTATATCTCTTATCTGAGAGATGAATTTAAGTGTGGTACTAAGAGAGGATTTTGGATTTTACCTACAAGTTTATCTTCTCTCATAAGGGATGATGATGGGAAAAGTAAATTATTTTTGGAAATTGTGCAGTCAGAGCTGATATTATTATGACAAAAGCAGGAGCAGTCATGTGATAACATAAGTATTAGGTCTAAAGTTTTAAGGGTTATATCAATGAAAATGGAAGTTAATGGGAAGATATACGATTAGTTGATTTGATTAAGTAATGAATCGGGAAGACAATTTCATGTGGATCAGTTTGAGAGAATGAGACTTGTAGGCATTGGAGCCAAAGAAGAGATTGTCAGTGAGCAAGATACTTAGATTTTGGTTGGTCGTTTTAGAGGTGGTTTGCAGGAAGAGACAATGTAATTTAGTATCCAGCCTGAATGTGAGAGTTAAAGTGTGGTGTTCAAAGATGTAACCAATATTTTAGAGTATCAGAGAAGACAGTGATACTGATAGCTCTGTTGATGTAGTAAAGAGGAGACTTCAGCACAAAAAAAAAAAAGTAGAGTTCATCTTGATGATGTTACGTTCATATTTGGACACTTCTGTGTAGATTTTAGAAAGATAGGATTACTACTCTTAACTTGGATGGAAGAAATCCAAGTTAGAGATGTGTATTTATGAATCATTAGAGAATATATATATATATATATATATATTTGTATTTATATATATAAATATAAAATTATTGTCATGTTTATATACATACTGGGTCAGAGAAAGGAAGTGTTGATATTTCAGTCTGGGATGTCCTGCAAGTGAACAGGGAAAGGAAAAAAAAGAACATGTAAGAGAAGAAAGCAGCAATATGTTGGAGAAGAGAGGCTTTCCAGAGGAAAGACATAATCGACAATGTCAAGGACATCCAATATGCAAAGCACAGTGGTGGAATAAATGTTTTGAATTTCAGCCAATAAATCTACAGATAGCTTGATAATGGTTACATATGTAAAGTAGACTCAAATGTACCCAGAGTGGACTTAGAGCATTAAGCCAGCACATTCTCTGGTTTGGGAGGTGAAAGTGGGAAAGGGAAAGCAAGGAGGGAAGAAATGTAACCAATTCTAGGATTACATAGTGGAAGAGACTGAAACATAGTGGTCTGATCAGGGAAGTAATTTGAGGAAAATAAGCTAAGGTGAGCATAAGTGCAGAGCTGGGGATAACTTTCAGATGTTGTTGACCTGTTCCATTTGCTGTAACATCTGCAGCCACCTTCCTTTGTAGCAAAATTATACGACAAACTAGATAAACTCACTCTGCTGTACTGCAGAATTATGTTGTTGGTTGGTTGTTGTTTGGTTTTCTTCTTCAATTGAAATCAAGTGGTACATGTTATTACCTGATTTTGGGTGACATTCATTCAAATATTAAAACAAGTACATTTACTGCATCTAGAGGGATAATGTCTGCAGCAGAATATAAAAATACTAAAATGATGCAAAAGGAATTTGCATCTCCTACTAGAAATTCATACCATCTGTTGGTAGAACAAGAAAATAGTCTTTATGAAACATCCAAAATGTTGTCAAGTCCAAAGGATGTTGATACCTTGCAAAATAATTTTCATAATGAAGACTTTTCAGAGTTCCTCCCACAGACCAGTCCTTTGAGAGGAGGTGAGCGGAAGTAACCTTGGTCTGACAGGAGGACACAGAAGACTGTGTGCTATGAGTCATTATATATCAGTAATTGACACTTCAAGTCACACCTAAGAAGCTAATATAGGTTGAGTTTTAAGTCAACAGCTATATTCTGAACTAACTAGTTTCCAAAGCATGCACGCATCGATACATATAGATATATAAACATAAAGAAAACATAGTCTGGTAATTCAGTGTGAAGATGATGGGTCAAGATAACTCTGAGCTTACTAATTTTATTGACTTGTGAATATTTATGATAACTTATTTATAAATCATATATTTATAAGCAAAGGAAAAATAATTTTAAATTATGAGTTCATTAAAGTTGCTACCTCATACCAGACAGCACAGGTTTTGATTCTTTAATGAAGAAGAAATAGGAATCACAGTAAACTTTGGAAAGTATCCATAAGACATGTCTTTAAAAGTGTTTTAATGCCTAATGTGATATATTTACATCTTGCACTATTTATACATGTTTGTGATTTGCTCAGATCAAAGCAAATTTCTTTATAATGTCTGTGGGTACATCTTCTCTGAGGTGGTTGTTCACCTGCCTCAGGTGCCAGCCTCAGGTTTTTGCCTTTATTTTTACTGCTATGTTCCTCTTGCTCTAGGTGGGATCAAAATTTGCTGGGGTGGTGGTTTTGGGAGGCTAGAAATGGCTAAAATATTTGGAGCACAAATTGTGCCTACAGAATTTCAAAATGGAAAGTGAAAATATTTTTTTAATCTAATTTCAGTAGCTGTTGTAGTCTCTCAAATATTTGAGGGAAGCTGAGGTCCATGGAAATATTTATACATGGTAAATTATTGAAAATATTTAGTTTGGTTTCCTTAAAAAGGAAATGACAGTAAAAAATGAACAGTAGTGCAAGGAAAAGCTTGAGAGCTCCCTTTCTTATCTCAAAGGGAAACATTTAGTGGAATCAAAGGTAACACATAAAAATTGATGAATATGTGTTTATCCTTTTCGGTGAATGATGGTTGAGCAATTCATTGCCTTACAACATCTTCAGAATTTAGAATTTGGCAAGATTAAAAGAGACTTTGGATAAATGGGTGTGTAATGAGCAGAACTCATTATAATAATTTCAAAGCAAGAAAGATTTATGGCAGGAGAAAATCTCCAAGTGGAAGTGCTTAAGCAAATCTGAGTGAGATTAAGCCAATGCTCTTGTGCAGGGTACATGGTACCACTTATGTTTCACCCAGGGATATATTGCACTTCTTCTATAAAAGCATCTGTAGATGGTCATTGCTAGGGGTGACAGTGGCTTGACAGCAGGTCAAGGTTTGTAGAGAAGTTCATGTGTTCAACATTCTTCAATACCATAACATGAAATGTATCTGTAATGTTTTATGTTGCCAAAGTGTGCCAAACATGAAGAAGCCTTGGTCTTCTTACAGCAGTTGCTCTTGGGTGATGCAGTTTGGTGTTTTTCCTGTTTAAATCCATAGCACCATAATTTATATTGAGATGTAATATTGTTTTTATGAACTCCATAGTAAAAAAACCCCATACTACTCCATAGTAAAAAAACCCCCAGAAGCAAAATCTGACCTGGGATTTGACATTGTATTCAACACCAATACTAATTATACAATGTTTAGAACATCATGGCCAAGGTCTTAACACTTTAATATCTCCAATAATGCATGTACAAAATAAACAGTATAATATTTGATTTATCTGAGGCCTCTGATGATATGGAAATGTACCAAAATTGCTCCCACTGCACCTTGCAGAAAGTTCTGCAGCAAAAATCAATTCTGTCCCAAATCTCTAGTTACATACAGAAGCCTTAGGTTCAAGTGGAATCAAGATTTGCTATAAGAAAACTGTACTAGAGAAGCTCCCTAATGATTACAGTTTCTGAATATCCTCATAACATCAAAAGTGACAACTCAAAATGGATTGAAATATAAAATTTTGTCACGGATTCTAAGTTAAATCAAAGAAAGATTCAAGTATATTTCTTAAAATAAAAAATCTTTGGTTTTCAACAATATTATCTGGTTTGGCAGCTCTTGCTTTTTAAGTCAAGAGCAAGTATGTTGTTAATACTGAGTTAACAGACTAAATCAATACTGCTGGTTTTCCAAAGGACTCTCAGCATTATTCTTGCACTCCTGCATCTTCATTAGTGGTAGAAGCTTGTTTTGTTCTGCTTGTTGGGGCTCTGGATTCTCCCCAGTTCTTTTAGCGGATCAAAAATATATTGTAATAAAGTTGTCAGTACCTACATTAAGATTCCACTGGTTGTAATACTAAGAGAGCAGAACTGGTGACTGAGTGGTAGCAGAACTTTTCAGAACAAGAGTGCATATGAATTTTAGTGATGAGGGTCTCTGGACATGAGGGTCCAAAATCAATAAAAATTATGCCATGTAATCTTACAGGAGCCATGGTGCGTACTGAAGGGTCCTTGTAGGGGGTTTGATTCTCTGTATGCAGTACAAGCAGAGTGTGTGTAAATGCAGTATCAATATGACAATAATGTACACCAGACTGTGAGCTCTGACCTGGGTGCTGTGAGTCCACCTTGCTGGCATGTGAATGTCTGGGCAGGGCTGCCAGTCAGTCCCACGTAGTCCGTGGCAGGGAGTGCCATAGAACACGGGTGAGCTACAGGGTGTTACAGGATACACACAAAGGGTGCATTTCAGTAGGTGTGGCCATGCCCAGTTCACCCACTCAGCTTTTGGTTAATGATAGCAGGAGCTCAGATATTCCCTCCCTACCATGCCAAAAGGCATGTTTGAGCTTGTACGTTCAACCTGTGCCAAAGATGGATCTTAGTTTGGTCACAGAAACAAGCTCCATCTTATGTAGCGTAGACCAGGATTATTTCCCTTTGTGCTGTCTTCCATGTAGGTGGAGTTCCTGACAAATATTTGTAAACTGTATATAAAGTACTTTGTAAAAAAATTCTGTGTTATACTCAGCCAGCATTATCAATGCTTCTGTGTCCTTTAAAATGACCTATCTTGTGTGAATTCATATGAAAGTTCTAATATTGCACAGTAGCAGTAATTTTATTTTTTTCCTCCCCTCTTTTAAGATTTCCTCCCTGCATTACGCAGTAGTTGAAAGCACAGAGTTGTTTCCACATCAGTTTGACAGGGATGAATGAGTTTGAGTCATATCACAGACTTTTCAATTTTAAACTATACTTACTTGTTTTCTTTTGTTAGGTACAGTCACTCTTTTCTGTCCCGAGGCACTCAGAAAACAAATCTGAGTTAACAAGAGGTGTGATTTTTTTTTTTTTAAACCAAGCCTAAATTGCTGCAGTGACAGCCTGATAACTGCACTTATCTGAAATAGATTATTTCCCTCTCATTTCACACCATTCCTTTCTCCAAATTGACTTTAAAGTGCAGAATATCATCAACCAAGAAAGTTGAAGCATGCCCTGTTAGATTGTAACTTAACTCTTTAACTCCATTTTTTCAGGCCTGACTGAACTCAGTGACAGTCCAGTTTCCCTGGAACTAGAGCGTTGCAAGTCTCCCACTTCAGGTAAAGGTGATTGGCTTCTCTTCCTGCAGTCTGTATAAGCCATTCATGTCATGCATCACTGTGTTTCATTAATCCCTAAGAAGTGAAGTGCACAGTTCCAAAGAGAAGAAACGCTTATTATGTAGCACAGTAAAATCCTAAGTTTGTTTCCTTAAGGAAAACTTAAATATATGTGGTGCATCTTGAGGTGAACAGTATGAAAACATATGAAGTAACAGGATCATGCAGGTATAGTCCTATAACCTCCTATAAGAAGCTTGTTTCTCTGTTTTCTTAAAAGGCTTTCTAAGTTCTTTTACAGTAGGGAGTCCTTATAATCCTATATGTATATATTATGCATACGTGTACATGGAGAAATTATTTGAAAAACAGCAGTATGGAGATGGTAAATTTTAACCAGTAGAATCTACAAATGCCTAAGTTATGTAATTTACAATGAAAGCAGAACCCCAAATAAAAATATTTGCTTATCAGCCAGCTGTGACCTGGCAGGGAAATCTTGGCCACACAAAAATTTATTTTACCCGTAGTCCTTCAGAAGGTGAAATTCATCTCATTCCTAGAGACTTTTTCTGCAAGTGCCTAGTCTACATTGATCTCTTTAATGTGAATTCACTGTCTTAAATATCGTTGCTAAGAGCTGTTTTCTAGTAGCTGACTTTTAAATGTTATGGAAAATAAGGAGGTGTAGCTGTGATACATTCATTTTGCTTGTGGTATGCATATCACACTTCTTTTCCTTGTAGTTTGGTAAGTATTGATAGATATTTTTCCCCTTTAGTTATGGTAACACATTCCCACAATATGCTATTCTAATCCTCTCTTATTGTTTCACTTATTTTGTGTCATAGTAACAGGATGCATTAATCTTGAATGGAGGCCACTAATTAGTAATTTATAAACAGCTGAAACTAATAAAAGTGTTTCCCTGACATACCAAGAGCTAAAACAAAACAACTGCTTTGAAATATGTATTTCCTTATACTGTTTGCAACCCAAAATCTATAGACATGGAAATATCAAAGTGAAATAGGCTATAATAATATTGGTGTAAATCTAGGAGCTCAAACTCTCGAGCAGGGCCTCAGAAACTCATGATATAGGCTTTAAAATAAAACATTTGATAGCTTGGTTATAATTAGATTATTTATTGCGTGGCTCGCTGGGATTCAACTTTTCACTTTTCAGAAATGAGCTAAAACCTTTTCTTTTCACTGAAAGCTAAGAGATGACTGACTTGCTAACCATATGTGCATATTCTTAGTTTTATAATGATGAGTGTCTCCTATAGCACTTTACTTTTTCTGCAGTTAAGTTCAATTTTTCATTCTGCTAGTGCTCAAAAATAGCTCTCTTAGATAAATCTGAGATAATTTGCTCCAAAATTTATTCTGCTTTTTTCTGTTTTGGAGATATTCAGCAGGGAAAACATAGCATATTTATGGGTGTTTCCTGTTTTAGCACTTTCATGTTGTTTTCCAAGCTATATTTATATTTTTAAAATGTGAGATCAGGTGCAGTTTTGTAGGAAGTAACTAATATTAGAACTGCTTTTTAAAACAAGAAATTTCTTTTAGTGTGACCGTTACTGATTATTTTTATAAATTAATGCAAAATTTAATTAATATTGCTTCTGCATACCTGCTGTAAAACGGGGCAGAATCCAACATAGTCACCTGGAATAAGTGACCTCAAAACTGCGCCCTCTGAAACCTGGGAGTGGAACTAATCCTGTGCTTACCAGCACAGCCTTACACCTACACCAGCCTTCTCACCAACTAATGTTTCTTGCTCATAGAGCACAGCTACATATTTATGGATCTGTCAGGCAGGATCCTTCTGCTTCCAGTCTTGCCTGTATCTGTTTCAAGTCCATGGCACACAAGCCCCACAATGGAAGCGTGCTGTGTTCCATAAGAGCCACGTGATCTTTGTGTTTGTAAAACCACTGACCACATTCCTCTGCTGAAAACAGACCAAGGCTTGATCCCTCAGAAATTTAGCAAAACCAGAAAGAACACTTGACCTGCTGGGTGAAGTGATTCACATAGCTGCCAAGGGAGGAGGGCCTGCTGGGTATGGCTACATAAGGTTGCAAAGACGGACAGAGGAACAGCGTTTGATTTGTAGCAATTCATTCTGGTTGCCAGAGCACATCAACATCAGTTCTTCACCCAGCAGAGAAGTTCATGCCAGGTACTGGCCCTGAGCGTGCTCAGTACACACACAAAGTGCAGACTGCTGGAGGACACGAGTGTCGATGGCAAACACTGCCTACATGATGGCACACTGGTGAGCATCTTCATCCTTAGCTCCGTCAAAAGGACAACCATGTGGGTAACAACATTGCTGGGCTCACGTGGGTACTTTGAGACTCCCAAGACAACACCTAGGAAGAATCCCTATGGCACACTAATTGCCAATGTAGACATGAGTAGTTTTACATCTAAGAGAGCCATTAGCAGCTTAGCCACTTTTTCATTTCAATCAGGCCATAAGAACAGTGTTGGTAAAGGCTTCGTGGAGAACTTAAAAATCATGTCCTGCCTCCTCATTTCTTGGTCTGATGCTGAACATTGCTTAGACTGCCTGAATTATCTCTGTTTCCATGAAAAATTCATTTTGTCTGTAACATCCTAGTGCTTGCCAATGTTTTAACTTCTGACTAAACTTCTGCAGGGATGGCCTAGGTCAACTCAGTAATTCAGCTTTCTTGTTTCTTTTCTCCCTCAAAGCAGAATTAGGCATTTGTGTGTTCTATCATTGATATGAGTGTTGGAGCACTGAGCAAGAGACTTGGGCTGAAGAGTACTCCTTATTTCACATGCAGGACTGGTACATAATTCAGTACAAATCCGACTTCTTCATTAAGTAATATTTAACTTGTTTCACAAGACTGCCTTCTCAGATGTTCCTCCTGTACTACTTACTAAAACATGACTTTGCAGATGATGTAATTGAAAAATCAGATTCCTGTTCTGAACACTGTTCAGAACATAAAATTAAACCATTTGCTTAAAAGTTTTCTGAAATGCACAGTGCCACACAGAGGGTAGCAGCAAGTGAAGAAATACTAACTTTCCTTTTTAAGAGTGTTAGGCAGAGGAAAGGAATAATCTTCCTTAACCACTGGCATCTTGTTTAATTAAACTAGTATTTAAATACTATAGTGATGCATTTCCAACATTATAAAGGAAAATAAGTTAATAAAGCCATCTGAAAGGTTCTGCTTATTTTTAAATATCTGGGCGGTGGCAATTTCCACTAGAAATGTATTCTGGATGTAGCAATATGTATGGAATAACACTGGTAAAAATTGTGGAACAAAAGAACTTTAAAAAACCCCAAACACTTGTCTATATAAAGCATGTTTCATGAATACAATAATGCAGCAAGGCATGCCATATCATGGTATTTGGTGGCTTAAAACTAAAAGCCTTGGAATATCTTAAAAGGGCTTTGTCCTCCTTTCATTCTGCAGTGGCACACGAGAGCTCAGTAGCTCTAAAGCACTCGTCATGTAAGTGGTGCTATATCAAATGCTTGAGTTAATTACTGTGTAATGTATTACAGAACAGTACCCATTCCAGTAAATTTTGCCTTTATTTTTATCATCTCATAAGGTAAGCTTATTCAGGGGCTCTTAGGAATATAATATATAATCTATATAATCATGTATGTTCATTACTGTTTTAAACATTTATATGGAGCTTCATATTGAAGTGTATAGATGGAAGTACACTGTGATCACAGGAAAATACAACTTTGATAGGTCATTTGTTGTGTGAGATGCAATTGGACAGTTTAGACTACTTTCAAAGACCAGAAGGAAACAATTTCTTCAGTCTGTGTATAGGAGACTGACTTCTCAAATGTTTGTTCTAAAATAAAAATGGATTCGTGTCTTAAGAAATCACCTTCATATTGGGGGCTTGCATCCAAAATGATTTTAAGACTTTGAAGCTTAGAGAAGGCTGTGTAAAGATTTCCACAACTGATTCCCATGAGCTTTGGGACAAGTCCCGAATGGCAAGATTACAAGTTTTTATACGTATTATGATTTGCAGGTGCTGCTATCCTTATTCATTTCACTGGTTAAATCTGCTGGGATTAGGCCTGTGACATGCCAGACTCACTTTCCTATGTGAAGTGTTTTTTAAATATCTTTCTTTCAGGAAGAATTAAGTTTCTTAAAAGTCATTCTCTTTTTTTAACTTGTGGGTAACTGCAGAGTAGCTGAAGAGATTTGACTCCATTTGAAAATTATATTCTCCTGGAAAGCAAACTAGAAAGTAAATGTTTCGAAACATTTTGTGTGTCTGTAAAACATGGAATGTAATTTATTTTGAAACTTAGTTACTGATAACACTGCTAGCATAACCATTTCTACTTATCTATGTTAAATTAAACAGAATGTTAGCTAGTCAGAAGACAATAATTAGAGATTAGCTTCAGCAGTGTGGATACAGGGTGCATTTTATTACTATTTCCCATAAGCAAGGGAGCTTCTGAACAGGTGAATTTGTGTTTGTACGAAGTCATCTTCCTTTAGAATAATATGAAAATCTGTGACCACAGTGCTGCTGTAATAGCTGAGGGAAACTCAACACTGAATGCCAGAGCTGCGAGTGCACGTTTGTTTGTTGGTTGTGCCTTGGTGTTTTCCTTGAAAGACTGATAGGAACCATATGGCTACGGAGCAGGATGTTGTCAGGTCAGACCTGCGTGCTCAGCTTAGTTGGCTGCTAGACTGTACCTCGTAACTCTTTCTCATCCTACAGTTGAATAATTTGACTCTAAGCTCTTTTGGGTAGGGGCTGTCTTGCCTTATGCTGTAGCATCACAATTTGTGCTGGCTGTCTCCAGTGTGAATATAAACAAATAATGATAGCAGACAACTCTGCTGCCCTCTCAAACCTCTATACTCCATTCTCAAATTAAACTGGATTTCAAAAGCTCTTTGTCACCAAGATAGGCTTACGTGCATGATCCTCCTTTATAATAAATGTAAAGAGAGTAAGACATGCATGATTTAGGTACTAAAAATAGGTTACATAAACTCATCAGAATGTGGATATTATTAACAGTTAAAAGCTAGTTAAAAAAAATAAATTAGTATAGACAGCTTTAATCACAGTAAATCATGAGAGCAACTAGCTTCTTCTGTTGTTGTTACCCTCAAATACATGGTCTGATCTGTGCTGTGTCCTAGTGCATCAATGTCCAGCCGTGTGATTGCCATATGAAGGGTGTGCAATTGTCATGTCACAGCCGTGGCAGCTCCCAAACCAAGCTTGTGTAAACTCCAGAGGATCAGAAAGTCCAAACTTTCCATGTGCTGTATGAGCCTCCACACAAATAGCTGGGAGCTATTTCTTGTGGTTCAGATGTGTATCACAATTTGGGAACAGCTGTGGTATAACACAAGACACATCATTCCCGCTGGACACAAACACCTGTAACCTAGAAATAGAAGAGGTTAGACTAACAAATTTCAAAGCTCAAAGCCTGTGTGATGACAGCACTAATGAAGCTCTTTGGTGTTAAATGCAGCTAGTTTTTATAGCTCTGAAATATTTTACTCTAAATCCTAGGCTGTTAGTAAAGTGTCCTATAGTTTTTCTTATAAATTGCTTATCCTTTTTTGGAGGGCTGGTTAGGCCAGATGTTGTCCTTCCCCTTAAAAGGAGATTGTATCACAAGTGATGCTTCTTTATAGCAGAGCGCTGATTTTCTGGAGCAGTATCCAACATTCACAGTCTGAAAGAGTATTTGACAGCTGCTCAGATTGAATCGTTTTTTAAAGGCTGTTCTGAAAATCCAACTGCCCTTTGTGTGAGTGCCTAAAATGGATGTAGATCCCTAACATTTGGTATCCAAATTAGAGAATTTTTATACAGTAGTGTTAGGGGTGTGAATTTTTGATGTCAGGCTAATCTGGAGAGGTCTCTTCACCGTGTCCTGAATTAAAGTGATGGCTACAGATGGGTTACTGGGAGGGCTGTGCTGGTTTTACTGATAGCAAAATGTTGCTCAAGAGCCTCAAGGGCTCCCCTACTCACCCCTGAAGAAAAAGAGGAAAACATCTAACATAGGTACTGGCTGATATTTAATTCTGTCACATTGCAGGGTTTGCAAAAGAATACAACAGAAAGGGTTTTTTTAGGCATTTTGTGACTTAAAAGAGTAGGTGTCTGTTCTGGGCATCCTTCTGACCTAAAAGCTTATTAAATACAAATTACAAAGGATTTGTTCCTTATATTCATATGTTCCTGTCACTGTGGTACTTATCATGTGGGACTTTCTTTAGAAGTATAATAGTTAGCTGACAAATATTTCATTGTTCCCTTCTAGTAACAGACAGCATGGGTAAGGGGTAAAAGCCAGAAAACCATGTGAAAAAAAAAAATTAATAACCAAATTGGAAATCAAGTCTTCTGAATAATTAATAAAAGATATCTTAAGGCGTTCTTCTGATAAATTTAATGCCGTTTTGACTGCTACAAGACATGCTTCATTTCAGTTCGCTGGTGTTCATTGTTTGAAAATGTGCTCGTGTGTGAGGAAATGAAAACATTTTTGAACAGAAGCAAAATTACTGTTTTCTTGCATAATTGGAACACAACAAATAATTAAACCTTTGCTAAATTGAGTGCAATATTTTGATGGCTAGATAACACCACATTATGTCCTGAAGCTGCTGTATTTCATTTCTGTGCAATCTGTCTTCCTTTCTGTAATATTACAACAGTATGTTCTGTCTCCATAACCTGCACAATATGCCCTCTCTTTTTCTAATGGTATCTTGAGGTATGATGTCATCTGATCTCATAATTTCATTGCACCCTCTTATTACATTGGTTTGCAGGTGTTTAAATATTTATGATATGCTGCATAGCCAGCACTTGCAATATTTGCCTTAATCTCATTTGTGGTTTCTTTTCTTATCATTCCTGTCACCACAAGGTAAGATATTGCAACACGCAGCCAAAGCTGTGTAAAACACCATTCACTCCTTGACAGCTGGAGTAATGTTTTTTTTCCTGTGCTTCTTTGTTCAATTGCATTTATTTTGCTGAATGGTGTAAATGAAAATATTTAAACCATAGTTCTGCCTTTATATGCTGATTAAAAGAAAAGTGCTACAAATTTGCAACATGGTTTTACCCAGAAGATGGCATGTTGTTTTCCCTCGCTCTTTTTTCTTTCTTACTTATTAACAACTGCCTTTCTCCTTTTTCTGTTGTTTCAGTTAAAGGATCAAGAAAGTTAAGTCTGCCAACAGATCTTAAGACTGATCTTGGTACGGTAGGCAAAAGCCAACAGCTTTAAACTTCCTTACATTCATTGGCAAAACATTTTACCAACTGATTCATGAGATAACACAATAACCTCAGAGGCTTTGTCTGAAAAGGCTTTCTAAAAACCACCTATTAACCCATACAGTTCTGTTGGCAGCTCTCAGCATTTTGCTTGTTTAATATTCATTTATTTCATGTAGACATATATTGCAAATCATTACACACAGTGTGTGTAATATTTTATTCTGAAAAAGCTCCAGAAGGTTTACAGGCTGGTTGTTGGTGAACTCTGCCTATAATACCCAATGCATGCGCTGGTCTATTTTCTTTATTTGGTGTACGAATTGTGCCACAACAGTGATAAGACAATTGAACATCTGTATTTTATGGTGTCTTTGAATGTCTGAGAAGTCAGCTCAGAAATCAGTCATTTGTCTCAGTCCTCTCCTTGAGACTTACCTCAGCCAACTGTTAAATACATAGTTTGCTGTAATCTTTTTTCTCGGTTCTCCTTTAATGTTTCAGTGGAAGTGCATAATGAGAGCACAAATTTCACCTCAAAAAACCTAAAAGGAAAATTCTATATCTTGAATAACCTAAAACTGTTTGGAGCAGATCATGCAACACCGTAGCCACATAAAGGGGATTTCTCCTGGTATTGGGTTGGAACGTATGGTTAACACAAAAAGTTCTTATAGTTGTTCTTTAAATATTCCCAGTCTCAAGGAATTCTTTCTAGTTTTGCTCTCTTGAGAAGTTTCTGGTGTAAGATGACTGAAAAAGCCACGTAGCCATGCCTCATTACTTAGTGTCCTTTTAGAGATAAAAATTAAAGTTGGATCACATCTTTGGGTAACACAGCTGAACTTAATTTCTGTCACTGGGAATCATGTGCACCTATTAACCAATGTAGCACTTGCTCCCCAAGGAAAAAGTCGTTGTTGAAAAATCATTGGAAAATTCAATCCAGATTGTGTGGGTTTCAGTGTACAAAGTGATTCGGTCAAAATAATTTATTCCATTAATAATGATGTTTGAGAAACTAGGAATGTAGGAATGCACCTAAACAAAATTTGGAGTGGAAAATCGTAATATTCCTACTATTCCAAAAAGCTGAAAGAAGTAGGCAGCTATAGACCTGTAAAATGAATATTTCTCACTAAAAGAATGTGCAGCTATTAAGAGGGAAGATGAATACTTAAAGTATCAAAATAGCCATAGGGTAGTACCTAAGGCTAAGTCGTGTTCTACAGATCAAACTTCTTTTTGTTAGTAAAAAATACATTGTCTTGAAGTACACATAGCATGAAATAGTTTTCAATCCTGAAGCATCAGACAAGAAAAAGATAAATTTAATGTACAAAAGACTGGATTTAGAGGTTTTTTAAAAAAGAAAAACGCATACCATTGTAACTATAATTGGTGAGAGCTTTATTGTATAATATAAAATGCTGCATATCAGAGAAAAGGCTATCTATCATCAGCTTTCCTGTAATCATGTTGGGGGCAGGACAATATTGTAATCTTTGCCTAAAATATATTGACAAATTGCAGGCAGATTTATGTTTTTAAAACCCCAAAGAAACACAAAAAAATCCCCAGAAAACCCCAAGGACTGGGGAGCAGGGTAAAGAGCTCCAGAAGTTAAACAAATTCAACCTAAGCGGGTAGGAAGCGTGACGATCCATTTTAAATAGATGACATATGTAAGGAACTTCGAAGATTAATGGAATGCATAATCCTGCCCATAGTTTTTATTTCAGAATAGTCACGTTTCTACCATTCATTAATTTGCTTGTATTCATTATTTTTAATAGTGTAGAACAAGCTAAATATAAACTGAAATAAGCCTAGAAAAGTCTAGTTCAACATCTTGCAGAAACCAGTGTAATGCCATTAATTCCAAAAGCTTCATAAGTACTGAAAAGTGTGATCAAATTGTCACTAAATCATCCTGTTTGTTGTTAGTGCTGCAGCAATCAGGTATCCTATGCTCAGATTACCAAGAAGCTAAGGATGAAGCATGTGGAAGCAACATTCAATGTATAAACTGGCAGATACTTATGGATAATCAACAGCAGAGGGAGGTTTAGAAAAGAAAAAAAAAAAAAAAAGGAAAAAAACCCCCCCCAAACTTTCATCTCTCGTTCATGACTGTCTTAGAAGGGCAAAATATCCCTGTTAATTATTCTAGCCATTAAAACTGTGCTGAATGATAGATTGCTTAGTTTCCAGTAGGCTGGAAAAAGCCTGTCTTTCTCAGTATAAGGAGCTACATTTAAATGAGAGTTTCTGGAAAAGGTGATGACTGCATTTCATTTACTTCTGCACCAAAATGTCCTGGCTATACTGTCAGAGCTCTTGGAGATTATTTATCCACTGTTTGGCTGTTACCTGAGATTGTACCCATAGTCTGAATATTCGGGGGCTAACAACAGTTTTTGGCCCACACTTTTTGTAAAGATATTCAGGTCACCACTTTGAAGTGATAAAATATTGTCCATGCATCCCATTGGCTCTGGCTCGTAGCTTTTTAGAGAGTGCTGATACATCGCCCACTCTCAGCACCGACTGCAGCTAATTGGGAAATACATTAGCATTTGGCAGCTTACAGTTCTGCTCCCTCCTTATGATCTGACTCGTGGAATGTCCTTGCTTTCACTTTATTTTGAATTGTAAATAGTAGAGGTTAAGTAGAAGTTAAATCTATTTCAGGTGGAGGTGTTGCCAGTACTGGAAATTGCTTGGGGAGTAGTTTGCCATCATTTAAGGGGAATAATGTGTGATCTGATGACTCAGGGTGTTCTCGTTAAACCTTGGCAGGATTTTCGTGACCTAAAGGTACTTTGGGACTCCACTTTGACCTTTATGTGACTGATAAAGTTGATCTCAGCTTCATTTTATTTTGACGTGGTGATTATTACCTCTCATTGCTGAAGTACTTGTCACTTGTGGATGTTGTATCTCCACACAGAAATGAGTGATGTGGCACAGGGGGAGGTAACTGAAACTTCTTGATAGTTTTAGCTACTGCAGGTCAGAGTAACCCAAAGTTTGCTTGAGTTGGCCAGAAGGAAGATGTGGCAATGCTGCTACATAGACTGCACAGCTTCTCTATTACCCTTCAGAAGTAGCTCTGAATGATAGTATCTTTATTTTTGAACCTAATAATGTTTTCCAAAGTCTTCTGAAAAGATCATCTGCATTTCCTTGCAGTGTTTCACAGAAAGGAATTATGGGGATTATCCTCATTTCATTTAATCATGTGGAGAGTCTGAGATATATCCAGACACATAGAACTGCTTTGGTGTGAGAGTTTTCCAACTTTGCTTCACCAGCCACTTCAAGCATCAGCTTGTATTTTGCTTTTAGGAAATATTTGTGCTCATTTCACTAAAAGCTTTCAAAGTTTCCAGCTGATCACAGGGCGCCAGACAGAAGCCCTAACTAAAGATGGGGACCAGTCAGTAACTGCTGACTTTTCTGGAATTACTGTGAACAGATGGTTTGGCTGTAAGGAATTATGCTATCACCTGGACTTTATTAGCGAAAGAACAAGAGAAAATATAAACATAAATAGATATCTTTTGTTTCTTCTTGCTAAGATGTGATCTTCAAAATATTAATGTATTTTCCTGTGCTTTCTGCAGATACTTATAAGCAGTGAATGAGTTCTTTGCCAAGTCAAGTTAATGTCTTCCATTTTACACAGCATTGAAAACCTAGGAAAATTACCAAATGAGCTCATTTTTTTCAGGGTTTTGAGAAACGTATTCTAATGCAGAGGCCCAAAAACTTTAATTCTGAGAGTTGGCTTCATAAAACGTAATTGTAAGAATCAGGTAAAGGACCTGTGGTTATAGGTTTGTACTTCATTTTGTATGAGGAATCTGTTTGATTTATATATATGGTAATAGAATTATATCCAACATTTGATGCCTTTGTGTTTCGTTGACAGGGAAATGTCACTTCCTGGATGCTCCCAAGCCTATAAAACAGTACCTGAATAAATGAAACCTCATTTCCATTTTAAGGATGAGCAGTGGGGTTACAGCAATTCTTGCTTTAGTCTTTCAAAGTATTTACAATAAACATTAGGCACTCCAAAATTTTGAAGCTTTTAATCTGTTTTTGCTTACTACTGCATTGGACAAACTGGTAGATTTTAGGTGGAGCATTCTGTATGGATTTATCTGGATCTATAGTTCTGCTTACAAGGCTAAAGAGCATTTCTGAAATATTTTGAAATTATATGAGTTACTTTCCTCCTTGGTATGACATTTGTAGAAAAGGCAATTCTGACATCCAGCTGTACCAATGATTTTCTTTAATTGCTTGGCAATATACATCGAAAATTATTTGTATTTTTGCATGATAAGGATTTTAGGGACTGTGTAGAGTATATCTCCTTCTGGAAGGGTAGAGTAACTTTCTGTCCCCTTTTCAATCTGAAAATACCATCTGATTTGAGGAATCATCTGAACTCTGCCTGTAGGTAGAATCATAGCATTATCAAGGTTGGAGGGGACCTCTAGAGGTTGTCTAAACCCCCATCCTGTTCAAAGCAGGTCAGGCTACACCAGGCAGGTCAGGGCAGTGTTCAGTGAAATCTCACAGCACTTGATCTGCAGTCTGGCAAATGCCAAATGCAGGGGAAGGATTTCATCCCTCAGGCTGCTGGTTATGCTCTTGCTGAGTCGGTGGAGGATGAGCTTTGCCTTTTCTGCTTCAAGTTTGATCACTATGAAAGTGCAAAACTTCATGTGACTGTGACTTGGACTAAAGTCTTTCACTTTTACAGAAATGGTTGTAAAACTTTAGCCTTTCAGCTATTTTACATATTGAGGCTTGGATTTTGATATTCTGTATCAAGGACTCTACTAGACAAAAGTAATCTTCTGAAGGTCAAGTGTATGACAGCACCAGCTTCTTCCTTCATTAAGTAGGGGACTGTTTGTGGCCAAAGTTTTTTAAAAGAGAACCTATGTATCTAATGGATATATTAGCACTCTGCCAGTCCAAATCACCAGAATTTTTAAAAAAGCAACAGGAGCTGATAAGCAGGATAATTCAATTATTATGGCAGAATACACATGTGCTCCATGGTTCTAACTCCTAATGTTCCCAGCTCTTAACAAAAAAAATGAACAACAAACTGATCTACTTGGAAATTTTACAAGAAAGAAGTTAAAAGGAAAGGTAAGTGCCTTAAACTATACAAAAATACCCTAACTAAAAAGATTATAACTAATACAGTTAAATGTCATCACAAAGGAAAGGTGGTGAAATTTGGTAGCTGGGAAAACAAAACAAACAGTAAAGATCATTGTACATTTAAGAGGTGGTAATAACAAAATGATAGGGAAGTGATAGGCTGCAGTGTAACAGGTACTTACTGTTCCCAAGCTCTCTGGTTTTACTCAAAGAAGAGTTCCTTACTGAGGACCTCAAAGGTAAGTCATTTGCCACTCCTTTCAAGCACTGCAAACACATACATGGTATTCTTCCATTCTCTGGTCTCTGCTCACTTCTCAGGTTGTAACATTTTCCAGCACTCAAATCCTGGGAGTGTGCACAGATTAACCAGACCTGCCTGGACCCAGAGGTGCTCTGTAGTAACTTGGATCTGGTCTGAGCTCTCACACAGACTCTGATCTGCAGGCAAATACTCAAACACGAGACAGATGGTTCTATCACCTTGTTTGGACTTAAAGCAGTATCCAGAGGGTTAGTAACTGACCTGTGTGTAAATGCAGAAGAATATTTAGAAAATAAAATTTTCCATGTATAATTATTTTGACATCAAAGTAATAACAAAAGAAAAGTAAGTAAGAACTCTAAATCACAAGTTATCAACTGTAAAATTTGGTTTTACAGCATTAACCCAAGAATGAATTACTACTTGCTTGTTTATTTATTACAAGCATTAAAAGAAGAATTATAATTACTAGCCTGTTTATTTATTACAGTAACCTGGTATGAAACCTGTCAAAAATCTATAATGCATATTGTTAACAAGTTGGAAAAACTTGAGATTTTTCTATAATTCTTTGATTGCTGCACAAAAATTGCATGTAAGCTTAATTATACTGAAGGCCTTTTTGACCATGTCTGTGCCTTTTTCTGTTGAGTATTTGCAAGCAGATTATTTATGTGTTAGCACCTATGGAGCTGTGCTAGCTCAGTTATTTCCAACATCCTTGACTCTGTTTAAAAACAATGATTTTTGGAAAAATCAGGGAAGGACGCTCTGTAAGAGTCTGGTCAGAATAGACTACAGGCACATTTGTAGTAATTCTCTTACATTTTGTTCCTTCATTTCAGATGGAAGGGTGGGGTTTTGTTTACAATGTCTCCAGGTCATGTGTGTAATGCTTTATTTTTGCTGTGTTCAAATTGAAAAAATGTTTCAAGTTCGACTTCTTTAAAGAATTTTTCATTCTCAAAACTGGAGAATAAATGCCAGTTTTTTCCATGCTGAAAATGCAGGTGCAATGCTGCACTAAGGGTTGCTCAGGACAAGTTGTTGATATCTAGGTGGTCTTGTGGTCCATCCACTCTGCATGTTCCAGTGTTGTCTTCTGTGCAACTCAGGATTTATCACATGTCATGCTTATGTTTCAGAATTCAATCATGTTTTCTGTCTTCTGTTTTCCTATTTATTGCACAAAGCATAGCAACCATTTATGTTGGATTATTCTGTGGAGGCACACTGAGTGCTGTGTACTTTTTGAGACAGTCCAGTAGTGTGGTGTTACATGATCACTAGAAAGTCAGCAGAGGCATCTGAGGAGCAGAGTTAGATCCAAGTAGTCCAAAATTTTCCCACTATTCTGTGGGAGCAAAACTAGATTTGCTTTTAGATTTGCACTGCCGGGTTGGACTTTTCAGATATGATAATGTAGAGGTGATGTTATGACATACGATAATATATTCTCAATGTTTTTCATTTGAAGAGTGTTTGTTTCATATTTTCATTTCATTTTTCATCATTTCAGGCCAAAATAATAGTTTAAAAAGAAAATCTGTCAGTGATCTGGCAACGCACTTAACGTTTTTAGTCACTTCACAGTGACAAATACATCTGTTCACCCTGCTTTCAAAAAAATGGTGATTTTTAGAATCAAGTGTATGATAGGATTTTGTTACCACAGGAAGGATACCATTATATTGCACAGGCAGTAGACAGTATTTTACAATAGCAGCATATTATAATGTTAGTGTGGACCTAAATATGCTACCAACATGTCATTAGGGCAGTTCTTCCTTCCTCTTCAAACTGATGAAGACATGATTGTAAATGCACACTTTTGCTGGCAGTGCATCTGTAATAATCTCTTCTGCCAGGGCTTACACCTTCTCTCCTGCCTGGCTGACAGAACTGCACCAAGAGAAAATTGTGATCCTGACTTTGTAAGGGATTTTCTTTTAAGAATTTTAAGGCATTTGTTAAAATTTTTTAGTATCAGTCTGTGTTCTCACTAATTCAATGATCAGACTATTACATAAATTTTGGTTATTTTACATGCAAACCTGAGACTGCTCTTGGGGTCATTTGTACAGTTTTGAGATTTCTTTTTTTTCTTAATCCAAATGTGTATCCCTTTGCTGTGTAAAAATAAAGGTTAGTCACCACCATAATTATTACTCAACATCTAATTTATTGGTACCACACAAAAATTTCCCCAGTGGAAACAGATAGCTTTTTCTTCACTTTAACAGTAAAGATTGTGTTCTTCAACAATTGTTGAGAAGAGTCTCTGGGACTTATTTTTCAGGTTCTTTTTGCTTCATATTAAAACATCTCTGGTTCACTTGTCTTCACTTTTACTGATTACTTCCTTACAACTTAAGATGATATTGTAATGCTTCTAATTATGGATATTTATATTCCTTTGTCTCAGCCTCTCTCAAATCACTAGTTAAGAAGGTTTTCAGTTAGTTTTTCTGTTTGAATTTGTCCCTTTGTTAGAACTGAAAGAATTGGTTGTTCATATTCTTTTCTGATTTTTTGTATGTAGTGTAAAAAATTGCTAAGCAGTAACTGCAAATGAGTGCTTCTTTCTTACTGACATTTTCACTACATTTGGTTTTAACAAGTGTTCATCTTTTCATTGGTAAATCATTGTTTCCTTTTGCTTTTTTGCATAGGTCACCAAGTAGTTTAGAAGTTCTGTGTTTGTAATCAGGCAGGTGGTGTAACATATACATGTTACTGTGTGTAAACTAAAATCAGCATGTGTATATAGAATATTCTCCCTGTGAAACATGCAAAAAAAAAAATTTGGCTTAATTTGAGGCTGCACTGCAGGTTTGCTGCTGCCCTGTTGCACATCTCTCAGTAGTTTCATCAGGTTCACAGTAACTAATGTTACTTCTTCAGTTCCTCTTGATCTCATCATCCCGCTGGTATTTTGTGTGACACTCTTGCCTTACATCCAGCACAAGTTCTCTTTCTTCTTTTTAAACAGTTTGTGGGGTGCACATGGCACTGAATGGTGCTACTGTTTGGCATCAGGGACAGATAAAGCATTTTCAATTCATATGGGTAAGCATTTTTAATTCCATGGGCCCAAAGGCAAACAGCCACAAACTGCACTGTAGAAGCAGCACATGGAGAACATTACAGAATTTTATGTCATGAACTTTTCTTTTATATATTTTAATACGTCTTATATACAATGATTTACTGCTGCTTTATTAAACCAATAGAGTTAAATCAGTACTAAATGGACTTAAGGGGTAATTGCCTATGATTGCTTCCAATGGCTTGCATGAGCCCTAAATTTTTTAATAAATTATCAGAATAGCTACAAACTGAGCTCTGGCCATTGAGTTCACTATCCACAGGGAGTAGAAAAGGCTGCTCCCCTGGCACAGTGGGATGACTCTTACACAGTTTGGAGATTGCTTCAAAGATAAGCTCCACTAAACCCTGATGCCCAATTATAGTGCATTAGTGTGATACTGGCTGAAGGGATCCAGGAGAACTGGAGAGGATAATGCTAATTCCCTTCACCTCATGGGCAGCAGCACCCATGGGAAGGGGTAGGAGGTGATGGCAAATGCAGTGGTGGAAAAGAGAAGGGGTATTTTGTGCAGGGTTTTCTTCAGCAACAACTCTTCTTTGCCTCCTCCAGAAGAAAAGAGAGTTAGGAGCTGTTGCGCTATTGTGTTAATAGCACAGAGCAATCTGTACATTGCTGCTTAAGTACCAACATTAATGTCTCCAACTAATGCTCCATATCAATATTTCTGAGCTGAGAAAAGCCTCAGTGGCCATGTGACAAATGCAGTAATCCAGCAAGAACAAAAGTTAAAATGTTGCTCTTCTTACAAATCAACCAAAGCTAGAAAAAAGCAGTGTTTTTACAGCCTCCGATACGTGTTCTTTGGGGTGATTGGGAGACATCTGTCATGGCAAAGGAGAATCAGGTGACTCAGGCCTCAGAGGGGTAGTAAATCATTGCAGTCATTCTGACAGAGGCTGAGAACTTGAACATTCTCATTCTCCCTTAGAAAATACACTGCAGAAAGGTAGTACTTTTTTTTTCTTGTCACTTTTCTTGCAAATGTCATTGTTTTTCAGACAATGCAGTTAGGAACCCTTTCTTAAACAGTACACAACCTTTCTTTAGAAATGTTTTGTATCACAGAGCATTAAAAATGTGAGAAATTAATTTTTAAATACACACATAGAATTTTCTTATAGATTTGAGTGGTCTTTATCTGCTGGATTCTTTTCAGTTTCTCCACAAAAAAATGTTGCAGTCATATTTCCTGTAATTATCTTACTCTTTGTACAATGCCTGTGTTTTTACTAAGGCTTGAAAACCTGCGTTGTTTCTTGTTGTATACATATTAAAAAGTTATATCTAATCAGAGGAGCAGAACAGTGTTAAAATACAGACAAGTTTGTAGCTGACCACTAAAATCCCTTTTCTGCTCATTGTTACAGCACCCACTAACATTTCACCAACTTCAGTCCTTGAAGGGGTATCCCTACAGCTTCTAGGTTGAGGCCTGATTCTTTTTTTCTTCCCAGTAACTGGCTTTGCTTATTCAAAAAGGCACTATCAAAACAGCTAAAGGGATTTAGGTGCTCAGATCCTAATGATTATTTCATGTGGTCCTTTGAAGGTACCTGAGACAAGCCAGCGTACTAAGAGAAACGTAGCAGCATTTCTCTTAAACTGTGGCATAGTGAGCAAGGGTATGGATGTATTGTGGCCATTCTGTACAATGCTCAGGGGAGAGGACTCACAAATGTTGTTGATGTTTCAATAGAATATGGGTTTTTTCACTCTGTTATGTTCCTCACCACTTCCTAGGATTCCCCCTGGAGATAATTACATATCATGCTGAAACACCTTCACACAAACTGAACTTTGAAGAAAGGAAGCAGCTGGATGAGGATGTGTCTGTTGCTGAGGTTGAACAGTCAGTCTGTGTCCTTGAACAAAGCCCCCGATCTCAAAGGACTTTCTGCTGAAATATATAAACAGTTCCAGAAAATTTTGGAAAATTTCCTAACTAAAAACTGAATGAATCATCCATATCAGTTTTACATCTGCTGTTAACTCAGTTAATAGCCGTGTATTAAGGAAAAATGATAAGAATCATGGAAGTTGTATCTCCTACAGAGTTATATTGTTATGCGGTACAGATACCGATACTAAATTGCTTTCTAATCTATAATTCTGAACATTTTTTCCACTTTCGTTCATTAAGACTGAACTGTTTTCACATGGAAAGGACATGACTTGCACATTCAAAGACTACATGTATCACACTACACATTGTATTCTGTATAGGACCTGAATATACAGTGATTATAGAAATAGCTTTTCATAATGTACAGTGGTGCTATCATGGCATGGTAACCAAGAAATAAATTTGTCTTGGTACAGGAACATTCATCTTTTCCTTGGATACAACACAAATCAAAGAGAGTTGACTGAATATGATACTTAAATACAGAATCTTAAAGACTAAGATAATTCTCAGATATAAATAACCCAACATTTAAAATTAAGGCAGAAACTCCAAGATTGTCCCTACCTATAGTGTTGAGATTTTACAGTTTTGAAATATTGTCCCTACCTGTAGTGTTGAGATTTTACAGTTTTGAAATATTCAGTGTGCTTGCAAGAATCTGAACTTCTGTTTTGCTTATTACCTGCTGTTTACTTAAAATAACCTGCTGACCAAAACTGATTCAGTTACACCTGGGTGTGTATGCTTTCATATGTTGAAGGGAAAACTGTATTCAGTAATTCTTTTCATGTTGTCCTGCCCAGTATGAGAGGAAGAAAAATATCACATTAATGTTTTACAGTCCAGTCCAATTCTGAACTCTGATCCAAGCCCTGATCAGTGGATGTTGCAGTTTAAAGACCTGTTGACAAAGAACAGAATGTAGTAAGAGTTTGAAGCAGCCGTGTTTTGTTTCCCACCCCATTAGACAGCAACATGTGCTGTGCTGATTACCATGGCCTCTAGCAGGGGTCCAGGGACTTAGCCTCATTTCTGTAGATCTATAGCAGACAAATCAATTGTTCAGCAGTCAGTCCCCTTAGAAGTAAAATAAATCTATGTGGTATATAAAGAATAAAATACTTCACAATATTATGGCTATTTTTGTAATTATCTTAAATAGTGGCCTGTTTCATGCAGCTTTGAGTCAGGGAGGGAAGATGTCTAGCTCTGAATTCTATCCTGTAATAAATTATAGTTGCAGTTATGAGAACAAAAAAAAGAAAGAAAACGTTCAGATTGGTTTGGTATCCCTTAGGAGACACAACATCAGGGTGCCAGCAGTACCTTGGTAATTGCTTGTGTGCATAGGTCAGCAAAATGCTGTGGGATCTGCAGCTCTAACACGTACCAGTTCTATGGCCCTTGGGTTTTTTTCAAACTATACCTTAAAGATATGGTGAGTTATTTTTTTACATACCCATGATGGGTTGGTAAGAAAAATAAGTAGTTCTTCTCAGAAGATTTGATTTAACCCATTCTGAAGTATCAGAACACACATCTCTCCTCCATTCTGAATCTTGGGAGCTGACACTTTACCTAGCACTTGTTGCATTCACTTTCCAGATCACGTGAATGGTCACTGTACAAGCCCAACATCCCAGAGCTGCAGTTCAGGCAAACGACTTTCCAGTGCGGATGTCTCGAGAGCAAACCGCCGCGGGCCCGGCAGGCCCCCCTTCAGGAAAGCCCAGTCTGCAGCCTGCATGGAGATTTCTCTCCCAGTCACCACAGAAGGTGGGTGGCAATGACTGTTTTGCCAGGTATTTGTGAATTTCTCACCAGGTGTGAAAGCAGGATCCTTGTCCCAGTCATTGCCCTGAGCTAACTAATATTTTAAGCTATGGTAGGCAACCAGCAACACCATGACCCTAATCATCTTCTTGTGAGGAGTGTTTTGTATCCTAACCTGCCCGCCTGCAGAGGTGTCTGCAGCACAGTTACAGCTGGAACCAGTACTCCCTCATTTCCACAACTGTTAATGCAGACAGAGCAAGGGGAATTACGTCACTCAGAGTGTTTGCCTTTGTATTTTTAAATGCAAATTGTTACAAACAGCTTTGTTATTAGTGGCACATGGCTAGACGTTTTTGATTTTTTAATCTTTATGGTAACATAAAATAGCAAATTTTTTCCTCCACATTAATGACTGATTATGAACATAACATAATTCTTTCATATAGCTCTCTTTATGTGCCACACAAACTTGGTAAGTAACACAGTCATATAATAGCTCCTGATGGAAAATATATCACTGCCGCAGTAGTTTCTATTGCTGTGTGTTTTTCTTCATCCTGTGTAGTACCAAACTCTTCTGGAATTCTTCAATGCAGATACTGCTGCAGTATCAGCACTGCTTGTACCTGCCAAGACCACAGTATTATCTAACCCTTTTATGCTTCTTTTCTTCTTCCCTCCCATCCTCCCAGAGTAAATAGGGTCACTGGCAGGCAGAACCCACAGCCCCCTAAGGCCCCACTGACTCTTGTGCACAAAATATTTAGTCATACAGTGATAATTTCAATGGCATAATGTTGCTTTCTGCATACCTGTATCATGAAAGATTCACTTTATGTTGTTCATCACTATTTATAATACCTGCCAAGTTTAATATAAAAGTATATCTCTTTTAGAGATAATCATCTAACTTCCTTTCAGGCTTGAGAAGTAAATTAAATTAAATGACATTTAAAAAACCTATTTCAAAGTATCACTGAAATAGTATTAAAACTTTCAGTAAAGTCAGTGAAACGACCATTGCAAGAACGAGCCAGACAGTCTCCAGGGTCGTTTCTATCAGCGTGTAATGTGATGGAGCATGGTTTGAGTTTGTCCTTGGATGTGTGCATTTGTGTACAAGTCACCTTTCAGCAGGTCTGTTAACTACTATAATTTTCTGATTATCTGAATTCTCTCAGTAAAGCAAAGCCTTCTGTCTCCCTTGTCTAAATTATTTTTCAGTTGGTGGTATTAGTCTTTTGAGTTCTACCTCTGCTGCCTGATCTGCCTGGAATGGCTGACATTCCACTGTTCTTCATGCATCTTGAATTTCTAGACATACTGTTTGGTTAAGTGGTTTAGTGTATTTCTAAAAGTTTTTCTACTAAATAATATGGTTGAAGGTGGTATGATCCTTGAAAGATTCTTAGTCTGGGTGAGGAAGAAGGAAAAAGAAAAGTTAAAAGGTTTGAGAAAGTATATGGTGAGAATAAGAATTCCCTCTCTAATGTGAAACTGGCTTTGATCAAAACCTTCTGTTGAGCTGTTCCAAAGTAAAAATGAGAAAATTCCCTTCCCTGCTAAGAATTTATTGGCTACTTAGGAGCATATGCTGCAACAAGCAATAGATGTATTCTCAAGAAATTATTTCCTTTATTTTTATCTTCTCATGAGGTGAGTCAAGATACATATTTTATATAGTTTCTAGAAACGTAGCATTTTGGGTTAGAATTTGGAAGGATTTGATTATTCTACCGGAGTAGAATTTTGATTAGAGTTTGCTATCTCAGTCCTCTTTAAGACTTCTTAGATATTTAAAAAAAAAAAAAAAAAAAAAAAAAAAAAAGAGCCTTTGTGTGGGAGTAAATGGTTCTTACCCTTTTTAAGCCTGTCTCCAAGGCACAATAATACTTTGAGGATTTTTTTAATAATGCTTCCAGTTCCTGCTCTTTAAAGCCTCTTCTATATGATTTGATTAAAAAGATAATACATTTTGGTAAGTAATCATAAGATACATATTAAAATAATAAATGATTCTTCTCCCCTGGCAATGGATTTCAAAATCTACTTATTCAAATCTGACCTTCTGGTACAATAGGAACTGTGTTTCCAGCATTTTCATCAAGTCTATTTTCAAGAAACTTTCACACAATAAATTCTTCTGACTTCGTTCCAGTGAGCTGATTGTCAAGATTTTGCTGACTCTCACCTCTTTACTTCTGCAGAAGGATTCCTGATATAGACAAACATTTTTAAATAATGTCTTTGCAATGATGAATCATAGGAAGGAAATGGGGGTGGGGGGGAGGTACTTGTCTTGTTTTCTGCTAGTTGAAATATTGCAAACTGCTCAGATTCATACAGTGCTGGTATTTTTTCCACATTCATAGAAGAATAATTCAAAAGCCAAGTAGCAGTAGCAGAGGAGTGGTGGATCATTGCTGTTACTGCCTAAACCTATGTTTTTCCCAGTATCCTCATCATCCTCTTTTATGCTTTTTGAAATGTTTCATGTTGTCTCAGTGTCTTCTGCTTTCATAAATGCACTGCTCTCATGGCTATAGTAAAAAATTCTGTAGTTCCTCAGTATTCTATATCTAATTTTAGTAAGAAATCAGAACCTTGCAAATTCTCAGTAGCATAATATTATTTATAAGGAAGAGATATTTTTGTAATGGTGAGGTTAGTGATACACTGGAACAGGTTGTCCACAGAGGTAGCAGATGCCCCATGCCTGGAAACATTCAAGGTCAGATTGGACAGGGCTCTGAGCAACCTGATCTAGTGGAAGCTGTCCCTGTTTTACTGCAGGTGGGTTGGAACTAGATGACCTAAAGGTTCCTTCCAGCCCAAACTACTCTATGATTTCATGATTATTGATTGTAAACAATATTGTTTTCACATACTTTTTACTAAGCGGTGCATTTCTTGAAATAATACAAGAATTTATTGGTATTGTAAACAAACTGACAAATACAGGAAATTCCATTTCTGAGCTTCTAAAGTCTGAACTTCAAGTCCCTTTTGACAAGAACTTTTTGAGATTTCAGGAGTTAGTGATTATATTTCTTTGATAAGGCTTTCTTGCACAGAGTATAAACTACATTTTTTATTATCAAGTTAACACTGTGCTCTTAAATACCGACAGTAATAAAAATTACACATGAATGCAAATTATTCATAGCCAATAAAATCCTTACAGATATTCTGACCCATGATAACATTCTGTAGAATGGGAATGTGTTTTGTTTCCAAGCTTAGTGGATTTCTTTGAGGGCTGTAGTCATTTGCACTGCTCATGTTTCAGTCTGTTCCAGCTCTGGGCTCTGACTAGCACCCATTTTTTTTCTGCAGGTCCTCACAGAAACACTGAAATAGGGATTAAATTTTTGTTTAGCTTCCTGGGGAAAATGTGTGGCTCGACTGGTTTGCATTCTGTACTGTGGCGCAGACCCAAGATAGTCCATCTCAGCCTAAGAGCTAACATCATAGATTTTAAACCTGCAGAGATCCTAGCCTGATAGAGAATTGCAGTGTAGAGGAATAGACTGCAAACATCTGCTTCTTTTCTGCACAGGAAAACAAAATATGTATTTCGGTTGAATTTTTAACGGTAATTTTAGATTAAAGAAAACACCAAATTAAAGAAAACAGTGGCATTAAAGAATAAAAATTGCTGTGGGAGGGAGCTCAGTGTGATTGTACTTGTGTAGCTGGTACATGGATGTGTGCACAGATGCACGTGCTGGCACACATTTCTCCTTGCTTTGTGTGTTATGAGAAGTCTTTCAGATTTCTTGCTTCTTGATTATTGGTTGTTTTTCGGTTTTTTTCAAACACTGCTTTTTAAAGCCAGATTGCATTCTCCAAAGGTTTCTCTCTGGCTTGTGCTGGCCAACTCTGCCATTTTTTTCTCCTTGTCTGCATCCATACAGAAATCTGGGCATTCTGCTACAAATGTCCATATGTGGTTCCATCACACATGGTGGGAAGAAAGTAAAGACAGAGTGGAGCTTTTCCTTTGAAAACTTGTGTTTGGAAATTTATTTTCTTCCAGTAGCAGTGATAAAAAACTGTCTTTCTTTTTTTACTATTATTTTTATTCCCCATTATGTAGTTTTTAATTAGTCCAGCCTAATCACCGTGTTCTAGAAAGGCCATTTACATATTGGTGTTACAAAATTGCCTCTGAACAAGGAATCCTAGCAAGGTTTTGCTGTGCGTTGTAATTTTCTGGGAATGCCAAGAACAAAGTCTTTGAATTTGCTTTAGCTTTCCTTTAAAACAATTCCGTTTCAGCACTTAGCTTTTGGATTAACTGTTTTGATTGTATGTAGTTAAAATTTGATACAGAGCACTTGAATTGAAATGTCACTGTGAGCTGGCAAAACGAACCACTCAAGTATTTAGTTATTATTTTTTATAACCTTATTGAAATTCTATGGCAAGTACAACACAGTTTCCATTTTAACTAATCCAGTATACTTTTATACTTGAATTTTTCTTTTGTGTCTATATATGCATAGAATGACTCCAGTTGTTCAGGGGTAAGTTGTTCTCTCATTTGCGTGATTTTGTCTGATTTGTTTGGGAAAATACACAGTATTTGGTATATACTACGTAATTTAAACTTCTTTTATTCATCAAAAATATTTGTGAAAATTACCATTAAAAAAAAAAAAAAACCTTCTAGGTAATCTGGTTGAGATGTCCAGATTTTTTCCACTGGCGGATTTTGGTTTTGGTGCTGAGTTTTTTGAGGCTTTTGGGTAGTTTTTTATATTTAGCAAATTATACAATAATTTTCTATGTATGTATGTCAGCCTGTCACTTTGTTCTGTTGTTTCTATAACAAGGTTTACAAAGTCTATGGATTGATCTGTGACTTTCTCAGTATTAAAATATGTGTGCAGCCATAGAAAAGGGCTGACACTTGCTCTGGTAAGTCCAGTGTGGAGTAGCTGGGATCTTTAAACATGATACTGAGTAGTTAGCTCAGAAAAAAGGCCACTGCCTGAGGAAGCAGAGTCACCTGGTGTCGTGGTGAGCATTGCAGTGTTTGCGGTGTAGCTTATATAAAATTTATGTCATTTTTCCCTTGTTAGTTACAACTGTGCTGTCAAGCTGTCTCCAGCAGTGTTGTATCCATAACACATGGGATTTTTTTGCACTGGATGAGTAAATGTGACCATGAGCTTTCCTTCCCATGTGGCAAGGTGGGGGAAGAAGAGGGAGGTTTCTGTTTTTATCACTGACCCCTTTTTTACTTGGGTCTGTTGGGTCTGAAGCCCACATGTGGATGTGAGGTCGGTAATGATGGCCTAAAAGATGGTTGGTGTAGTTTTTATGATAGAGCTTCCTAGGCCTCCAAGGAAAAAGAGAAAAAAAAAGTGGTTGCTTCATCTAGAAAAATATTGGGAAAAAAGCACAAAATTATTGAAATGCATGGCAGGGTACTGCAGAGAGGAAGGGAATAGTCAGCTGTCCGTGTCTCTTGAGAAAAGGACAGGACATAAATTACTAAGGCAGAAGCCTGACTTAAGAAAGACAGTTGGGGATTCATTTTGATCACAAGGGTAGTTAACTGCAGAAATTAATTCTCTGAGGAGGTTATTGCTTCTCCGGCAGGTTTCCAGAACTGCTCATATTCTCCAGCACATTCCCTTTGCCAATCCACTCAGTGTTGCAGAGTGGATCATTCCTGGTAAACTTCCTTACCCAAGCAGCCAAGTCAGACCGACAATTACCTGATGCCCTGGGCATGTCACAGCAGTCCTGGGGCCACACTTCACGAGGCCCCTGAGTGCCATGGCTTTTCACTGCTGAACTTTCACAGCAGATGGAAAAGCCTTTGGCTTGATTTATTAATTTTTTTAGTTATTTATTTCTCAGGAAGGGGGATTATGGTGTTGGTTCTTCCTGTAAATCATTTCAATTTTGATAACATTTGAAGTTACTTTGCCATCAGTGTAGTTGGTAAGACTTGTGTAATAGGAAAAAAATTAGAGACGCTCTGGTAAACCACAGTCCCCACTAACTGTTCAGTTTGTCACCATATTTCTTGTTTGTGCAGAGGAGCAGATAAAAATGTTTCAGAGAAGACTTGTTCTATATCTAGAAAGTGTGTTTCTGACTGCAAAAAGCTTTATTCAAATAAGAAAAGCAATTATTATGAAGCTGTAATTATTTTTTCCTATGTTTAGGAAAATGACAGCACATCTGATCTCATGGGCAGTGTAAATGCAAAGACTTCTGAACAGCAAATTCTGCATGGCTGTAATAAAACATTTGGCAGCAAAAAGGCCAAATATTCCAAGGAAGAATATTCTAGCATCTTCTGTAAGGTTTTCATATACCTTTAAAACTATTCTGTTTGAATGCTGAGCTATAATATCCATAGTTTATTCTTAGGGGAATACAATTGTTTCTAGAAGTGACTTATCCATAGTTATGGTGGAGGTGAGTGTGTGTGCTTGTTTACTGCTCTAGGTAAAATAAAAACCTTCTCTCTTCTGTTTCCTTTTAGAAAGGAGATGTAGAGATATTTTAAAGGTGAGCAAGGGTCAAAGCCTGGTCTGGCTGTGATACAGATGCACCAGAAATAATGGCAACTGGTCCTGGGAGTAAGAGAACAATTCAGTCCACCTACCTCAGTCCATCTCTGTAGGATGAAGTGTGAGAGTGCTTCTGAGAGTGGATGTCTTAAGCAAATAGCTGGGGTCTGCCACTGGCCCAGGAAGTCTGCACAAGGAGTAGGTTGTTACGGCAAGAGCCCAGTTTCCAGATCATATCAGTGGGGTTCAAGTTCCCTAGAACACATTAGTATTTTGTATTAGGTCCACAGTAAATAAAAAATAGGACCAGAAGGTCCAGAAACCTGAGACTTGACCTCTGAGCTGAGTGTCATAACCATCACGGGCTCAGCTTCCAGGGGAGATGTGAAGGCCTCGAGGCTACAGATGCAGGAGGCAGGGATGGATGGATGGATGGAGGGAGGGAGGGAGGGAGGGATGGAGGGATGGAGGGATGGAGGGATGGAGGGATGGATGACGGATGGATGGATGGATGGATGGATGGATGGATGGATGGATGGATGGATGGATGGATGGATGGATGGATGGATGGATGGATGAAGGATGGAAGGATGGAAGGATGGAAGGATGGAAGGATGGAAGGATGGATGGATGGATGGATGGATGGATGGATGGATGGATGGATGGATGGATGGATGGATGGATGATGGATGGATGGATGGATGGATGGATGGATGGATGGATGGATGGATGGATGGATGGATGGATGGAGTCAGTCCTCCTAGGCTGAGCTGCACCCCAGCCCCCAGTTTTCTGCTGAGTTGTACAAGTCACTAGGCTGCACAAAGTCAGTGTTGCTATCATAATGTAGAGTGAATCATAATCTTCACAGAGCTAACCACTGGTTTCCCTCAGAGGTTTAAATGGAGTTCAAGTGTGTGTCTGCCTAGATCTGGTTACAATGGAACTTGCAATGCCCTGTGTCCCTGGAAAAAGGAGTGGGAGGAGGTTGTTGAAGAAGTGAGGTGCCTTGTGAAAGAGCATGTCTAATGGTTAGGAAAGGCCTGGGAAAAAATGGAGTAGAGCCTTGCATAGGTGCATGTGAGCTGCTGGTGCATGAATTCAAAGTCTGTTGAGCTACATGCAGTTTGGTTTTTCCTTGGAGTATATTTTCTGTTAAGTTCTACTAGGATCAACTTGATTTCTTGTGAGAATCTGCAGTTTTCCCTTGTTTTTAAAACAACCAACTCAATGAAAATTTTGCTGTTTCTCCAGTCACTGAATGTCTAGTCAGTTTTAATTTAAATGATGATTTGATTCGAGGTGAAGCTAATTTCACGCTGTACTCTAGGCATGTTGAACTTGAGGGTGAGTTATGCACTGCATACTCAAATTTAGCATTTTTTCCTTGCTAGCTATCACTTCAGATCAACACAAAGTGTTTTTCTACATCCATGGTCACTTCCCTTGGCCTGCCTCTTCCACTCCTAGTGCCCCTGGAGGTGCAGGTTTTGTGGATCTCTGGACTTTCACCCCAATGGCAGCCTGGGGATGAGGCTGAGGTTCCCAGAACCATGGGTGGCCCAGGTGAGAAAGGTGTGGAGGCAGAGATGTTGCTGTGCCATGGCTTCATCATCTTCCGTGATGCCTTTCATCTCTACCTTATCCTTGGGTACTTCCATGTACGAAAATGATACAATCTTTCCTGAACCATCAGTGTTATGAAAGATGCTTCAGCAGATTGGATAGTTTAGGTTAGGGTTTAAGTTCTAGAGAATTGTGATGTCTTTGATTAAAAACCATATCTCCTAGCTTGTAAACTATGTCCAAATTGAGCTCTTAGTGATGTAAAGACAGTTTGCTTGTGTTAGTCAAGGGAAGTGATTCATACAATTAAATATGGAAGTTTGATAGATTCTTACTGCAAAGATCTTTTGCATTTTTATAGAAATTATTTCTACTTCCTTTTCAACACAAAGAATAGTTCTGCCCTGACAGTTCCCTTCTGTTTTTTAAACTTGCTGAACTAAAACATAAGCCTGAACTTTACTATATCCTGGAAATACCAACATAAAGACCCAGGTCTACTGTCTTGAATCTATTTTCTCTTTCAAGCCTCTACTTGCCATCATTTCCATAAGTCTTGTATCAGTGGAAATTCCATGAAGCCTTTCAGGTTACACTGCCTTAATTGCAGCAACTTCAGAGCAATACATTTCAGAGCTTTCTCCAGGGAGGGTCAAGCATCCCACAGCTGTGAGGTCCATGAGAGCGCAGACACAGCCACCATGGTTGGAATGCTCTGCAAGCTGCATATCCACTGCATAGTTTTAGGGAAACTTACTTAAGTTGACCTGGTAGGAAATCACTCACAGTAGAATTCCAGATTATCAGCACATTATTTGTGCTTAAGACAACTTCTGCTGCTTTCTAGTGAATTGCTTTACGTGGAATGCAGCTTTAGAGTGGTGCTATTAAAATGTTGTTTCTATAGACAAGCAAACGTGTAGTTCCTAAATGTGTGTTACTTCCTGCCCCTTTCTCCTATATGTTGCTGAAGCATTGCCTTCAGGTCCATGGTTTGGTCTCTGTTTCTCTGTGATGTTACTGTGCACAAATTCATGTTGAAGTATAATTCCTTTACTGTATATTTCCACTGACATTCAGAGTTTTGAATGCTTCCCTGACCACATAATTTTGAAAGTGATAGATTTCTCTTAAAATTAAGATGATGATCTTAAACTGGCAAATGTTTTAAATAGTTCCATTGGCTTCTGTTAGGTTTGGTGTTTGGGATTAAAACTTCTAGAGTTCTCCAAGTGAGGAGAATATAAACCATTCAATTTTTTTTTATTTTTCAGAATCTATCGATTTCCATGTCCAAAAGGTCAACTTTTGTATATATTTCATAAGCAGATCAATTACTCATTACTTTAAAACCAGGAAAGGATCTATAAATAGCATCCAAGACACTGACAATCAATTTCAAAACTCTTCAGTAATGAATGTAAATATTTGCAATGAAAATGTTGATCTTTGTCACTATTAGGTTTGCATTTTTTCATTCCTCATAACAAGTGATCCTTCCTGATTCCTAACTTCATAAAGAAGTTGAGCTGAATGAAAACATTTTGAAAAAAGCAGGACTACTCTTAGACCAGCAGTGGTGTTATTTTGTGTGGTCTTAACCCTTGGAATGCATCTTTTGGAAATGCACTGACTGCAGATAGCAATGCTTTAGCTCAGAGCTGTTCATCATCCAACAGCAGCATCTCCCAAATTACAGTCACTACTTAGCTCTCAGGGGCCACTGGATCCCTCTGATGGTGCTCTCTGCTGCCAGCTGCAGAAACAGCCTGGAGACCTATATGGGAGAAAAGAAGAGCCAAGAAATCCGGGTGTGCAAGAGGAGGAGGAAAAAGGACGTGGTGGCCTGAGTGGCTGTGTGGGACCTAAGGGATCCTGGGAGTTGGATAGGTGCCTCTCAGAGAAAAGGGACTACTGCTTCCTCAAAGCAGGAGGCAATCTAGAGACAGGAGCACATTTATGAGACAGTGCCATGTAGCAGGATGTTCTCCAGAGGAGAAGATGGAAACTTCTGAGGAGCTTTTCACAGGTGAACATCCTGCCCCCTCGCTAAAGCACAGAGTCCAAATCAGCTTTGACCTACATTACAAGGAAGTGGTCCTAGTTCAGACTGCTGCAGAAAGATGTTGTAGCTGACATTCTTGCTACACCCATTACGCAGAGTGAGAAAAGGAAAACACAACAGAAAACCTGGAATAGGGTGGTTGGTTAAGGATTTCTACAGAGTGACAGGTCAACTTTGAGAAGATGGGATGTCATTTTAAGATATAGGAATCATAATAGCAAAGAATTTGGCAAGTTTTTTAAATTTCCCAAGGAAAGTGCTTTTGTGTTTCTCCAGGATACAATGGAGTGCTTTCTAGAGAAAGAATTTGGAGTAGCATCTCTTTGAGAAAGGAGTTCAAGGAAACAAGAGTTAACTAAATCCTGAAATCCAGGAAGAGGAGAGATTTCTACCTTGCTTTAGAGCTAGCCAGTAAAGTCACAGAGCAATTGCAGCCCTTGCTGTTCAGATATGTTTAATGACATCAAATTTTGGCATATGTCTTGCTGATCTTTAGAATTTCAGTTTGAGTAGTGTATTTAATAGAAAATGGCACAGTATGTTCCCAAAAGTGTCCTAAAGATTATATCTGTTAGTGTCAGTTTTGCAGAGATGTATTAGTTAACTGTACTGCACAGGAGTGAGGAACATTTCTTGTTAATTTAGGGAGGGAGAAAGCTTGATGACACATGCAAATGGCACATCATATATTTTAAGTTCTGTGTATGTCGCCTACACTAACTGCATTTGTCCTTTCAACATCTTTCTTAGCTTGAGCACCACCATATTTGAATCTTATGTGACTGTGATATTAATACACCTGTTAAAGAGAAGATTAATTACATAATAGCATTTTTATTAAAGATTAGGTACCCTTTGGGAGAAAAAAAATGTATATATATATGGAGCCCTGATGATCTTGCCTTGAAATTACTGTCTTCCTTTCTTCACCTGGCAGGTCTCAGTGCTTAGGAAGGAGCTGGGCCAACTAGTTCCGTGCAGGAGGAGTACAGAGTACTTGGAGTTATGGGAGACAGTAATTCTCAAGGTATTAGCAGCTGTGTTTGTAGATGTGCCAACAATCCCAATTGATGCAGCTACATGGAGCAGTGTCTACATAAAAGTGGAAACAGGGCGAGGGCAGTGCTTGGAAGTTCAAGTAGGCATAAGTTTCTCTTCCATGAGAGTGGAACTGAAGTGCCAGGGACAGCTGTCCTGTGAAACTCCTCTTTGACAAGTTACAGAAGCCCTCAAAGGACAGAAGGTGGCCCAAGTGTGAAGGAGTAGCAGGAGAATCTGCCCCATCCCTGTGTGCCAACACTTTAGGCAGTAGCATATGCAGAAACACTTGGTGTGGTTCCAGCAGTGCTTTGCCCTGGTTCTCTCTAGTCTTCCCCAGGGAGCTGCAGTGTAGAGATGACTTTGCACTGAGGCATCTGGGCAGGGGAACACAGTGCTGCAGTTTGTTGTCTGAGGAAGAGATTCATTGGCAAAGCTGCTGCCCTGGTGGAGCACAGGAACCGTGTATTCAATGTGAGGATTTTTTTTTTACCAGTCTTGAGTATGTGAAAACGTAATTTTCTAATTTTATTCTTCAACCATGGCAGAAAGTATTCCTCTTTTTAGACACTTCTATTGGCTCTGAAGTGGATGACTCTCTTCTGAGTTATACAAAGGATAAATTTCTACCAGATACAGATCTGCTTCATTATGATGGGTTCAGAAGGAAGCTCTTTATCTCAAGTCCAGTAGCTTCAGCTATTTCTCCACCTCCTCGAGGTGGAGGATTATGACCCTCCTGGCCAGTTATTGTTGTTGTTGTTGCAGAAGAGCATGTAGGGTTTCCAATTATCTGATCCCTTTTTTTGCTATGGGTTGGTAAACAGCAGCACAGGCATAAATCGTTTTGCAAGTACTGTGCTAGCAGCCAGCCCTACTCCCATCTTCCCTCTGGCTCCTTGACTCTTCAGTAGCTTTTTTACCCACTGTGCTTTGTAGCCTCTGATATTCCTGCTGATGCCAGGAGTCCTCACACAGCTTTGTTCTTCCTGCCTGGCACTAGGCAAAGCAAAGCAGAGATCCATAGCCTGTTCATTGTTACCTCTCTCTGAAAAGTTCAGAGAGAGTCTCTGAACCTGTGCACTTGCAGTGGGGAGAGCACAGCTCTGTCTCCAGCTGGCTCTCGATGCTGCCTGCTAAAGCTTAGGCAGTGCCAGCTCACTCTGCAGTTGTTGCCAAGGGCACAGAGCAGGATTCTCACTTCACTCCCTGGGAAGCCAGAGTGGATTTGTACCATGAGATGTTTTGGATACCGGGTTCGGTTCAGCAATGGGTGTCTTTTCCCCAGGGAGCAGTTATTAATATCTTCACAATGAACGATGGCTGTGAACGCAATGCTGGAATGTCCCAGTGATGGCAACAAGAGCAGAGCAGGGGACACGTGCTCTGAAGCTGGTAATGGCATCTCCTTCATGTCCTGCAGCAATGAGATACATGGATTAATTCTAAATGCCTTGGTAACATATGGGTCTAAAATTATTTTGTGCTATTTAGAACAAGTCCTTTGAGCTAAGGCTGTTGTAAATTCTAATTAGTCTATGCTAATCTCCATAATAGGCAGCTATTTCTAATGCAGATCTAACTGATGAGGTCTGACAGCACTTTCGACACTTATTTATACACTGGCAGCAAGCTGGTATCATGCTAGTGTCAGAATGTTTGCTCAGGTTAAGAAAAGTTTATTTTCTGCACTCTACAGGGAGTTTGTATTTGCTGCAGGCTTGTGGCTGTTCCTGGAACACCAATTTATGCCTGTTTGCTTGTATTTATTTGTGCAGAAAATAGGGAAAACTCCTTCAGCCGTTCCCGAAGCTCCAGCGTGTCCAGTATCGACAGGGACTCAAAGGAGGCAATCACAGCTTTGTACTTCATGGAGTCCTTTGCCCGAAAGAACGACTCTGCTGTCTCCTCCTGCCTCTGGGTCGGAACAGGCCTCGGAATGGTCATAATCCTCTCCCTTAATCTGCCTGCTAGTGACGACTTACGGCAGTCAGAGCCAGTCATGGTGTCACCAAGTGGTGAGAGTGCAGCTCTTTCTCTGCTTTTTATCTGTCGTGGTACAATGGGGCAATAACTGCATGGTTTTGTATGGCCTTTTGGGCAGAAATGTTGCAAAAAATCAAGCAATGATCACTTAGTGAGTGGAGGGCACACAGGTAAAGATGTTCATGAGGGACCAGCAACTTCATGGACTGAGACACTTTGGTTGTGTTAGTTCCAAAGATTGCTTTGTGTAGCAGACAAAGTAATATGTTTCTTGTGAGGACAGGGAAATTAGCAGAGTTCCCTTCATATTGTGAAATTACAGTCTTGTTTACAATTCTGTCTGGGATTCTGCAAACAGTTTGGCTGTCTTAGTATCAGAATGCTGCAGAGAAGCAGAAGGGAGTGCAGGAAAGGAAACAAAAATGTTGGCAGGTTTCTGTACCAGGAGAGATCCTTGGCTGAGTGCGTGACAGATGGTGTAGCAGAGAGAAGAGAGGTCAGGTCTGAGGAGAGGCAGTATGTGCTTTAAAAATGGACAAAAAATGGAGAATGCACAGAAACAAGAGGTTTCTCACCCGCAGTTTGTTTAGAAGAACAATGCTGGAAGGTCACCAGACTTGGAGCAATTTTACTGCTGGGAGATAAATATTTTACTAGTATAATGTAGAGATAGACAACAGGCCATCTTCAACAGCATGTATTATACTAATATCTAATATTATAGATATTAGCTGCCTGAGACTTTTCCAGTACTGGCGGGCTGTTTGTTCACCTTCTCATGTGCTCAGAAAGAACTGAGCAAGCACGTCTTGTCACCTTGACTGGATTAATGTGTGTGCTGTGTTTACAAAAGCTGAGTGTCAGCTGTGCTGTGCTGAGAACCAGTCGGGTTGTGGTGCCAGTGCCAGTGAGAGGAGATTCTGTTCTGCAGGCACCGTCCTGACACTGAAGGGAGCCGTGCTGACCTTCGCGTGCTTGGACTGCATGGGGACATTGACACACCGGCCCTACGAAGTATGGAGGGATCCACACAGTGCTGATGACAGTGACAAAACAAGGAAAAGGAAACTTGTCATGCATTCCCCTTCCTCCTCCCAGGATATGGGTGATCATCAATTTGCAGTCATTTGTTCAGAAAAACAAGCCAAAGTCTTCTCATTGCCTTCCCAAACATGTCTTTATGTCCACAACATCACCGAAACGTCCTTTTTATTGCGAGCAGATGTGGTCACCCTCTGTAACAGCGTCTGTCTGGCGTGCTTTTGTGCTAATGGGCACATCATGACACTGAGGTACTTATCTAACTAATCTTGTGGCAAAACTAAGCAAAGAGGTGGCACAGTGCTGTCATATTCCACTTGTGTTTGCTCCAGAGTGCCTGATGCTCTGCATTAACTCCCTGGTGGATGCATTTAATTCCCTGCCTTGATGCAGCCATACCCGTTCCTTGGGCTGTCTCCACGTGGGGAGTTAAGGCAGGCAGGCGGACAACAAAGCAAACTCCTTTTTTTTACAGTAATCCCCTACCTGTGACAGTTGATGGCTAATAGTTTTTGCTATGATAAAAGAAAGCCCTGATAATTTTGCTCAGATATGGTGGGTCAGGTATAGTGAAGTACAGAACTCAGCCATAGAAAGGGTACTGTTTATCCTGTGTGAAGTACCAAGTGCCACTCTTGCCATTTCTGCAGATTTTCTGTTCAGAGCACTTGGTTTCCCTTCCTTGTCCCCTCTCCCAGGGAACTGACTGTGCAGTAGCCCTGTAGCTGTACCCTCACCTTGCTGCACCCTGTTTCCCTGGCCAGGCCATTTAAATTTTGGAAAGTCCTGTCCAAAACAGCAAACCACGGGAAGCTGGAAGACAGCACAGGCGATGCTGGAGCCCTTGTCCACAGGGTGGAAGCAAGGCCCTGCCAGGCCATTGCCTACAGATGTCCATGGAGGCCCTGCCCTGGAAACGACCCAGCCATGTGGCACAAGCCATACCATGCCACATGCACATCCCATATCCAGACAGTAGCAGAAGCCTTAGGGCCATGGAGGCAAGGCAGCTGAAACTTCTCCATGCAAGCAAACAAAATATGATGGGAAGACAGCATGTTTTTGGCAGAATTTTTCAGCTTAGAGCTGCACTTTAACTGTTGCAGTTATGAAAAGCATAAACTGAAGTGTTGGTTTGAAATGCAGGCACAGAGCAGGTGTACCATGTGTGGCAGCTGGTGACTAACCTGGGAATCTGCTTCTCCTCAGCTTGCCCAGCCTTCGCCCGCTGCTGGACATCAACTATTTGCCTGTCACAGACATGAGGATAGCACGGACCTTTTGTTTCACTAATGAAGGGCAGGCTTTGTACCTGAGCTCTCCCACAGAGATCCAGCGCCTGACATACAGCCAGGAGATGTGTGACAACCTGCAGGTAGGGCTCACACCTCACTCTGGTGCCTGGGTGTGGGAGGGGTGGTGGCCTCACTCATCAGTGCTAAATTGCCACTGGTAAGGACAGTGCTGTAGGGGCAGGACAGATCTGTTCCTCTCCACTTGCCCTAACTGAAAGATGCCAAAGCAACAGAGAAAGGTCAGCAGCTCTGTTGTTCTTTGGGCTTTTCCATGCACTGCCACCTGCACCTGTGCAAAAAGTCTTTACAATGTTAGATATGGGCTGGTTTGGTTATTTTACAATGCAAATGCAAATGAAAAGTCATTTACTGAAGAGAAGGAATTGTGAGAGGTTACAGGGAGACACATGAG
>VZTJ01005726.1:1796956-1862715 GCA_013397795.1 Orthonyx spaldingii
GCAGGGGGGGGGGGGGGGGGAGGGAGGGGGAATAAGTTCTGGGTTATATAATTAGCAGTGAACTAGAATGGAAGTATAAAAGAAATGGTCCTGCCAGCACTCATTATGCCCTAGGGAATAACATGTGCTGAGCTGCTCAACTCACATCACTGCACTGTCTGTCTCAAGTCTGAAAAGGCACTTTGAGGAGCGAGCATTGCACACCAGCTTTTGTACACCAGAGAGGAGATTATTTTGCAAGGAGCCAGTTTTAAAATAATCATAAGGTTTGACCAATGTATCTTAGACTATGGACCTACAGTGAGAGGCTGTTACAAGCTAGATTTATTTTTTTTTTACCAGTCTTAACAGCATCGTGCAACTACCAAGCAAAGGGAAACAGCCCTTGCTTCTCTATACTGCTGGACTGTGGCTGCTTTTATCTTGGCTTTTATGCATAAAAGGGTTTGCGTGGTCATTCCGTGTGTACAGCAAGCAGATGACCCAGTATCACCTGCTACCTGGGAAAACAAAGCTGGGTTGCATGAGAGCTCCACTTAGGCTCCAAGGGCTGCAGTAATTTTTCTCCCCAGAGCAGGTGACTGTGCAGAGGAGCAGTGGCTGTGAGTCACAGCGCTGTCCTCGCACTCAGCCCCCGGGAGCGAGTGCTCTGAGCAGCACAGCAGCTGTATCTGCCTGCTGAGGCTTGGCTGAGCAAACACAGAGCTGAGCAACAGGGCAGAAACTGCTCCCTGTGCACACAGCCCCACTGGTTCCAAACACTAATGGGACTGCACACTTTTCCCATCGGTTTTATTCCAGAGAGCTGGCTTTTCCTGGTACTGCTGCAAATAAATCTGAGCCCAAGACTTGTTTGGGGTGCCTGCTTGAAGATGTGGCACCAGAGCAGTGCCTTCAGCAGATGTGCTTATTTATCATTGCTGATGGCACACTAATGGGCTGGGGGAAGGCTGTATGGAAGGTGATGGATTTTGTTTAAAAAGAAAAAAATCAACTAAACAACAAATCACCAAATTCTGAATTGCTGGCAAGCACTGAACTCAGGTGTGGTATAAAAAGAAAGCAGAGTGACTGCCCAGCCTGGCTGGGTAATCACTAAAGCAAAATACATAATACACAGCAAATTTTTTATTCAATTATAGTGTCACCTCTGCTGTTTCTAAGCAAAATGTGACCTTATCACTGGTATCCTCATTCTGTATTAACTACAATTTTTTTTCTCTGGTAACGAACATAGGACTGGGCACTGACAAACCAAGTGCCTTTGAAAGTATGAGTGAGTCTAGTTAGCCCAAGCATTTGTCAAAATGCACAAATATTATCTACACCATACTGTTCACACAACAGACTCTTTTAAGTTGATTAGATCCAGTGCAAATGGCTTGTTAATGCAATTCAAGAAAATACCTAGAACTGCTGCCACCTCACTAACCTTTTAATGGACTTTTTCTGGCTTTGCTAGGACATGCTTGGGGATTTGTTTACTCCTGTGGAAACACCAGAAGCCCAAAACAGAGGCTTTCTCAAAGGACTTTTTGGAGGAAGCGGACAAGCTTTTGACAGAGAGGAGCTTTGTGAGTAATTTCTTGTTCTGGGCTTTTTTTGGCAGAAATCCGTTATTGAGATCCCCTTCCCTTGTCATTTAGGAATGGAGCAGTACACAAGATTTAGATGATTGATGAAGAGAGAAATTTGATCTAGTGGAGGAAGGCAAGGGTTCTTGTCTGCCGTTCCATAATTCCTTCACCTTGGCAGCTTCTTTTGATCAGCTGAGTGTGGGGCACGCGACTGAACTGCAGATGTGATGGTGACAAAGCCTTCCACATGTGCCACGTGCCCATCGAATGCCATCACTGCTGCAAGGCTGCAGCTCAGGGTTGAGGAGCACTGACAGAGCCAGGCCAGGAGCTCATCCCTGTCTGTCTGTCTGTCTGTCCATTTCTGCTCTGCAGTTGGCGAGGCCACGGCAGGAAAAGCCTCTCGCAGCCTCGCCCAGCACATCCCTGGATCGGGCGGGATCGAAGGCGTGAGAGGAGCCGCGGGTGGCGTCATTGGGGACCTGACTCGAGCACGCATTGCCCTGGACGAGAGGGGGCAGAAGCTGGGCGAGCTGGATGAGAGGACTGCCAGCATGATGGCCAGCGCAGAGGCATTTTCCAAACATGCACACGAGGTAGGAGCCCTGGCACCCACAGCCTGGAACTGCCAACCCTGCGACCCAGCCTTTGCTTCCCTTTGGGAAAGCCAAGTGCCCTTCTCTCCCTTCACCCAGTCACGGTGTTGGAGGTGTGCTCGTGTCACCTGGCATGGCATTATTCCTGCTCCCAAACTATCAGAATGCCAAAAATAAACTGCCATTGCACGCCCCTTCCTTTCACGTTTCCAGAAATGAGCATCCATTGTTAGCCTCTGAATTTAGAACATGGCACTTCTCATCTTGCTTTTCTCACTAATTCGTTATGATTTGTTTTTTTAAGCCACTTAATGCAGCACATCCATGCAGTAGGGCAGAAAACAGGTAGGTGGATGTGTGTATAGGAACCTTTACAGATCTAACTGAAGAGGAGAACATTACTAGTACAGCCCTGTGGTACAGTTATATAGAATAGGCCTTGCCAGGAATAGGAATAGCTTCTGTGCTTGGAGCTGGAAATGGAAAGCTTTTCCATCCCACGCTGTTAAGACTGGGAAAACTAAAGTGATTTTTCTTGAAGATAAAACAACATCAAAGCATACTTCCCAAAATGCACGTTCTTCGTTTAATGTGCATCACATCTCCGGACAAGACCTTTACATTTTTATTGGCTTTTGTGAGGCAGAAAGAATGTGCCCTGGAAGTTTATATATTCAGGGCATATCTACTATGCTCCATGGATAAGCATCTTTTTATTCCTATAGAAAGCAAGTTCCTTTAGTACTTGAAGAAGAAAAGTAGTTAAAGCTGCTCAGGAAAAATCTTCTAAAAAACAGCAACAGCAGGTAACACTTCTTAATGTAATAGCTGTGAAATGAAATATGAAATCTCAGTGGACTTAAGACCTGATGACACTGTTAGTGAAGTACTGCATTGTTCTTCATTTATTAGTCATGAAGTTTGACAGTTAATGCGCTTAGGCCATGTGTTTGATTGCTATTTGTTTGGTTTTTTTCCCCATCTCTGTAGGTGATGCTCAAATACAAGGACAAAAAGTGGTACCAGTTTTAGACTTTCAAAGAAGCTGCTTGTGGCTTTATTAAGAACACTGTTCAGGGAAGCAACCTTTATTCCCAAATCCACCAGTCACTGGCCAGAGACAGTTTTTTTCTCCTAGAAGATGTTTTCCTGTTACTATTATTGGATTCATCACAGTGGACGTCAAGGAGAAATTTTAGAGACCGTGAGACAGAAGCTGGAATCATGAGGGTCTTTCCAACAGCTGGCTCATGGGGTGGCCAATTTTTTCCCAAAAGGAACTCAACCATCACTGTGGCATGTAGTTTTCCAGAAGCTATAGGTATGAGCTGTGGGGAGTGCGTCTGGTTAAAAATATTCTGTACAAACTCGAATGTTAATGCACTTATAAAACTTTGCATGACTAATTGCCATCTTAAAAAAAAAAACAAAAAGAGAAAAAGGAAGCATGTTGTGACCGAAGAAAAATGGGATTTATTTCTATTCTGAGCAAAAAAAAAAAAAAAGAAAAAAAAGAAAAAACACCTTAAATGACAAAAATCTTTATTTTTTAAAAGTGACATTATAAAAAGCCAGTACATTTCAAGCATGTTTGTTACTGTTCTCCACATAAAAATGAGTTGAGCTGCATTTTCTTATCTGCTATTTATTACCCTTGAAAAATCTTGCCCAAAATCAGTGCTCTTGAACTCCTGCCAGAAAAATAAATAAATTCAAAATCCTATGCCCAAAATGTAAAGATTTTGCAGGTAGCTGGACAGGCACTATCTAAAAAGGTCATTAAGGTATGTGCATAGATGGTTTGTTTGCAATTCAGAGCACATGACACATCACCCAATTCTATACTTTTTAAAATGTGCTCTAGATTCATCTGTTGTCCTTGAAGGGGGCCATGGCACTTTTCATCCCCATGGAGTCTGTATCATTTGGTTGCCTTCTTTCCCAGCAGCAGGAATAGAAAACCAGCTTTGGAAACCATTTCTTCAACTTAGGAAAGGCAAGATGGGAAACCACAGTCCTGTCAAACACTGCTCACAGAGGCTGCTTAGCAGCTTGCAGAGCAGCTGAAGTGTTCAGTTGAAATTATGAGAGGGGACCTGCACAGAAACCCCCCCAAAACCTGAGAGAGAGAGAGAGAGAGGGAGAAAGAGGGAGAGAGAGGGAGAGAGAGGGAGAGAGAGAGAGCAGCCACACTACACAACGGGCCAGGGAGGAGCATGGAAAACCATTGTCAACATACATATATAACACATATAAAAGGTGACACCATGGGTGAGTGGCAATTTATTCTCTGCTCACACTGCTAAAAGTAATTTGCTTCTGTTTCAAAGTGGTTCGTTTCATTTTTGCAGTGAATGCTGCAGAAAACTCTGCAACCTGCAGCCACAGAAGACAGCAATAAGTTAGATTTATTGCCTGTCCATTTATTGTCTCCACCTTAACCTACAAGAGACTCACTGCCACACAGGTCAACTCTTAGGGTTATAAGTTTTTCCAAGATTGGCTTGGAAACAGGGCATTGAAGGTTTGTTTTCATGTGTCTGGACACAGATTCAAATTAGAAAAAAGAAAGTGAGGAAAAGCTGGGAAAACAGCCTTTAGAACTTTTCTGTTAAAGAAGAGTAGAATCCTCTGTCCCTTCAAGGGGTCCTGATGGACACTGATAGAGACAGGCATCATCCCACTCCTAACTAGACCTTAACTTCACCGGTGTTTGTATCGTCACAGTGTTCAGATGATCCCTCTCAAAGATGTCTTTACCTACAGTAAAATACAGCCCAGGAAGTTGTACCATCCAGAAGTCTGGCCTCACAATTGGCCCACTGCACAACTTAAAGGGTTGGAAGAGATTTGAGGTATTAAGTGTCAAATTCCCATTGTAGCATAACAGAATTTCATGATTCAAAGGACTTGTACATTTTGCTATAGGCAAAATCAGAATGATGGCCCTGACAGGTCTAGCTCAATTGGAAATGAGACTCCACAAGTTCCTCTGGCACAGGAGAAACTGCTCTATGTTGTCAGGACTGTAGAAACTTGTGGGGAGAAAGTCAAAGCCTGAGCAATGCCTGGGTTTCTGCTGAGAGCTAAGGAACTGAGTTATCCATGACCCAAGAGGATTTCTCTGTGTGTATGTGTGTAAGGATATGCCAAACTTGCCACTCTGATGGCAGTAGGAAGTGGGTTGGGGAATTCCTTCCGGTGGCTGGGTCACAGATGTGACCAGCAGTGCCTGTGAGGCAGCACTGCTCTAACCAGGCATCAAGAAAGAGAAATAAAGGAGAACATTACAGCAATTTGATCTTCAGTTTAAACCTGTATTCACTGGGCCTGTGCTCTGGTCTATAATCCAAACTCACTGGTCTCTGGGCAACAAAATCATTTGGGGCAGCATTCAAACTGCCCAGCAGCCAGCTTGTTTTCCATTCTGCCCTGGTGTGTGGCAGGCAGAAGCAGCCCCCCAGGCTGATTGGAATCGTGGGAACTTTGAAGAAAATTTAAGAGCAACTCCTAACTGCCAATCATGGCAGCTCACCCAGAGAGAAAAGTGTCCTCAACAAGTCTTTTACACAAGGCCCAACTGACTTTGGCAGCCAACAGTCTCTAGTTTAACACCAGGGTAAAAAAAGCCTGCCAGTAGATTTCCATTTGCATTTTTATGCAACAGAGAAATGAGAATTTAGCAGCCCTCAAACTTACAATTTTTAATACTAAACTTTTAAGCGACTTTTCTCTAGTACTCCCCATCAGGTCACAGCTTTCCACTCTTACATATTTTACATATTTCCAGACAGTTACCAATGACTGTTTCTGTTGACTTCACCACTTATGACTATAATTATCAATTTTCTTGTAGTCTGTAGAGATCTAAAAAGTTGTATATGTTTGTATATAGAACATTCTATATATATAATATATATATGTAATGTATATGTTGTATAAGTTTGTTAGTGCACACTGTTAAATGCTTTCTATCAAGATTTACCATGTATGTGGAAAAAACCCATCACTTAAAAAGTTCAATGAGGGAGGAAAAACTCTTGCCTGGGTGATTTATTGTGAAATGAGGGGGAGTGTGGGATTTTGCAAGGCTTGCCCTGAACGCTGCTCAAGGCTGTCAGTGACAGGCATGAAGCTGCAGCATTCCCAGCAAGGAGCACAGCATCTGACTCTGAGAAAGACTGTAGGACTGTGACTCGCTGGAGGAAAATCAAGGACATTGGCTGTCACTGGATGTTGAAATCTTTCTGTGCTTTCACCTTTCCCACTCAGACAGCACCACCTCAAGCAAAATCCTAAGCTTAGATGTATCTTCAGCCTCGCAATCCTCAGCTACACCAGGCCAGACTGGCTGGAAATATTAGTTCAGTTTAAAATGCTGTTTGTTCATTTAAATGCCTTGTTCCCTCACGTTCTTCTCTCCAGGAGCTCTGTCACAACCACATCCAAAATCAGATACACAGAACTTCCAACAGCACACACACCTTTGAGTTTGACCAGATGTTTGTAATCTTATGTCTAGTGCTGTAGATAGACAGAGAAAATGCATTAAATTAGATTATTTATAAGTCTGCAGAGTTGGCAAGTCTTCAATGAAGTACAAGCTACTTTATTTATTAATAAAAAAAAAATTGAATCCATTCCTAGAGCTTTAACTTCAGTTGCAAATCTTGAATTAAAAGACATGACAATTGAAATTTTGAGAATCGGGGTTTGTTTTCTATAATTACCTGGGGTGGGGGGTTTAAAGCTTTTTTACAGTTCTACAGTTCAACTGTCTACATCAATTAGTCATTCCCCACAGTATCAGGATTGTTACAAAAATGTGTAACAAAAATACTCTATTTACTACCTGTATTGTATAAAATTATCACATAAACCCTCCTCTAAAACAGTTTATACTCCTCTTCCAGAATCCCTTTCACACCACAGCGTATGCATTGTAATGCAGGTGGGCACAGAAACTTTTTTTTTTTCTTTTTCAATAGAAACCACTGGTGCTTGAGAGCTGCATCCAACCTCAGGCCTCCTTCGCATATGAACTGTGTGTGTTGTAGCACAGGAAAACCCCCAGTGTTTGGTTAACTATGCCCCTCAAATAGCCTGGGCCCTGCCCCATCCATCCTTTCCCATAGCCCAAAGGTGAATTCAAGCACAGCATATTTCAGTCTTGAATGTTTTCTTTGCCTTGGAAGGGCCTGGTAGGAGCACACTCTCTCTCATGAAGGAACTGCGTGTGGCCATTCGTAGTCAACTCTTCCTCTTAGGTGTATAAGCAATAGTCACGTAAATGAGTGTTTCCATTCATGTGTTTTGTTTTGTGATTAAATCAACAAATCAAACATTGTACTTTTTTAAATAGCAACAAATATTCAGATTCAGTGTCAAGGAAGTGTGGACTGAATATCTGTGTGGTTTGTTAATGAGTCATTATTACCTCTCAGAATGAAGGCTGATCTGGGGTGAACCACACACTCCTGTGCTAACCATGTCCTGTTTCCACAGGTATCCTAAATCAGCATCACAAAACTAAGGCATCTTAAAGTGAGGCTACTTCGAGCCCCCAGTAACAACCAAAAAAAAAAAAAGAAAAAAAGAAAGAAAACAGAGGGAAAGAAAATAAAGGAAAGAATTGATACTAGTTGGTGTAATCTCTTTTTTTCCTGGATTCTTTATAATATTTCAAAGGTGCACAGTTTGTGTAAAGCCTTTGGTTGGAGTTTACACTTCTCATTCAGGAATACAAAAATTGCAGTCCTGGTTGTTGCTGGGGTGGGGATGGCCACCTCCCTTCCTCCAGCAGCTCCTGCCAGGACAGAACTCACACCCAGCTGATGTTCCCTTGCTCCATTGCAGGGAGCTCACACGGAGCTCGTAACTGCCGTACCAGCCCCCAGGAATGTCATCAGCCTTGGATCCAGGCTTCCCAGCCAACCAAGGCCCCCTTTCCCATCACTCCCACTTCAGGGTAAGCACAGTCACCCACAGGCTGAGCTCTCAGAAGGGCAGAAGTGACCTCATGTAAGGGCACTTCCCAACAGCACCTGTGAGTTGCTCTGCCAGGAGAAGCTTAAAATGCCAGCCAAAGGTGCTGAGCTCCCAGCTCCCTCTTGTCAGCTGTGTACAACTCTCTTCATGAAATGCAAGCAGCATGGGACAATGGCAAAAGGAGCAAACCAGATCATATTACCAGTGTCATTACTTGTCACCTGCCCATCACCGTTCCAGCAGCCAGGGAGAAAAGGAAAGCTGCAGCAGAAAGACCAAGGCAAAAACAAGCTTGTGGTCTGCACGTGAGGAAGAGCACCAAGAGGCTGCAGCAAACACCAAAGGTGTGAGTTCCTGCTACAGGACTGGGCAAGTTCTGCCCCACACCAGTAGCCAGCTGAGTGCAAATTTGAGTCTTTTTGAGCAGAAAGCAGATGGGAACCAAACACAGACCAGGGCTGCTCAGCAGACCCAGGGGACAGGCTCTCCTTGTGAGGAACTGTGTGCCACAGGTTCCCATCATGTGAAGAGAAGGCACTCCCAGTGACCACAGCTGTTTGCCAGGACTGCATCCCAGTCGGATTTCTTTGGGCAGGCAGGCACACCCCTGCTGGTGCAGGAGCCAGGGAAGGGCAGTGCAGGGCACGTGCAGGGCTAGGCTGCAGCAGCAATTCTGTGCGCACCAAGGGACAAGGCTGCCAACAAAAACAGTTGTAACAAACAGAACTCTTACCCTTTCTGCAGCGTTCATCTGTCCTCATCCTGGGCTGTGCCAGCTGACAGGAGGCTGGAGTGGGCTGTGAAGAGAGACACACACACAAACCAGCTGAGGAACAGAGAGCAAACACTACCAGATGCATCCCATCCTGACAGAGACTAAGACCAATCTGCACTTTGGTTATCAGGTCCTGAATTGATAAAAAGCCCAATTTCCAACTAAACACAGGTCTCAGCCCATCAGAGGTGGGGGAAATAGGTGAGTAATGTGAGCAACCAGGCTCCTTCTACCACCTTCAGAAAACAACATGAACCCTTTTCTGCACTTCTGGACAGTGCCTCTGCTTACCTGACCTAAGCCCTCTTCTGCTTCCACTGCTCAGTCTCGCTAAGAGTTAAAATCTAATCAGAATTGAAGAATGTAAATAGCAGCAATCAGACAACAGCTCAGAGCCAGTCCTAGTAACACAACTCAAACGCCACAGCGGCTACCTCTTATCTTCTCATTTGCTCCAAATTACTGCTTAATTAGAACAAACCCAACGAGTTTGTTAGTCAAAATAAGTTTGGGTACATATTAATCCCCTTACCAATTAGCATCACCCCCTTCTAGAGAGCTTGCTGAGAAATACATGTGAGATCCATCCTTTGGAAATTCTGAAGGCAGTGTGTGGGAGGGAAATATTGTAATGTGCCAAAGAACAAGCAGCCCAAATGACAGCAGCCCCAGTGAGGCCTGAAATACAGCACAGGTGTGTCACTGCAGGACACCCAGGGACAGGAAATCATTAGGCCATGTGAATTGATAATGAGCCCAAGCCAGCATCTTCACAGGCAGAGCACACAAATGGTCAGGCACTAGGGTGCCAAGGCTTGGATCTGTTAATAACAAAAGCTTTAATAAACTAAGAAAAACCCCAATGCTATGGATAAAGAGCTCAGCCCACAGGTGACAGATGTCGTAGAAGGCTATGGCATAGAGCAGGCAGGAAGAAAACAAAAAAAATCTCAATGTAAGGTGGAATACAGAACAGGAAAGAAGGCCAAGATGGTGCTGAGAGGGGCAGTCAAGGAAGCCTCACCTGGAGCTCTGGCTCAGTACCACGTGTCCATTTTGCTGCCCAACAGGCAGGTGGTGGATCAGAGTCCGGGATGCAGCCTTTTGTAAGGAGGCCCCATTAACATCTTTGAAAACTCCCTGTGTTCTCCAGCCCTCGGTGCCAGGTCCTTCTGATGTCAGGATAATGGCCTTGCCAAAAGCGCCTCATTTGAAGTTAACAGGCTTGAGCCCCCCTCTCAGGCTGCTGAAAGCCAAGTGTGCATCCTCTCAGATCAGCCTGAAAAAGCAACTTCAAAAGTACACTGCTTAAAAAGGACCCAGCAGAAGTTCAGAAATGAAAGAATAATTAGGGGCTTGAAAACTTCTCACAGGAGGCAAGAACGGAAAGACAGAGATTGATTACATTAGGGAGGAACTGCATAAAAAAGACACGATACAATAATTAGAGGCATAAGAAAGATGACGGGAGGCACTTGTCCTCCCTTTCTTGTAACACACAAGGGCTAGACAATGAAAATGACAGAATTCAAGGTCAGGCATTGTGTGAAGTTAACAAAAGCAGCTGAACTTGTGTAACTATCACAACTGTCTGGAAGGGAAATGAAAACATGCGATGTGAGATTTAGCCAGACCAGAAGGTATTAGTAGGGAGAGTAATGCCAAATAGTGGCAGATTAATTCCCTGCAAGCTCCTTCCTTTCCCCTTCTTTTGAAGGATCTGATCCCAGCTCAGCTTGACAAGCCCAAACTCCCAGGAAAACTTTCTGCCTGATCATAGGGTCAGAGCCAAAGACACTGAGGCAAAGAGTGGGGGAAATCTGAGCAGGTTTTAGTGGGGCTGCCAACAGGCAGGTAGGTGTGAGGCTTCCTTAGAATGGTCTCTGAATGAAGACTCACAGGTCACCCACCACAGTGTAACAACTTCTCTCAAGCACACCAGACCTCAAACACCAGCAAGGCTGCCATATCAGCTGGCCAGACTGAGACAGCTTTCATCTTCACAAAAATAAGCGTTGCCATGAAGTTTTTAACCAGTTCATTGAGCTTCATTCTTTAAAATGGTTCTGCTGGTGATTTCATACTAACTCTAAGGGACTCCAAACAATATCCCACTTGAGGCCAGTTTGCAAGGTGGCAGGAGGATGAATTACAGCAGTCAGTCACCAAAATGCTTTCTTAAAAGTCAGAGGCCAACTAAGCACAGGTTCCACTCACTCTGAACGCTGCACAGCTGCTCAGTGAGAAATCCAGCCAGCTGTAAAGCCACTTCAGCACCTGAGTGTCATCAGCAGAGTCCAGTACAAGAGAATCCTGGCAGTGGCCTGCAAAATTCTACATAAAGTGCAATCACAATGATTTTTTTTCCCCATGACAATTATACACAAGAACTGCCAAATCAGCTTTGTGCCTTGTTTTAATAAAGTAATCCAGCTCATTTCATACGTAATAAATTCATTAGGCTTTGGGGGTTTGTACAAGATCAAGCACACTTTAACAGAATTCATTTAAATATCCTTCTTTTAACAATTAATAATTTCACAGTTCTGTAAACACGCTTCAGTGCTCTGACTGAGCTCTGGAGGGTTTGGCTTGGTGAATTCATACCAGCTTCCACCACGTGTTTCAGAAGGCAGCTTGTTACCCTGCCAGTAGAAACACAGCACAGCAGGATCACACTGCCAGCAGGTGATCACAGGCCCTCGCCCTGCCCAGTCCACGGTGCCTTCTGCCTCTCCACACATGGGAAAGCCACACAGCATTGTCACAGCTCCAGGTCCTGCAGGTCTCCCCAGCTGGGGCCAATTTTCACTTTAACATTCAGTTTCACTGAGAGTTTGATGGCGTTTTCCATCTCGTGCTTCACGATCTGAGCGACCTAGGAGAAAACATCAGGCATCAGACACACACACAACTTCAGTGCTCTGAGTTTCTGTCAATGGCTGGGGCAGACAGACACCTGGAATCCTCTCCTGCATTTATTTGCACTGACTGACCACTGATGGGAATGAACCAAATCCTGATTAGTGTTTATGAATGGAGAAACTGTATAAAGCCAGTGAGACTTTCTGCAGCACAGAGCTGTGATGGGTTCTGCATTGTTTAAGACTACTGAGGAAAGAGGCCAAGATTAACTTTCTGTTAAACACTTGAGAGTCCTGCAGAGTCTTATCTTTTACTCAGCTGCATAACTCTGAAGTGTTTCACGGAGTCTGTCCTGAAAACTTCAATGTACTGAAAGCAAGACACAAAAATACTCTGTGAAACACAAATTATAAACCTCTGGGAAAGCAGGTCACATTCCATGTGGGTGCTACAAACACTGCCCAGGTTCCCCCTCACTATTTAGTTAAGGCAACTTCTGCCCTCTAGTAAACAGATGAGGTAACTGTTCTCTACCCTCCAAAAGTATTCCTAAGAAAACACTCATTTCAATACACAGTTAGGAGACCAGAAATTATTTCCTTCTGCAACTATTTGGATTACAAGAGACTGGATTTTTTTTCCTGACTGTAAAAACCTACCCTGGATAAAGGTATTCCTTTTCCTCCCTCAAGACCCACGCAGCATCCAGCCTGTCCTGGATTGCTTATCTGAATGAACTTTCAATCCACACCCATCCCATGAACCTTTCCACAGCAGAGTGAAAAGAGGCTTTGAAATTATGGTGGTTCCTCAGCTCAGCTAGAAGCCACTCTGTCAGCAGAGGAACTGTTCAAGCTTTCTGACCCTTCCACATGTTCTCATAATTTCCTCACAGGTACCCAGTGTAGAAATTCCTCCATAGTCTTTGCTGGGGAATGGAGAAGGGGATTTGAGGAGGTCAGAGCACGAGTTTACAACAGCTTTAAGAACTAGGGGAAGATCTGTCTTCCAACCCCTATGCCCCTACATACTGCATTTCAAAATGATCTTGATAACCTAGAAAAATGCTCTGAAATAGGATGTAATTCAGCACAGACAAGTACAGAGTAGAAAGAAACAGGGTAGAAAATTAGGACAGAAATAATCTACTGCTCAAAAACAGGATGAAAAATAACTGCCTGGGCAGGAAAAAATGGGGTTTTCAGAGATTAAAAACTGAATAGGGCTTAAGTAAGGCACACTGCTGTGAGAAAACAAGGAAATGAAATTCTGGAACATAGAAAATGTTGCTTGCATGACACACAGATCAATTTGCCACTCTATTCAAACCACTCCAGCCTTGATCAAGTTTGGGGCCCAGCATATCAAAAGAAACATGAACCATACAGAAGGAGATTCTCTAAGAATGGTCACAGATCCAGCACATGGGACCAGCAAAGAACATCAGATTAGGGCTGCTGCACCTAGAACCAGGGACAGCAGCTGTGCTACAGGGGAGACAGGAAAACCTGCTGGGTTAAGCAACTGCCCAGAAAAATCTATGGAGAAATATATCTGAAAGAAGCTAGAAAATCTGGTAGTAATTGTTCTTGAAGTTGAGGTAGTTAATGAAAAAGATAGAATACAATAAATAATAAGCAAATCCATTCAGTTGTCTCTGGTTCTCCTGGGAACACCATGATAAACTGGAGTCAGTATCTAAAGATGTTAAAGCCTATACTCAGGGGATTTCAGTCTTCTACAGGAAGAATATTAAGAGCCTCTTCGTCTCTAAAACAGCCTGCCTGGATTGAAGCAGTAGATGTCTGAACAAAGCTGGCAAAATGAGAAAAAGCTTGAGCTGAGAGTCAAGACAAAGAAATCAAACCTGTTGTTTTTATTTAAGTTAATATAATATAATTAATAGATATACTCACTTATATTCTTCATATTTTTATTAATACCTATTTATTAATATATACATGCATGCTCAGGCCAGTCAGCACTGCTGAAAGCTGTGCCAGATTAGGAGTTACTGCTTGCCATCAGGAGATGACCTTTTGTCATCAATGATGCACCTGTGCAGAAGTGGAAGAAAGGCACCCCCAAGATATGGAAGCATGGCCTGGGAGCCTCCCTGTGTTCGTGCTCAGGACTTGGGAAACACTGAGCTGCCAACAACCACCTAAAACACCTGTTCCTGAGAGCTGCCACACAGACTCCTCTGTGCCCAGGCACAGTACTACCTTCAGGGAGGAAAAGCACACAGGCACACACAAAAGGCACTTTAAAACCACAGAGCACATTCCTTGCACCTACCACGCACCAGCACCACGATGCTCCTACCAGGAAGGCAAGGAGGTAGGGAATAAGGAAACAAGTACCAAAAGGATAGAATCCTCCTTTCCCTGCACAGAGTACAAACCATAGCTGCAATAATACCTGTTCTGAGTTAGGCACCAGAGCATAAACAGGGAGGCAAAAATGCCTCCAGATGAGGAAACACTTCCCCCCACGCCTGTCAACAATACTAAGCCACTTCACTCATCACGCCTCACAGAGAAGTTGCATGAACTGCTGTTATAAGCAACAAAGCACACACTGAAAATGAACTTCAGCCATGGGGATGGCTTGACTCTGAAAATCAAAGGATTAAGCAAGCAAATATGTTATTTTCATCCAACTGAACTTTGTTTTCACAGACCTTTCAGCACCCAAAGAGAGAGGATCAAGGGAAGAGAATGTGAGCTCCTAGAAGGAAGGCTTGTTTGAAATACAGTAACACAGTAGAGCTGAAAGAGGAACTGCAGGGCTGTACCTGGATGGCATCGTCCTCTGCAACTTCATAGAGGAGCTCATCGTGCAGCTGGAGGATGAAGAAGCCTCCTCTGATGGGATGTAACATCCCTGCATTTCTCCTCCTCGACAGCCTTCCTACACAGGTGAACAGCAGAGTTTGTTAGGTACCATCATACAGAAGTGTGTTTCTTGTATCAAAAACCTTTGCACATTCCTAATGCTGAGAAAAAGAATGTGAGGAACTTGAAAATTCCTTGTAGGCCCATGCCTACAAACAAAACCACAAATCATTGCTATTCTATCAATATTTGTACAGCTACTGAGGGAAAAAATGTTAAGGAAAAGTATTTTAGATATACGCATTTCAGCCTTACATTATAAAGATATGAATCAGAACGGAAACAAGAGACAGTTGTGTCTCCTGAACCATCTGTTTTCAAAGTAAATTTTAAACAAAATCATGCGAAGTCTCATCAGAAACTGGTTTACAACAATCTCTCTGGCAATGAATTAGGATTCTGCTTTTCCTCCAGAAACATTTTAATGGCTAGTTTAAGAAAGCAGAAAGCCTCCTGCAAAATGCAGTTTCTGAAACTGTAGCTCCTGAGTAAAACAGAGGAAGGAAAAAAAGAGCAGTTATTGAATAAACAAGTAACCAGCTGACAAAACCAAGATCCTGGTAGGCCTTCCCTGACAAAAAATGAAACAAATCATTCCATGGTAAAAGCTGTTGGCATTTTAAAATAAACAAACACAACCTCACACACACAGACTCAAAAGTTATTTATTTCTCAGGTTAGCTAACAAGAGGACTTCAGTTCACAGAAAGGGTTTCGAGCCATCATCAGTTCCTCACACAAGCCTCACACTGAAGCAGCAATGTTGAAGCAGCCACATGAGGCAGGATGCTCCTCTGATGGCACAGGCATCTCTAACTTGCTGAAAAGGAATTCCTTCCAGTTCTTAAAACACTCAGTATCAGAGCAGGGAAAAACCATGCATTTACTCACCTCCCTACAATTACACTGGCCAAAGGTCAGTAGTTTCTGCTCCTAGGAAGGGTGTGAAGCTCTGCCAAGAATGTGCCTTCTACTCATAGCTGACCTCTGACTCATGTCTCTCCAAAATAAACTCCCTGACACATTTTTAGAGGTTTGGCAATTAATTATTTAGTTTCCAAATCAGACTCTTCATATTAAGACAGCTGCATGTTTCAACTGAAGCACAAGAACTAGCAAAGAAATATAGCTCTCCATCTCTTAAGTTGTCTTTCTAAAATACACCTGATGAACAAAACACCATCTACATTATGCTAAAAAAAAGTCTTTGTGGCATTCCTCTGGGAATGAGCACCCCAGCACAGCTTTGCTATCTGCAGCCAGAAAAAACTTATGCTGATAAGTGCTTCATATAATACTCCTGTGGAGTCTCCGTACATCAAATTCCAGCCAACAAATTCCGGACTTAATTGTAACCAAAAAATGTATTTTTGGAACCAGAAGTTGTCCCACTCAATTTTTTCACTGCCTCTGAAGCCAGAGTGTCTGCTCAGTTCCTCCTTCCCACTTCTGAACAATTCTGCGGTGGCATCACAGACCAGATCACACATGAACTCTCACTGCCAACCTTTGCAAAATCTGCTGTGAGGTAATTGGAGTCTCTGTTCTGGTCACATTTGCTTTAGTTTGTTGAGCAGACATTCTTCTTCCTTCCTTATGACTTTTTTGCCCAGTAAACACAGACTTACCACTGTCAGGAAATAAAACATCTCCCACCCCAAGGCCCAAAGGCATGAACTTTTTTTCAGGCTTTCTTTTTTTTAACATTTGTAACACTGAAAATCTTGCTCCAGTGTGAAAAGAAGAGGCAACCATACCGGTCTTATCTCTCTGGAAGGAGCTCTCCAGATGTCCATGGGACTTGATCACAGAGGAGAAAGCTTCCAGGCGTCTCTGAATATTCACAGTGGCTGTTTTGACAATATCTGCAGCAGATCCCTGAACAGTTGTATTCACAGCCTGTCGCTCTGCCTGAACAGAGATAGTTGTTCTCAAAATTCACCCCCAAAAAATCAAATCCAACATGTCATGTGTATTTAATTCAAAATAATAAGTACATGGCCAAATATACACATAGTAAAACTTCCAAATAAAGAGTTTGTTCTATCTGCCTGAAAGAAAGACACATTATAGACTAGCTTCAGACACAAAATTTCTACAGGCGACTGAGAAAATTCCACAAACTCAAGATTAATCGATATCAAGGGTAATAACTTGCAAGAGTCACAACCCACAAGAAGGAGAAGCAGGTACACATGGCAACAGCCTGAAGGGGAGTAAAAAAGCCTCAGTTAATCCAAGCACCACAAGATGCTACTGCTGATCTTCAAAGCCATAAGGAATGAAGGTAAGGAACTCGACTTCATGGACTAACAATCTGGACTGCCACACTAAATCCTGACTGCCAGAGCATTACAGCTGTGCAAAAATACACCAAACCACCATTTTTTTTCAACACAAGCAACTTCTCTACTAATCCCCTTCTCAGACAAGAAAACTGTATTCAAAGTTTTTCTTCTCTCTTTGTTTAGAGATGAACCGTGCAAAGAATTACGCGGATGCTGAAACGGAAGTGAAGATAATTCATTAACTGGTCTTTAACATGATTTTAAAGACTAAATCAAACTTGAACAGAAGATGCAGCTACAAAGCTTCCTGCTGAAGTATTTTTCAGACCAAACTGTCCAGTATTTTCAAAAGTTTTTTGAAAGCCTCCTTGTTTCCCTGTCAACTATTTGGAGTACAAACTCCCCCACTTCCTCCCTCTTCTACTCTAGCCTTTAATACCACACAACCTGATCCAGCTTCCTGCTGAGAAGTATAATGCTTCCTCCTCACAGAAACACCTCCCTAGGAAGTCAATTTACTCTTACTTAAGTAGAGGTTATGGCAGAAGTGTCCAAAATGACCTGGAAAAAAAATAACGCTAGTGCAAAGGTGTATACTAAGTAAATATTTATCTAAGAAGTTAAAGCAATTTTCCTTTCAGGGAAAATCAGAAAAGGAACAAATACCCAAAAATATAGGACTTAAATGCCCTTTCTTGTTCAAGTGTTGACAGCATGTAAAGTACAAAGACTGCTGAGTGGGAGAAACTCAGCTTGAAGAGTTAAAGTGTATCATTGTGGAGGCTTCTTAAAATCATGTCCATTTATTTCAATAAATTACTCACTCCAGCTCCAATGTGGGAGTTCTGAAGTGGGGTTAGCACAGTGATGACAGCTGCACACCCAGTCACAGAAGACTTATGTCAAACAGGCCGTGACAAGAGCTCTGTTATTCAGAGAATGACTGAAGGAACAATGAACTAAGCAAGAAGTGGAAGGTCATGACTAAGATGGCTCACAAACCTTGTAAAACTGCAGACATGGCTATGCAAAGAAATCTGGTATTTTAAAAATAAAACTAAAAAAAATAATTAAAAGAAGGAAGGCATGGCACTCTACATACATGAGCTTTACTGTAGGGATTTGGATCTTTGATAGCTGGCAGGTATCGCCGTCTCCCCAGGATGGTCTGCACAAATCCATCCCTTCTGCAGCTCCGCACTGTCTCCTTCAAGAATTTCTGAACCCCTGCGAAAGGAGAGTGAAAGTTTTCTATAATACAGCTGATGTTCTGTACTGACTTCTCAGTTGGGTCACTGAAAGCAGTCTGGGGCAGCCAAGCAGCACAGAGGAAATCCTTTAAATTTCCCAGACCCCATCAGTGGACAAAGGCACACGATCACTCAGTCAGCTCCACTGCAAAACCTATTAAGACTTTTGAGGTGGAAGAGAGTGCACAGTGTCAGGATATCTGGCTGTGCACAAGGAGGTGGGAAGTCCATTCTGCACAGTGTCCAGGCACAGAGGGTCATACGTGTATTATTGATAATGGAGAGGTCAGAACCTGGAAAGACAAGGAGTAGGAAGGGAGTAAATTGAAAGCAGAAGCCACAGCCCTTGATGCCTCAGGCTGCCTGACTTCAGGCTGTGTCCCTTCAGATTCTAGGATGAAAGAAACTCACCCACCTGCACTTTGCGAGGGAAGGAGCAAATCCACCAAGAGTGTTAAAAAGAAACTTAGGTCAAAGAAAGGTGAGACAGGGAAGAGTGAACTTGCACTGCAAGTTCACATAACAACTGTACTCAAGTGGGAAAAGTTAACTTCAGACAGTTTCTATCCATGTTTACAAAATATAAAATGTAACAGAAGCTATTAAAAATCAAGACTGACAGCATAAGCCAATTCATTAGGTATGTCACTTAGCAATCAGCCTGGCAACACATAGCAAGTGAAAATCTATGAGAAGTGAAGTAACAACATAAGGTACACTGCAGTTTGTACACATACACATGTACCGAGACAGAGGAAGAAGGAAGTTGTTCGTAATGGTCACAAGGGAGAGACTATTCAGAAATTAATGGAGACTAAACAGACTCTTAATAGAAAACCATTTCTCTGCATCTGTCTCCTAAAGAAACAAACCCTAAATCTTCAGAACATAATTTCCCAGCTCATTTTCAAATCCTATGATTAGAGCTAGCTGCCTCTTGTCCCATTTGCCCTCCATTCTTTTTCTGATTGCAGCTGTATTCTCTCTACAGCTTTCCTAAAAATTAACATGCTTCTTAGAAACACAACAATGTCTTTTTACAAAACATGGGAGAGCTACTCTGAGCAGCTGGATAAAAATTAAAGGGTAATATGCAAAACAGTTTAAAACTCCATGAAAGCAGAAGACAAGAGCAGAAGAAAGAAATGGTTATATTTAAAAATTACAAGAAGCATGGTCTAAAGTTGTCACAGCATATCATTTGAAGCTGTGTGTTTTAATAAGGAAAAGCATGTTTCTCATTCAGAAACTTAAGATCTTTAAAATGACTCCTCAGGGCTTATTAATTAATTAAAATAACAGAAAAAAAATATGTAATAAGTAAAGAACAAAGTCCTAAAGGTGAATAAAACCAGAGAGTAGAGTAAAACATTACAGCGTATCAAAGTGCTGCGCTCATGCACTGGACATTTTCAAAATGAAAAGCATTTTCAAGAGATATGAGTAGTAGGTTGAGACAGATTTAGGATTTGAAGAGACATGGAGAGAAGGGATTAAAAACAACCACCACCGCCCAGCTCCCAAACAGCCATATCCAAACCTGTGTATCTTGATTTGAAGGATTCAATATAATTGGCAGCTTCATTTTCATCAATCCCCATCTGCTCGCCTAAAGATTTTGCTCCTATTCCATAGATGATTCCATAGCAAATCTGCCAGAGGACAGGGTGAAGAATCGCAACCATATGGTCAGCCATGCAGAGAGAGCAGAGCCAAAACAAAACGTGATTCACTGGAAGACAAGTGTATGGAAACAAGGGCAAGTATTCAAGAAGAGAGACCCCCTCTGAGTCCAAGCCCTTCATGCTGCTTTTCTCCACCCTCATTCCCCAAAACCCTGACAGCTCCAGTTGCAACACAATGAGAGTGGGAGGACGGACAAAGCAACTACTGAACAATAATGGCTGAACTCAAACAGCAAAACACACTACTGTGACTCCACAATGTGCTGAACACTGAACTTTCCTGCCCAGAAAGCTGCTATTGCATTTTTTTCCTAAAATTACCTGCTTAGCTTGTTGCCTGGTCTTGTCTCCAACAGCGTCAGGATCAATCATTTTCCATTCTGCTGCGATGCTCTTAAAGACATCGGTACCACCATTCAAAGCTTGAATGAGGCGACGGTCACAAGACAAATGAGCAAGGATCCTCAGTTCCAGCTGAGAGTAATCAGCAGCCAAGATTAAGCCACCTGAAGTCAAGAAGTTATCAGAGAGCATTATTTCATAAATTGCTACAATATCCAACTTGCCAGTAAGAAGGACTGAACCTGTCCTTTTATCTTCTGCTCTGAGACTTTTTCACAGCAATTTCTCTCAAATTCTTGCCTGTTTTCCCAATGCTCAGGCCTGCCTGCTTTACATCTAGTCACTACATCTAGAATCCATCAAAACCATATAAACAAGTATCTGTCCAGGTGTCTGAGACAGAGCAGGCAATGTGAGAACTGATATTTGGATAGAAAGAAGACTAGGCAGAGTGCAATTTGTGTATTAAGAGCTGCCTCTTTAAAAAACAGGTATTCTTAAAGAGGAAATAAAAGTGTGAACATGTGAATTATATCATTTGAATACTTTTCCCAACTGAAACTCTTTTACAGTCTTGTGAATAATTTTGAAGGCATGCTAACTACTGCATTAGTTTTCCAAATGCTCAGACACATATATACTGTTATCAATTCTTAAATCTTCATTACATCTAGGACTTTTTGCTAACGATGTACTTAACAATTCCAGAGCAGGAGTTGGGCATTACCTGGGAAGGGAACAAAAGCATGCCTCATGCTAACAGAAAATGGCATTCCTCTTTCTTCAGATCTGTTTGCAGCTTGAACATTTAGCCCATTAGGCAAAATCCTGGAGCGCTTTCTGCATCTGTGGAGAAAAAGAATGACTGTCCTTCACCAATTTCTAAAATACTAAGAGATGCATAATAATTTTTACCACAAAGAATGAGTGAAAAGAAGTGAAACAGTGGCCTATATTCCATTTTTCTGGACAATTCATACCCAAATTTGACCATGAGGGAACTGGACAGAGACCACATAAACACCTGAAAGGGATTTACTGATTCCAAAAAGATTTAGGAATAAATCATCCTAGTACATTCAGGATTCAGTTCAGAAATTGGATAATTTCACTCTAAAACAGCTAAGATGAATGGCCCCACATCTGGGATGAGTACATTCCAGAAAGACAACAGAGTCACATGAATCCTTAAAAATTCAACACTCTACCTTGAGTGCCAAGTCTCTCAACATCATTCTCCTCTGCAGAATGCATACACCAGCCCATAACTAGCAGAGGCAGAAAAATTCTCCCCCCAACATCACCCTCCTTACTGCACATGCACACACATTCACAAGTAAGCCTGTAAAAACAGAGCAGAAGTTGCAGAAAAGGTGCTCATAGCACACTGCACGTTTCCTCCCTAAAGAATGAGGGAAAAACTGCCCCAAAGCTACTCAATTTTCTTTTCTGAGAGGCCAGAAGTTTACAGTGCCACCCAGGTGCTCTGCATCCTCTCAGGGTTTGTTTAGGTCTCCTGTCCCACCAAGTCATTTGTAGCTGCAGATGGAATTGTATCCATGAGCACATCCACCGAACAGTGCACAGCTCTGAAACCATTCACATCACATACTCACATTAGCACCAGTCTACCAGACAGTCTAATGGGCTCTTCAATGGAAGGCAAAAGGCCTTTATAAGTCCTTGATGTTTGGATCAGGGAGCTGAGCAAATTCTTTATCAAAATGAAAAGGTATCTCTGAGATCAAGACTAGTTTCAGCAGAGCACAGAAAAAACATCATGCTCTCTCTTGTGCACTTCCTTTTCTTCTTAAATATTGTCATTTCAGGAATGGTAGGGATCAATGAGATGAAAGCACATAAATCACATAGATTTTCAAAAGAAATAAAGGTGAGGGACAATTGCATGTCTGGGTACTGCAGAAAATCACACTGTTCAGCATAGGTTCTCAGTTTAGTTAAATGTGTAAGGGCTTTATACCATGACCTAATTTAGCTACACTCCTTTGGTCAGAAGCTTCTTACATCAGGAGGAAAGAGTAGCAATAGTAGTTACTAAGACAAGAGACAGCTTGGACCAAAGTCTGGAAAGCCTATCAGACTTGGCTGGATGACAGTTTCTTTTGTGCCAGAAGTAATTTCTCTGCCTTTAGGACTGCCCATCGTCCTAACACAGTGGATGCTTACCTAAGGAGTGTAGGAAAATATAGGAAAAGTCAGCCTGCGAAACAGACCTCTCAAAGTCTGGCAGGCACTTCTTTACTTTGATGGGCTCTTCTCTAGAGGGAAGACCCTCAAGCACACTCCCCAACCATCCTGAAAAGCTCCTGTAAGCCTGAGCACTGGCACAGCTTTATCTCAGAATGACACTCTTGCCTCTGTGGCTATGCCTGGTTCTTATGAGGAGAGAAGGACAAGATCCTTCCACTCCTGAGTTCTCTTCCCATTACTTTCCCAAGGCACAAGAGTGCTAAACACATGGTGGTAGGAGGCACCAGACAGAAGAACCAAAAACCTCCTCAAATTTCTCACACCTTGCTGTGGGGAAAAAAGCTTAGAAAAGTCACTCAGGTGACACAACTGGGACAAGAACCTGAATGGAAAGAGAAACTGAAAGGGCAGAAAAGCACCACCAACTATGAAGCCTCAAAGCTCACAAGGTAGTTGCTAAAAGATTGACCTCGGTATTTCACTAGACTTCCACACAACTGTTTAGGCATTGGTATGTAACGCTGTCAAAGTAGAATTGTAGAATCATAGAAAACAGGGCATTTGGTTAACAGAACCCAAATTTAGAAATCTGCCTCTGCTACCTGGTAGTTTTTGCAGGTCACTATCACAAATGAAATTATTAACAAAGAATGAAAAATATGTTCACCCCTGTTCCCTTACAAGCATATGCACAGCATAAAACAAATGCACTTCCTTCTGCTTCTTCCAGAATATCCTATCCTCTTTCAGAGCAGCTCTTAGCAATTCAAACCAGATCCTAACTTTGGTTTAGTTATTTTCACACTCGGGCTTTCCACCCAACAGCTGGGAGCATAATGCTGATCTCACGGAAGGGTTTCATAAAGAACGTCAAAAAGAAAGCAAATAGCTACGTGAAACCACATGCTGTTAGTATTATCATGTCTTTCATGTATCACTTGTTTTTAGGTGTTTATTCCCCTGTAAGAAAAAGATTGACTAACAAGTCACACTGACATGACAGTAGCCACAGGTGAAGTCAGAAAACAGAAATTTGACAACCCAACCACATTAAGATTAGACAGAAGCTTTGCCAAGATCCTCCTACCTGCCCGTCAAAGCAGCACGAGAATTAACGTTTCCATGGACTTGGGAGGGTGGGCTTTCTTCAACCACAGTAGGCATTTCAATCTCAAAATCTCTTGGCACATTCTGGATATTTGGCTCTGTGAAGGTTACTCGACCTGAAAGGAAGACAGGGCAGAACTAAGGGTCCAAAAGGAGTCTCTCCAATTCAACACATCTGCACACACACTGCATCTCCAAAATACAATGGGCAGGAGAGTGAGAGGACGTGACCACTGACAAAATTTAAAAAAAGGAAAGTAATCTGTGTTTAATGGGCTTGTGATGGTTCCCCAGTTCTGTATCACTAATAAAAAACTCCCAAATCCAGAACCTGTTCTGGAGTCAGAGATTTACATGCTAATATGTGCAAGAAGTGAGTAATGCTGCTCAGTGAACACAAAAGCTATTATAAACACATCTGGCTTTTTAAGGCAGATATATGTCAAATAGATATACCAGTATTTTTGCTTGGTTGAAGTAGAGCACGGGTTTGATTTCCTATCTTTTCCCCTTAGAAAAGCTGCATACACATACGAAAAGACAAAAAAACAGTAAGAAGTGAGGCATTTGCCCACATTTGTTCACCTGTAGCTGTGTGAGTCTGTGAAATTGGATATATCCTTTCCATTCCCAGAGCAGAATTCAATCGTTTCTCCCTCTGTAGTGGAAACACCACTTTAGTAATGGCATTGTTGATTCTCCTCCATTCCAGTATCAGCCCAGGCAATGGGTGAAGTGCCTTTAATTTCTCCAGAATATCCTTGTGGGAAGAAAAGGGCACAACTAATCAACGGCCTTTAACGCTTTATTTATAAAGTTTTTGCAGTTCTGCAGAAAAAGTGACTCCTTCACCCACAGTGAGCTTCCAGTGTCACTGCCTTAAAATTAAATCAATATCCTCTCCACTTATACCACCTACACCTGGGTAATCAAAGCACCCCCTGACATAGCTGCAGTTTTATTACCCAAGAGAAGATAATCACTTCTCTTTGGATTTCTGCACCCTCATCATCACTCTTAATCTGCACCAACCAATAAACCACCTGAAATGATGAAATAAAGCATCACTTGCCATAGGTGCCCTATGTTGTCTCCTCTTGTCCAGCGTTAATGCTTCTCCTCCATCTTCTTGCATATTTTTCTCCCTGCTCTCTCCTATCTGTACACTAGGAACACCAAGTGAAGCCCTTGACCATGCTCCTTGAAAGACAAAGCTGATCACTAGCAATCAAATCCTTTCAGTTTAATCAGAAATATGAAGGGACTAACAAGAATTTCAAAAGACAGTGGCATGCAAACATTTCTCAAAATAATTTTTCTTCTGTGTGCAGCAGGCAGCTGCAGCCTCATCACTCCACATCACAAAAGGAGGAAAACCTGCCTTTGTTCCTTGCTCCCTGCTCTGCCACCACCACTGCACTCAATGTCTTCACTGCCATTTGAGTTCCACAAATCAATACTTGTCTTCTGAGCACAGACTACACTGAACAATGGGAAACTAAGAAAACAATGCAGATTAATGAGTCCTGAAACAGGAACATATATATCTGCTAATTTCACTTGTCTGGCAAGAGCACCCATTAGCCTGCAGCAGTTGGTATTAATGCAGGTCCACAATATTTGTCAACTGGCAAGGATGTCAATAGCCTTCACATTATACAAGCTTCTGATATACTAAATTTGATAAACCATCAGATTAGCCATTCTGAAGACAAATTCTCTGAAGCAAAAAATACAGATTTGATAGTAGCAGGAAGAGAAAATAATGTGTTTCGTCAACATGGTATTTAAGCATCTTTCAAGCTGATGTGGAAAAATTCTTCTGCTATTGTCTTTACAAAATTATTGTGCTATTTTGGTCTTAGACGTGATTTGGGAAATCAGATTCTGCCTGATTTACTGCTATTGAAGCCTGCTATTTATAGTCATGTCCTCACTGCACTCAAGCTTTAGGAGAGTAGGAGTTACTAACTCTGCTAACAGAGAAGGGAGAATCCAGTTTGAATTTCCAGGGGTAACTGGAGGAGCAAAAGGCAATTAAAATTTACTTTCAGACTAGAAACAAACTTTACTGTACCTTGGTTGTACTGAACTGTTTGCTTAGCCTGACCCTGTTTCCTTTAGCAGTTGCTCTTCTGGTGTAACCCAGGGTTTTCTTGTTCCCTTGGACTTTCACATCTCCATTTTGTGGCAGCTTCAGCTCCAGGAACAACACCTGAAAGAGGCCAGCACTTCAAATCAGTTTCTGTGCGCTACTCCCAGGAGAAAACAAAAGCAACTGAGCACTTAAACAGCTTGTTCCAACTAAAGGATAGTACAAATGCTTCAGGTAATTAAAAAGCTGATTAAAGATCCCTGCTATCAAAGTCATTCCTCCTCATTTTAATTAACTACGAAATGCAATTTAAAATCTCATTTTCTGAACACTCTAAGTTTGAGTTCAGAGGTATGTTTTTAGAAAAGGTAATTAACTCCATCCAATAAGTGAGGCTATTACTGAGAGTCAACTGTAATAAAATGTAATGTTCAGATGGCTGAAAGTGGGAAGTGGAAAAAAAGAAGTGTTAGCAGGGAGCAGGCTTCAGAATAATATGAATGGCATAGAAAGAGATGATCACAAATACCTTTCAGGGAATAGTTAGAATATTAGTTTTTCTAACAAATTGCCAAAAACTGGAAAATTAAGTACAGACTCATTTGGTGATAGACAGAATACAGCTTTTAATTTTTCACTTTATGTGTCTATGTACCATTATACACTACTTAGCAGCTATTGTCTTTCATTTCACAGCTGGCAGAAGGGAACAGAAAGCTTTTCTCTTGCACATTTATATAGCACAGAAGCTTTACTGACACAACACTAGTAGGGTAACATTCCATTAACCTATACAAGGTACTTTACATGACTCATAATAACTTTCCACATGAAATACAAGCTTCTCTAGTTCAGAAAACAGCATTTCAGAAAAAAATTTACTTCCCTTTTTCCATGAAGCAGAGTGAAACTGAAGTCAAGCATTATTTCAGGAGTCCTAACTTAGACTACTGTTACTGAGCAAGACTTCTACATTTGCAACAAAGAAGGAATATTTCTGTGGAACTTTTACTGATAGCTGCTTGCAAATTTTGACTACTTCCATATAAAGTACAGCCCCTCAGCAAGAAAATAGTATGTGGAGACAAAAAAAAGAGGGGGAGAAAAGCAGGCACAGCAATTATAATCTATTTCAATTATTCCATGTAACGTACATTAAAAAATATAAGTGAAATTCTTCAGGAATGAAAGTGTTGCTATTTTACACAGAAATCTGTTAGTTAGACTTTAAAAAAATAACAGTTCTCAAAAGCTTCTTAAAAGCAGACAGTAGTTGATTCAAAACTTTTAAAGCCGTGTTTCCTCCTCTTTCAAGCCTGTCCAGGAACAAGGGTAACAATGCAACTTTTTCAGCACAACTCTTCTTAGACTCCAAGACTACATGACACCAAATCACATCTTGTGTGTAGGACACCTGCACTGCAAAAAAGCTTCTCCAGTCCTGTACCACTCATCCAAAACACTCCAAAAGCCATTTAATTGGTAGATCATCTCATGTACCATGAGAGGCTAAGGTCCTATACTAACCACATGCTGATTTTCACTTGGTTTTTATTTCCAACATACATATTTCCACTTCTACCTTCTTTATCTCTGCTAAAGTTGGCAGAAACCAGAATGATCAGTAACAAGCAGGAGAGACACAGCCTCTTGCAGGCAGCAAGCTCATAATGAGTGTAAGGATAAATGAACTCTCAGCAGAGCTGGGTTTGCATTTTATCTTTTTTTCACACGATCTTCCCAAGAATAATTTTTTTTTCTCATTTTAGTCAAAGCCTCTTGATGGTAACCTCTGGGGAAGTTCTCCCCCTCCCACCCCAACCCTCAGGTACCTCTGCGATGTCGTCAGGGCTGGTCAAGGAGAAGCTGTGCCCCGCCAGCTGATACGCCTTGGTCTCAATCTCGCTCAGTTTCGCCTGCATGACTTGTTTCTGGGTTTCATAGGCTGTGGTGCTGAAACCAATGCCATTCAGCTCCAGCAGAGCCAAGCAATAATGGGTGGGCATCTCCACTTTGGAAAACATATCTGTAGTAGAGTACAAACCCCAAGAAAAACTTTCATAAAACAGATAGACTGTAGATAAACAGATTCATTATAAAAAAAGAAAGGGACAATCTTCAGTTTTGAAAATACTGAAATGATCTGACAAACTGAAATCTTTTACTATAGATTTCATTTAAATATTTTTGTTTCTGGAATAAGAAATATTTCATAATAAGAAGTGCTCCAGAACTTCTTATCACAAAAGTATTTAAGAAAGCAGCTTCTGTCAATTTTTTTTCCTAAGAAATACATATTTCTCTGTATATCAACATTTTATAAACTGCAGACATGTTTAATGTAAGGCTTTCTAACTTGATGCACTTTAATTCCACCACCCACATCTTTTAAAAATGTTCTAAGGTTCAACTGCAACAATCATACATGATGTGGTAAACTTGCAATAAAATACTTCAGAGAGACTGGACCCTAATCTTCAGTTTTGGATATAATTTAGGGGAAACTATCATAATGACCACCAATAGATATAAGCTTTTTTGATGGTTTGTTTTAAAACAGCACAAGCACTCAGCAATTAGTACTGCAAACACACAGGATCATTCACAATGGAATCACAAGAGTTTCATGGACACAACGCATACATGACAAATTATGCCATATGGGCAGGCCAAAGAGCAAGAAATCTCCTTCGGAAAATATTTGAGGATGTTAAGAATTACTTCTGACAAGGAAATCAAAAAACTTTTGAAAATGTTCATGAGAAACCATAGACAGACCCACAAATCCCCAGAATAGCCAGGGTACTCACCTGGGAGGTAGAAATCTGATTGATTCAGAGACTTAGAACAGACTCTGCTACATCCTTAACCACTGGAACTGGGGCATATTTGGGATATAAGAATTATACTTTAATTTTTTTCTTTCAGAATATATATACTTCCAAGAGATTTTCCCTCTTTTCTTTTAACAAATGAACATTTTGACACAGAATATATTTAGATAAGAACTTCCAAACCTCCTCTCTTCTGCACTGATCATTCAGCCTGTGGTAGCACAGCTATAGCTACCCTCCATCTTTGTCCCCAAGTGGAGGAGGTCTCTTTACCTGTCAGATTTTCCTTCTGTAATTCCTTATGGAGTTGGTCCATGACATTGAAGACAAGCACAGACTCTATGGCTGCTCTGTACCGCCCAGAATGGTCTCCACTGACACTCAGCCCCAGGCTCTGCACCCCTTGGCCGGTGCCCACTCCTTCCAGGAGGGGCAGCTCACTGGGGAGAAAGTTGGTCACCATGTTGTGAAGGGTACGCTCCCTGGAGCCAGAATCCAACAGCCAACATGCAACCTTAAAAAGGGAGACCTCCATGAGACCTTTTTTTTTAACATTTTAGTCATAATACAAAGCAAATATTTAACCACGGGTTAATTCAAGACTATAGTGCAGACCATTTTTCTTGATTTGGCAGGCAAACTGCAACAATGTGTTACATCATTTCAGTAAAAACCTTCAAGACGTCCTAAGTCACTGAAAAGTTTAATTCTTGAGTGAGAATGAAAAGTTATTTCTTTCTAAAAGAAAAGTTATTTCTGTACAGTTGAAAATTTTATCCTCTGTCAAATAAACACATCTTGAAGTGTCTTTTCACTTATTAAAACTTAAAGGGAATAAATACGAAAATCAGGATCAAAACATGTTTAATCTGAAAAATTACTTCATAAAGATCAGAACTTGCTATTGATCTAGAATATTAGCCAAGCTGAGCTCTCCTATCTTTTGTACAACAGGACTAATGCCAAGAATTCTGCATGGGATATTTTACTCCTGGTTCAGCTTAAACCCCTGTCTTCCCTGTCTTCAAAGCAAATTCATTCATAGCTATATTTCAATTTCTTGTGTCAAAACAGGATGAAACAGATTTCTACACTGTCTCTGCCGTGTAAGCAGAAGGTAAAAACCATATATCAGGCTGGGGAGGGGATACGTATATACTCATTACACCACTAAAATGAACAAACATGAGTATGATTATTACATGGAACAGTGCAGGGAAAGATGCTTTTACTGCTCTTTAATTTTATCCTAAAACTATATCTTGGTATGAAAAAAATCTGTTTGTCCTTGTGTTGAACACCTTAGCTACTTTCCTGCAGAGTTGAATATTGCCATGATGCTGTTCAGCCCATATGCAAAGCAAGCTTTAAAAAAATCAAAGGAATTTTCAATGCATCTAGAACTTTTCCTAACATGGGCAAGAAGATGCTTTTACCTTAAGCTAGTGTTTCATTTGAGTTACAACTAGTAGCCAAACCTTTTGAAATTATATGTAAACTTGGGGTTTTTTTGAGAAAACAGTGGTGGCAAAGAGGTCCACATGCATAGTGGGAAATCTTTTGCTTACAAAGTCTTCTGCTCTCAGAAGCAATAACCTGACCAGAAGCACTTGTAACATTTCAGTCCCAGACTTCTTATCGCAACAAAACAGGAGTTATGTCCTGTCCACTGGGACTGGAGAGAGATTTATCTTCATTTCCTCTGCCAAGTAAGGTATGAAATAATAATGTGTTAACCTCTGAAACTGTTTGTTTGTTTCTCTTGCAGGCACCATAAACGTGCATAGCAAAGCAAATGTCCTCTAAATACTGTTCCAGATTGCTCACTGAAAGAAAATTTCATTAAACCTCCTGACAGATGTACATATTCATACCTAAATAACAGAAGTACCAGAAGGTACTCCTGTCTTTCCACTGTTGCGTTTAAACTAGCAGTTTTACCCAAGCAAAATTTCTTAATCCTGCAAACCTTTGGGTCCTCAAAACTTCCTTCCAGGGAGATGCCACAAGCCATCAGCAGAGTTTTGTAGTGCTGAATGAAGTCATACATGATAAGTGAGCGCTCCTTCTTGGGCTTCTTCTGCAGGTACAGCTGCAGATGGTTCAGTCTCTCTGTGACAGATAGGCTTTGGTCCAAAGGTGGTGGTGCCAAACTCAGACTGATTTCTAAGGCAGGAAATACAATCAAAAATCATCTTTTATCCCATTACATGCTAAGAAATGCAAGAGAAAAATCTTGAATATAACAACGAAAGCACAAAAGCTACAACTGAACTATGAACAAATAACAATATATTTATAGCACTACTACATATTTTATCAAACCAGACAAGGCTCCCAAAAGCAATATGCAGTGTCTGTACTAACAAAGGATAGCCAGGAATCAAACCCTAGTCACAAGGCCACTGAGTACAGACTGGGCTATGTTCAGCATTTGAGTGTTAGATTTGTTCCGGAGAGCAAAAATTGGAAGAGATTGAAAGGGAAAAAGCAAGTCAGATAAAGAGAACCTGAGAATGAGTGACTGTTTTAGCCATATGCATGCTCACAGTCCAGTGCCTGAGCCAATTACCTGCCCTTATTACACAGTAATATAGATGCATCCACAGCAACCTGTTCAAGGGTGTTTAACACCTAAGACTGCTAAATTACTGCTCCACACAACTGAGCTGGGGTCAGGACAATCACAGCACTTCCAAGAACCTTATCTGCTGAAGGTACTTTTTTGAGGTGCAGTGTCAAGTAACCCAATACGGCCTGTCTGCTCATGTACCAGTCTGATCTTGGATCTGCTGCAGAGAGATATAGTAGGCATCTTTTCCACCCCAACACACTGCCAGTCCAACTACCAAGACGTCTTCGCATCTTTGGACAGGAAATCCGTCATCTTTAACTTCCATCTGCTGAGGAGAACTCCCTAAAGAAATAATTTTAAGTTATTATTATAAAACAGCATCCATAAATACAGAAGAGTTGGGATCCTGAAAATGTAAATACATACAGTTGAGCCTAAAATTGAATATCATCAACTCTCAGTAAAGCAAAGGAGCTGAGTGTTAGTAGAGGATGGAGAGCTGGTGTCAAGCATTTCCTTGATAGGTCTTTGGTGATAGTAATGAAGTGTTAGCAGCTTGTTGGTATGTGAGAGCATCTGAACATTCTTCTGTGACTGCCAAGATTAAATATTTTCAAATATTTTCAAAATGTAAACTTGGTTCAATACAAGCATGTGTGAAATTCAGATCAGTCTCTGGGTGGTTGCAATATTGCTTCTTTTTTCCCCCACAGAAGTATTCATATGCTACAGTTTGCTGCTGCTTTATACACATACTCTTCCTTTAAAATGACAAGATGAAGCAGTTAGATTCTTTGCTGTCACATTGCCATAACAACAACAACAAATAACATTTCTTAACTATCAAAATAGATTTTTGACAGACAAATGTGAAACGCTTTTTAGAGTGGAAGGAAGGAATACATTTCTATCTCAACCTTTGAAGAAGTTGCTAGAAAAGGCCAGAATTTGAAAAGGATGCTTTATGTGTGGTTTCATCTGAACAGGAGGAAAACCTTATTTACTTTGAGGGTGACAGAATATTGGAACAGACTGCCCAGAGAGGTGGTGGAATCTCCTTCCCTAGAGATTTTCAAAAGCTGCCTGCACGCGATCCTGTGCACCCTGCTCTATATGGGAACCGGCTTTAGCAGAGGGGTTGGACTAGATGACCTCCAGAGGACCCTTCCAACCCCAAACATTCCATGATTCTGTAATATCAGTGATTTTCCTCCCTTTTTGCATATCCTTTCCTTCTCTAGGCCTGCTTTAAGCTGAAGCTGCCACATGCTGTTCACAAAATAACGCACTGGAACAGGGAACTGACCTTTTTTGAATTTGCCACCAATCGTTGATTTGGGAGACAAAAGACACTTTGTTCTTTCACATGCCACTGAGATGGAGAACCTGCTTTTCTCCTTCCATTCTGCAACAAAAGTCTGGAAAAGTGCTTTGTCGCTTGCTACATCAATAATAGTGAAACTTTCAGCACTTAAGGGAACAAAAGGGAAAACATCCTGAGATAGCTGCAGTGAAAAGCCTTGGTCTATAGTGGAATTATCTTTTATCTCATCAGTCTCCGTGGGGTCTAGACACCCAAGATTGACCTGGAATGTTTTTACCTGCTGCTCTGCATTGCCCTCACTATTCCACGGTGGCTGACTTGTCTGCCCTTCATTCTTGCAGGTGACTTGTCCCTTTCTTGCAGATTTCACAGGGAGAGAAACAGAACTTTTTGGAAAAAGCTCTTTGGGAGGTGTTGGAGGAATAAATCCATTATTACTATCTAGTGCAGGACAGGATGTTCTGTTGCTTCCCTTGAGCTGAAGTGTTATGCCATCTGTTTTCTGAAGATCCAAGTTTTCTGTTTTGTTTTCTTTAACCTTGAAAGAGCTTTTTAAATCCTGGCAAGTGGGCAAAGGCTCTGGCTCACAACAGTCAGATTCAAAAACTGGATCTGGCTCTTGACTAGCAATAGGAGCAACTAACTCTCCTTTCATATTGGAACTTGCTGAAACTGGTTCAATGCCTGAGAGGTTAGGCCATTTGTCTAACACATCCTGCAATCCTGGGCTTAGTTCAAACGAGCAGTCAGTCCACACCACTGGATGGGGTTTCTTCTCTAAAGCTTGTTGGCTTCTCTGGAGCTTTTCACCTTGATCTCCTACTAGATCCTTTGGTCTGGGGTTACTGTTACAAATCACTGGGTTTCTTAATCCTGACTGACCTTGACTTGTACAAGGGACAGCTTTCAGGAAAGATGGGGAGTTTCCATGGTCTAAAACTTCAGCTATTAGAGCCCAGGAGGCTAGAGACACATTGTTACACTGTGCAGGATTCTCATGTTCTTTCTGATTGTCACTGACATCAAATTTATTCTCAACAGGCCTTAGATTCTGCAAAACACCATCTGGAGGAAGCGCAGCCACAGGGTCCTTTCCGTCAGCTTCCATGATGTGAACAGCTGAAAGGTCACTGACATTACTGAAGCTATCATCAAACAGCAAGCTATCACTCATATTTAGGCTTGTTTCAGGGACAGGATGGCATTCTACTTGTACAGTGTGTTCCCTACCAAAATGGGAGGTTGCTTTATTCAGGTCTTTAGACACAGTCTCCCCTTTCACTGAGTTTTGGGTCTGGTAATCTTGTAGAAAACTGTGTAGCTGTGAGTCAGTCACTGAGAAATCACTTTCTTTAAGGCAAGGTGCAGGTTCTATTTTCTTCACTACAGGCTGTAAATTAAGGCCTCCAGACTCCAAAACTTGATTACTACAGTGCTGAGTTGTGTTTTTTGTAATGTTATCTGTTGTGAAAAGACTTGAGAAGCTCAGGTTCCTAACTGTTGCAGCCAGCCTTTTATCAGTATCATTCTCAGTCCATAAACTGCTTTGGTTTTTTGGTATTTCCTGCTGTGGTATTGCTGCCAGCTCTGAACCTTGTATTCCCTGCTGTCCTGTGGTTCCAGCTGCTCCCTCCTGTTTTATTATCATCTCAGTTTGAGTATCCAACTGGAAGCTGTCTTCAAAGTCTCTAGAGTCAGAAAACATATGAGAGGCTGGATCATTCTGAACATCATCTGCATTGCAAACACCTTTGGATTTTACTAAGGACCCTTTCAGAAAATCCTTAGGATAACTGTTGCCTTTCTGCAGTGTTCCAGCTTGTAACAATATTCCATTGGGCTTTTCACTCCCAATTTTGCCACCATTCTGAATATGAATATTGCAGGTTTTCTCCTCACCAGGACAAAAATGCTTATCAATCCTCACCTCAGCACAGGTCACATCTGTTTGAATTTTATTAATTTTATTCTGCTCACCATCAGTATTGTCAGTTCTCTGTGTCCTAGCATTACCAGGTATTCCTCTACTTCCTACAATACTGTGCATCTCCACACTGGTGTGTGGACTACCCTGCAGCATAACAGGTGCCTGCAAACCTGCTCTCCCCTTAGGCATGCCTTCATTAGTGGTGATAGGATCTGTAAAGAATCCTTCCATTTTACCTTTCTTCCCAATCTTAACTTCCCCCATCTGTGCAGAGTTTGAGACTCTGTGATTTACAGGATCTGTTTCCATAAATTCTTTATTATTCTGGTTTGAAACAAAATTATCTGTAAAGATGGTGGTGTGGAAAACAGGCAGCTTTTGTATGTCTATGCTAAGCTTATTTGAATCTTCAAGAAGTGACCCCTGCACTTTTGACGCGGTATTTTTGTTCCTAGTCTGGTTTAAATGTGTATCTGTGCTTTTAATCAATCTAGAGGCTGAAGACTCTGTTCTCAATGTTGGTGTTTTTCCTTGTTCAGTAAGGTGTTCTGGGACTGCTGTCCTGGAATCCATCTTGGTTTTGACCAGAGAAATTTCTTCTATGTTTTGATTACTGCTGCAGACATTTGGCCGTTTTCTAGCACTGTACACAAGATCACCCTTGCCTTCCTCTGCGCAAGCCTGTCTCCTGCCTGGGACTTCACTCTCAAACACAGAACTTTCTGTGCTACTGTTCAGTCGCCTTTTATATCCCTTTTTAATATTTGGTAGGTTTCCAATCTGAGAACCAAGGTCATTACAGTGTTGAACTCTGCACCCTTTTTTGTTTAACACCCTTGAAGACTCAGCAGACTCCTCTCCATCTGATCTGTGCAGTCTGTCTTCCACTTCTGACTCACTGCTGATCACAGAGGATGTATCAGTCTCGAGAAAAGACTCTGGGTTCCACTGCACTCCCATCAGTGCCAAATCCTGCTGCAGAAGTCTCCTGGCTTCCTCCACAATGATGGAAGCTGCTTCTCTTTCAGTTAAGCCCCTCATTCCAGCCATCCAGATGCTGCGCACGGCCCGGCGCTCCTTCGCTGACTCTTCATCCTCATCCACAGCCCTACGAACACTGTGGGAAAGGTGACAGACAGATGTCAACATTCATGCAGAACATAACAAACAACACAAGGAGCTGGCACTGTTCTGTTCTGCTCCCATTTCAACTGTCTTCACAGCTTCCTTTACAGAAGCACTCTACCTAAAATATAACGCACTTAATGGGAAATAACTTAATTGGAAATAACTATTTCAGTTTCCTAAACCTGAATAGATGTCGATGAAAGATACTACTGGCTGCATACCCCAAAAGCATTGCCAGATTCCCGTGTTCAAACATATCTCAGACAAGTCCCAATTCCCTACTAGGGCAAAATGCAGGTCTCAATGAATCATCCTCCATGCACTGTTTTCCAAAGAAATGAAACTTCCAAGAGCATGAACCAGACAAGTATCATGGCACAGTCCAAGAGGTACTTGATCAAGGAAGTTTGTTATTGCATAAACATATAAATCACAAGAGAATCTCAAAAGATAATCAGTAATAAATCATCCACTACTTTGAACATATGGTGGAGCTGCCTTATAGAGGCAGCAAAAACTCCCCAGGAAGCACTGACAATTTACCCAGGACTAAACAGTGAATTGAAAGGAGGGATAAGAAGAAAACTTAGGTCTCAAAAACTTATTCTGTAAATAAAAAATGCTTCTATTAATTTCAAAATAATTACAGAATAATTGTGATCAGTCAGAGAAACCTACAAGTTATTTCTAACTAACATTTGACACAAAGTCCCAAAAGGTTGCCATATTTTACTGCAGGTTTCATCCTGTAATCCGTCACCTTACAAACTCCTTTATTTGACCTCTGGACTTACTGATTTCTCACCTTTTAAATGGTACTGAGTTCTTCAGAGCAGCTGCCACATCATCAGGACTGGCTTTGGCAAGATCAGCCACGGTGACAAAGCCAGCGCTGTAAAGTGCCCTGGCACGCTGTGCGTTCAGCAGAGACACTCGGACCAGGTCACAGAGCTCCCTCTGAACTCCAAAAGTCAGGCGGCTCTGGAACTGAGAGAGCAACAGCTCCATGTTGTGCCAGCCCAGTCGATTGCAGAAAACTGTTATCATTCCTGGAATACAAAAATTACATTAATGTCTGAACTCCAGCTCCAATTCTACTAAGCTGGATTCACTCCCCACCCCCCAAACTGAATCAGCACTTGCTTTGGATTTCTCACCTTCTTATTACTTACAGAAACTAACTCATGTTTACTACAAATATGAGCAGGAGCTAGTTTTGCAGAATTCAATCTGCAATTAACTAGTTAATCAGTGAAGCAAAAATTCTGAATGACGCTGTTTTTTCAAAGATGCTAATATTGAAAGTACATGCATATCCTGGAACAGGAGTCCTATGAAATAATTATACTGAAAAAAAGGCAAAAGAAAAAGCAGTGATGAGAGTCACTGTGGGAAGCCACAGATCTGTGAGGAAAGCCAGCACTGATGTCCATAAAAGCAGACCTTGGCCTGCAGAATTTCAGCTACTGAGAGCATCATAAGGGATAGCAAATCCTGTGATAGAGGTTACAACTGCAGTCCCCAGTGCACAGGAGAAGGAAAAGAGCAGAGAAAAGACAGTTTCTTCACAGATTGCATCTACAGACTATGAAAACCACTGAAAGACATGGCATCCCTCACTATTTTTACAGTGATTAAAGAATACAACTTTTATCATATCTCTTAACTATATGCCTTATCAATAGTTCATTTTACTTCCCAGATTACTACTGTGAAAATTATTAACACTGGAAATACAGAATTATGAAACTGCTACAAAGTTATTTATACTGAAAAGTTAAAAAAAAAAAGTTATTTATACTACCAGAATTAAATTAAACTACTCTGCATCAGTTGGCGTGACCTTTTCATTTTGGGGCTTTGACTCATGCTGCAACCCACACAGAGGGTTTCGCAAGTTGAGCTAAAACTGTCTTAAAAACTGAAAACCCACTTATGGAGTAATGAAGGATTTAGGCAACAGAAAAAAAAATATCTCGGTCCCATGGTGGGCTGTTCCTTCTACTCCCACACAGCCTTCTTAAGGAAGTTAAAGGTAGCAGCTGTCTGACCTCCTGTGATCTGGTGATAAATGACCCAGAAGCTACTCACTGTTTTGAAAACTGTAACCTTATACTTTCTGGCCAATTAATGTTGCATTCAGAAGACAGCCATGTCCTATCTTTGAGGCTCCAAACTTTACTCAATGCTGAAAGGTACTCTTTCCTGATGGACCAAATCTTTAGAATGGACTTGCACTAATTTCCATACTTAGTATTGAACAAACTATGTTCCTGCACAGTACACAGCTGATTTCCACAGACCTCACATGCTGCAGCACTGCTTGATTCCCCTCAGCTGGCCCCTTCCCACTGCACACTCTGTGGTTCCACAGCAGGGGCAACCACGGGTTGAGCTATAAATCCATAAGTGGTTTCACAAGGCTACAATTTGCTGTTAGTACCACACTGTGGCTATCTTAGCCCCACATCTGGAAGGAAAAAACCCAGACAGATTAGCCTAAGACTCCTGGGGTATTTTGCCCAGACAACTCACCTGCATAAGTGGCAGCAGATTGCTGCAAGGATTGAAGCTGACCACGACTACAGCCATATTTCTTGGTCATCTCTTGTAAAGGAACCTCGCTGATTAAATCCAGAAGGGCAAGGCTGGTGAAAAACCTGTTGAAGAAGTACACGAAGAAATAAAATTGTCATTCGGGGCACATTACTGTACATGGCAAAATGTTCTGTGATACATAGGACAGAATAGTACAGTATAGTACACAAAAGAAAGAGAAAGGATGGCTTCCAAACACATCAGCACAAACATCTTGTGCCACCAGTTTCTCAGACCAGAGCAAACCAGGTCCAGGTTCTCTGACCTATCAGCTCACTCAGAAAAAGAGCCAGTTCCTGAAAACAGACACAGAGCCTGTATATTACAAACGTTATAGCCTCTAGTCTCCACACATTCACACCCAAGTTCTGTGGCTACCTTTTGTGGATGGCCATTTGTCTGTGCTGTTTCTCTGTTTTAGCTGTGATTTTGCCCTTTACAGAGCGAGCTAGAAAGCCTTCTTCAATCCCCACCAGCTCAGCCACACGTTTCATTGAGGCAGGAAGCTTCTCCCATAAGCAGAAAAACTGGTACCAATCAATTGTGGTCCACTCCTCATACACTGGGGTGACCTAAAGAAAATAAGACAATGCAAAAAACTATTTCAGAGAAATAAACAGAAAAGCAGAGCTTTGAGTAAACAAAACTACAGCCTAGGGAATGTGGTTGGAGCATCCTACACACTACGTAAAGCCACTGAGTCATAAGCGTGTACCATGAAGAAAGTAAAAGCTCTTCTAATCCAGTTTCTTTAAGATTTGTACTGGTGAGATCTGACTCATATGGGCACTCCAATGATTAAACTATTTAGAATCTTCATCAGATCACTCCTTAAATCCAAGCCACTAAACGATTTTTAAGCTGTGCCTTCAATGTCCTTTAACAAAACAAAATTTTATTCTTTTTTTAACATAATTTACATCTATCTATCAACCTCTTAAAACCACGAGTAACCACACTAACCACTGCCACAGCATCTGATAAAGCAGGAAGAACACAGATTTTGCCAGAACTTTCTGAAGCTTTCATTCACCTGGAGTACAAAAGATCTCAACTTTTATTAACACTAACAAAAAGCCATCCAGAGCTTTTTCTTAATGTTTTTTAGACATAAAACCAATTCCGTTAATGTTTAGTCAGCACAGAGTCAGTTTCTCTATGAGGAGACAAAATGTCTTCATATCTTCATCAATATAAAGCAAGATTAATTATTTTGAAAGAACTAAGAATTGTTTAGCACACATGTTAAGTGGCGCAGAATACTAGATGCCTATGTGGTTGTAAATCATCCACGCCTCCTCATCTGCTGAGAAGAACAAGAATTATTAAGATGGGGTTTTGTCTTTTGTTGTTCAGTGGGCTTTTGTTGTGGTTTGGTTTTTTTTCTTTAAAGAAAATTATTTTCCTAGTCTAGCAAATAGTTATTTGCTTTAATCAACTTGCCTAAAATACAAGGGCTTGAAATTCAGTTTTGTATTTGTGCAAGTAAAAGATTCAAGCTTAAAAGAATTAAAAAGTATTATAGCAGATAAACTCCCTGTAGCCCATATGGAACACATGAAGAACAATACTAAAAAAAAAACCTAAAAAAGCAACTAAATGAAATAAACCTTTGGCCTTGAAAATGAACAGACTTGCAAGAAAGTGTTTTAGAGTAGCTTAACGGAAGAGAATCTCAAGAACATTTTGTTCAACAGTGTAAGATTTAAAATAACCTTAGACAAGCTGCTGCAATTAAAAAGTACAGCATAAAAAACATAATGCCATCACTGCCTCTACCCCAGAACAGGAACAAATTTCATCCTTTTTTTTTTTTCTGTTTTAGAGATGCATACAGGGAAAAAAAATCACTAGAGCATAACACAAAGGAGTTCATTTTACTTAGCAGAAATAGAACAAAATACAGTGCGGTCCTCTAAAACAGAGATATGGATACATATGTGACAGTAGTAGATTAAAAAAAAAAAAAAATCTATCAGTATTAGCCCATAATTGGGTTAATGAACACAACAAGCAGAGAGAGGTACCCTCAGTCTCTTGCCTCCCTGTCCTACAGCTCAACAAGCTTTGTAATTGCAAGTAGCTTTGTAATTGCAAGTACATTACTCTTCAAGTGAACTTTCTTTTCAGACACTATTCCCAAATTTTGCCTTTGATTTATCATCCTGGTAAAGAGATTACACTTAAAGAAGGCTAAAGTTGACTGTCAGATTTCATATGATGATTGCATGATGGGCCTCTGGCAGCCAAGAATCCCAAGTTGTTCAGTGCAACTCCATCTGGTTTCCTCACTAATCTTCACAAGTTCATGGCTTCCTATCCAAAGGTCTTAAATAGTAGTGCTTAGCTTTTCAAGTGTATGTGCTCATAAATCTTGACACACTCTGGGACACTTTTTCTTCATAAGATTTATCACACTTCTTCCTTTAGTCCTGGCAGCATCACCAGGCAAGTAAACTAAATCAGGGATGAATTTCACTGTAACTGTAACTGAAACAAAGAAAGGCCCACCCATGGAAAGAAGTAGTGTGGCTCTCTGAGGCTTTTTGGAGACAAAATAGATACTAAATGCCCAACATTTTTCTGGGCCTTCAAAAGTAATATGAAATTAAGCCCAATGATCCCAAACAGACATACAAAAATCAATTTGTTTCAAGTGTCTCAGAAAAATTACCATTATCTTATGCTCAAAACGGAGGAAGTTCTGAAATCTTAGGAAGTCAAGAGTGACAACAATGGGGTTAAATGGCATGCAGCACCTGCCTACACAACAGACATTATGGTAACACATTAATTATGAGGAATTTTCAATTTAGAAACATTTCTTCATGAAGGATAAGCTAAGCAAAGCACAGAAAAACCCAAACTTATGTTCATGGAACCTTCAAGAACTCTGCATTGTGCTGTCTCCCCTTAGTTTTGGTAGTAGAAAATACAAGACACAGAATGAAGAGCCTACCAAATAGACAACATGCAGATCGTTCTCCAGAACAAAGCTTTTCATAGCTCGCTGCAGGTCAGCAAAGATTTCCATGGCTTCAGTTGGTGAAAGAGAAGAGGAAAGAGTAGCTGAGCCAAGATGTGTTGGATGATAAACCTTTGCTGTTAAAAAAGAAAAATATATATTACATAGAGAAATATTTAAGTTACTTAAGTGCAAGTTTACAATTATTTTCAGGTTGCGGTGCATTTGAGAGATTTCTAACTTTTCACAACTGCTTTTTCAATAAGAAATAGTGTATGTCTCTATTCTGAAGACAGAAAAATGGAAACAAGAACAGGTTTAGCCTTGCCTATGTCTAAACTAGCCTTTTTCTCTTCTTTAGACAAAAATTACAGTCTGCAGTTAATATGCACCAATCCTGTAGTTAAAGTTTGCTTTGTTTAAAGATATTTTGGGAATCTGTAGACTAGAACACAACAGTCTTAGAGGTGATGGTGACATGGTCTTAGAGGTGCAGGTGATATGCCTTCTAAGAACATGTGCATGCAAAATATACTAAAGCAGGTGTAAAGGTACCTTCCAGAAAGCTAGAAAATTCTTGATACACAATTCTTTAAAATAAAAAAAAAAAAAGAAGTCCTTACTATTAATTTGCATTGAATATCCACTCAGTTGCAGAAAACTTAGCGAATCAAAACTAATTCCAGTCACTGGGAAGAACAGCAACATTACCTTTCACATCATTGCCAGAGTCCACAACCTGAATGAATTCGTTTTCCAGCAGCCACGCCACACAAGCCTCAATAGGTCCAGCCTGTGCTTTGTCTTGCCCTTTCCCATTTTCCCACTTGCTTTCTTTCAAGCTGGATGCAAGCAGAGTGCAAGAGGCGTAGGTCTGCACATCCTCTGGCGTGTTGGCTACTCCACCCACTATGATCTGTTGAAGAAAATTACCTCATTCATATTGCCAGAGATGCAGTAGGACAGAACATCAGATCAGAGAATCAAAGAGAGTGATCCATCATCTTGGTTTTAAAGAACCGTTTTCCCAGAGAGGGGAATATGAGGCAAAGCAGCAGCCAACTTTTAAAGACTTTTCCTGGCAAGAAGTCAGTCATCTTGGGTACAAATAAGAGGACTAAGCTACGGAGAAGAATGATTTACAAAATCTTATTTTGAAAGTGAACATACACGTAGCAGCAATTTAAATTTGAGACTAGCCCAAGGCATTTTTCATAGCCTACACTGTGAAATATTAAAAGACGTTAGAACACAAACTGCAATTTTGTGAAGACAAAAGGCAAACCATGAAGGTGGAGCTCTTCTAAGGCTATTCAGTATACTGAAAGTTTCTCTTAATAAATATGAATGCTATATCCCATCATTGTTTTCCTAATTGAGAGTGATTTTTTTCACCTTGGATTTTGGTTTTGCTTTGAAGGAACCCCCTTCTTTTAGATAGTTGTTATGTGGAAAAATACATTTAGAAATTCCATTGGTCTGCTAAAAATTCAAAATCTATGGAAATACAACCAAGTTCTAAACATCACAAAAGTTTTCAAAGACAGTAAAAGTATAGCAAACAAATTCTATTTAAAGAGTCCTGAATCTAATCTAAGTTCAAGCGCAAAAGCAGCTTTGGAAAACTATACAAGCTCACCTATGCAGAATAAAATCCTTTTGGTCCTTTTTACTCCTAGAGGAGGGAGCAGATTGGGTACCACCCCTGTTTGCTCACCAAAAATGTACACAAAAAATTTCAATCACTCCTGTGCAAAAGACATACGTAAGTTGACAGGGTTAAATAAGAGACCTTACAAGGTTCCACAAATGTCATTATGGCCCAATTCAGCCTACAAAGCCTCTAGTATCAGTAATTTACAAGCACCCTCCAGCTAGGAATGTCAGGTCACACATAAAGTTTAAGAATTACACTTAGTTCTGCCTGCTGCTTGAGTACATCTAAATGCAACAATAAAGCTTCTTTGAGTGTGCTCACATCCCAATCTTCAGCAAGCACAGAAACATCCCAGACAAAATGCTGAATACTGAAGCAAGCTGCCAAACCCAAATAAGATGACAGGGCTGACAAGGGAGGAAACACATCAAAAAGAAGTGCACAGAAAACATTTGGTGGTGTCACCAAATGAAGAAACCAAAGAACAGGCACAGTTCTAATCCCTCTCTGTCCTGTACCTCAAGTATTGCTCTTTTCATGCTAGAAGCAACACCTTCCCCTTCTCTTCTAAGCAAACAGCTGCAAACAGGCTTGAGAGATCCCTGAAGAAGAGCAGCACCTTTCGATCTTTCTGAGGGCTTGCAGACTAAAATGCTCTCACCTATTGGAAAAGAAAAGAAAAACAAAGCAAATGCAAAAACAATGACCTTAGTACTGGATCTTAGCACTCTAACAGCTGCACACATTTCATCAAGGACATATTATTGGAATGGAAAACTCTTAAATATTTTCAAAAAAGATGAGTAACAAAAGAAGAGAAAAAAATGTGCAACCTTGAACAGTGCATAGGCATTGCTATGCAAGAACTCCACAGATGCATAGTACATCACAACTAAAGGCAGAGCAAGCTTCAAAGTTACATTAGGCTAGTCTGGGTCTTGCCAAGCTAAGGAGATTCCACAGCCTCTCTGTGCATCTTCTTGGCTGCTGAACCACTCTTGCTTCTTGTTCTGGAGTTGACTGGAACTATAATATTGTCCTGGTCTGGAGACAAAATTTAGGAGGAAACTCCACAAAAGGGTGTAACCCCCGGCCAGAAACGCAGGCCCGGCAAGCAGGCCCCAGCCGCCCCTCCCCGACATGGTTCAGAAAGAATATCTTGGAGGAAAGTGAAAAAAAACCTGTTTATTTAAACACACAAGGTGCACGCAGGCATCTGAAAAGAAAAGAATAATGTTAGATAATAAACCTCTCTTTTGCGGAGCAAAGACTGTGAGCTTGTACAGTCCTGCTTGACCTAGCTCCTCCTGAAGGTCCGGGCTGTGCCTGGCTGGGCAGGGGGTCTCTCCAGCAGCTCCCTGCCGACCGTCCCCTGAAGAGACTGGAGTTTGGATGGAAAAACAAGCCAAAAAAGTCCAAAAAAAGTCCAAAAGGAACAGTAGAAGCTATTGCAGTCCGGAAGGAAATAAAGTTCTGTCTCTCCAGCTAACAGCAGCAGAGCCCAGCCCGAGAAAGGAATGCACTCCTTCCTCCTGCTGCTTAACACCTGGAGGAGCGAAAGTTTAAAACACAAACCGTGGTAGCATCTCTGGCTCAGGTTAACGGGGCCAGAATTCATTTCTGGGCTTAGGCAGAGGATAGGGAATACATAGCATAAAATTCATAACATAAAATCACCCTAGGACAAATATACAGTGGCATCAATTCTACTTTTTTATGACATTAATAAACTGGAAAAAAATCTCAAAAGTAAGAAGAAAACATAAAAGCTGCACAGCATTTTGACAGTTTGTATTAAGTCAACCAGCTTTCACTCCAGAAATAACTAATTCAGTTAATTAATAACTAATTAGTAATCTAATCTAAATAACTATGCATTCTCCAAACTTTCATAAATGTATATATACACACATACACATAAGTACCCTGCATGGTTTCTACAGACAATATATCTAAATATATCCTACCTTAAAATTCTCTGTCAGACATTAAGTTAATCTCTAACTACTGAAACTCTGTGGGAGACAAAAAACGTCCCAGAGCCATGAAATGAAAATGAAAATAATGGGTAAATTCCTTTAATGAGATCATAGCACAGCTTAGCCAAGAAAAATGCAGTGGTCACATAAAGGATATTTCTTCCACAAAGCTATTAGAGATAAACTAGATCACTAGAAGACCTGAGCTAATTGTAAGCTTTGCCAATTGGCACAGATAAATGAATTATGGGTAGGACATGTTTGCCTTTGACTAAAAAAAGAGCAATAGTTTTGGATTAGCTGTACAGTAAATATCATGACAGATTTATGATAACTTGTTAAGATTTAAATGCATGTAGTCTGGACACAAGGTAATTTTGGTAGTGGGTCTCTTAGTAAGATCCTAGGAATGCTAACTTCTGATAAAATTGTAGCTGTGGAAATGCTACAGAAATTAGCAAATCCAGAGGTAATGAAACCACAATTGCACTTAAATTTAATGAACAGAATAAATAAATGCAGTGTAGGTGAGTAACAAAATACAGCTTAAACATAATTACATAAATTAACTACAGGATGAAATGATGTTCAGAGGATGTGTCTTGGATTTTTTTTATCCTGCAAGGTGAAACTTTTGACATCTGTTGAACATGTACTTTTGACAGAACTGGAGAGTACGTAAGGTAAATTCCCTGTAAAGAATTGTTTTGTGAATGAAAAGCTTATTTTCATTTTAGCAATAAAGAATGTATATTCATTTCGTATTTGGGTTTTGATGTCATCTACAATTTCCTCTGAAAACTTCCCTTTGACTCTTTCAGAGTGATATATCTAAAAAAAAAAATCTAACAGAAGACGGTTATCCACATTATCTGACAGTTTTACAAGACTTGGTGGATATTCTTTCCCAAAGTGCCACTGAGAATTTAAAGCTAATAATTGCAATCTAGTAAATAATAAATACAAAAAAAAAAAAAAAAAAAAAAAACTGAGCTGTTCCAATATCCATTATTGAACATTTCAGATGCTAGGAGAAGTCTAGGTTAGCATCAGACTAGACAAACACCAGACTCTGAATATCTAGGCATAAAAGTCCATTAAAACCAACAAAGGCTCTATTAAATTCTAGGTTTTGTTCAGCTTCACCTATTTCTCCTTGGGAAAATGGCAGCTTTGATGAATGCAAAAATAAACAAATTTCACTCCCTAAAATGATACTTTTAAATTTCCATCAAATCAAGAAAAAGAAATTAAAAAATCAAAATTAAGACAATCTAAAACTACAATGTTGAGAGAGGAGGAGGAATTCAACCCAACAGCATTTATCTTCTGTCTGTCAGCTAAATTTCATATTCATATAAGGCATTTTTTCCAGCTGAAGTTGCTGTCCTCTAGTCTCCCTACTCTGTGAAAGTGTAGCAGCTGGCACCATAGCTTTATGTTCTCATCCAAAAGACTCTGTGGAGTGGAAAAAAATGGTACATTCATGAAGCTCATCAGCATAAAATCAACTGCTTACTGTGCACAACACAGTCACATCAGAACTGTCAAAAAGGGTACTAATTATTGTAACTTGAAGAGGAAAAAGAAGAAACTTCAAGGAATAATGTAATTTTACACCTGCCAGCTACAGTCAAATGACAAAGTCTGGAAAATTTCGAAATCCAGCATGCAGCTGCCCTTTTCTCGAACGCATAGGGTGAGCTCGCAGAGATATAGGTCGCAAAATGCTCTGTTGCTATGCTACTCAGGCAAAAATAGAAAGCTAAATGTAAGAACAGTCTGCTTACATAGGGCTCCAGCAAGCACCAATCAAACAATCAGGAGGGCCAATCCTACTTCCCACATCTGCTAAACTTCTTATTTTCTACTGTGTTTATACTGGTATATGTGGCATTTCGCAAACATCATCCACAAAGACAAATTTCCATTGCAAATTTAAATAACAGGCAGGATTATTTTGTTGAACATCAATCAGTGCCACTGTATGCAAGAAGGTTTCATATTATCTGTGAACTACTTTTCATATTTCCCTGTCTCTGTCTCATTACTACTTTCAAGATCCATAAAATTGATGGTTAAGTTTAGCAGAAGTTTAATAAATCTAAATCCCATTTCAGGCAACAGAAGTTTGTCAAATTAGGGTTGTAGGGACTTTAAATGCATTTCTTACATTTTAGGCCTGTCCAATGAGAGTTTACTGCAAATTTTCTCACTGAAACTGTAAACACTTTAGTCAACTGACCATGGATCACAGAATTAAGGCAAATGAACATCACAGCCTTAGAAGCTAACAAGAATTCAAAGGAGAAAATAGCCTGCTCCTGAAGTAACTGACATGTAAATACCAAAGTCAGTCTCAGGCAGTGAAAACAATCCCCTGGGATTTACAATTTTTACTCCATTAATACCAAACAAATTAATACCAAACAAATCCATCTTGATTAACCTAATCATAGAAAATACCGAAGGAATTCATCATGATTAGTCACTAATTGCGAAGTACTGCCCTGGATTTAATCAGGTTAACACCGTTCCTACAGAATGCTAATAGAGACTCTGCTTACCCTCTGTGTCTACCCCTTTCCTGCCAGCCCTTCCAGCCATCTGCTTGTAGGTGAGGATGTCCAGCAGCCTGCCCCCAAAGGTGGGTGTGCGGATGATGACCCGGCGCGCGGGCAGGTTCACTCCCGACGACAGCGTGGAGGTCGCTGCCAGCACTCGGATCAGGCCCTGCCGAAAGGCTCCCTCGATGATGTCCCGCTCGTCAAAAGTCAGACCTGAGGAGATATGGCTTGTAGTGAACCTTGTGATGGTAAGACTGCATTTAAGAGCTAGCAATACTGCTTTCCAGCACGGGAAGAACAAACAAACTTCATGAACATTCACCATTCAGTGTTAGTTACCAGACTTGCAACACTACCTAGTTAACTTCTTCTGACCCATAAGTGAAGCAAAATTTCAGCATTATGTTTTTATTATTCAATTGTCAGTGATATACTAGCTTTTCTAAGGTGCTTGCACACATTGTAGCAAGATGAAGTACTTACAGCATATTTACAAGCACTGCCAGTAAATACATAAAGAAATAAAATAAAAATGAGAAAACAGTAGGGAACCAGGATTGACTCATCTGCCATCCTGACCCTGGACTCCTTCATTATTCCCATTACAGGTCTAGTATGTATCTTTCTACATTTTCTTCAGGGTTTCAGGACAATTTTATTCTTGAGGAAGAAATACAGATTCTATAAGCATTTGGAATTATTCTTCCTACATAATCAATGCCACAGCTACTGTTGTCTCTCCCAGTCAGTCCTTTCTCTCAGTGAATCAACATGTGACATACACTATTACCTACCTAAGTAAGAAATAAAAAATTTAAGCAGAAGTATTCACAACACATGCTCCTTTTATTTTTATTGTTATACTGCCTCTGTTTACTCATTTATTTCAACATTAAGCTGAAGAAAATTGCTCTGAAATATTCTGGCAGCTTTAGGAACAACTTGAAAATGCTGGAGCTGCAGATCAGTGCAGTTTTCAAGCATTTCACAAAAAAAGACCAGTTAAACTATATTCTAAAAGTTGCTGTTATCCAACACAACAGAGAGAAGATTTAGCAAAACAATTTGAGAATTAAAGCCTTCAGCCACAATAAAAGAATTTTAAATTTGCCCTTAACTGTGGGATTCTCAAAGTTTATTTAGTCATAAGCTACAAAAGGCTTAAAAAAGCAACTAGTCAGTTGCTGATACCTGCAGTAAAAAGAACCCATATGACTTAATCATTACTGAATTCAACACCAAGATATTCAGGAATACCTGCATGATGAAATGCCACTCCCCATGGCAAAGTATGCTGGAGCACAGAATCCAGGCCTGAGATCGAGCGCTTTAACTGATCCAGAACCTCATCAATCCCTTCTCTGTCCACAACAACTGGGGCAAGGGCTGAGTTTTTTGCAGAACCTTGAGAGAGGAAGTATTTTTATTATTCACACTAAAATTAATTTTCATTAAAGGCACTGTGCATACTGCAGTCTTCTATTAACTACTTTTCTCTTACTCTCGGCTTGTTGCACATTGTAGAACTCCCTGGCAATGATGTCTGCCAGCTTCTCGCACCAGTTCTTGGATGGGCAGAAAAGCAGGACTGAATGGCCACCACAAACAGTCTCATAACACAGGCTCACAATATGGTCTTCATCTCCCTGAATTGAGATAAAATATTTTCAGTGCACTCTCAGATTGAATGAGGTTTGTAAATGCTGTCCTTCTTCTGTATCCCAGTAGAAATCTTCTACTTTAAGACAGAAAAAGGAGCAAACAAAGAAAATGGAGCACTGTTATCTTAGTTTCTGTCTTGCTTTATGAAGTCCAAGCACTAGTATGACCACATTGCTGAGCACAGTTCTAGATCTACCCATGAATACATGTAATGTCTTACATCTTGCTTTCATAAATCATTTTCTGAATGAACGCAACACAGTACACAAATAAATCACTGCAACCTCCACATCATGGCTAACAGCAGTGGGGAAGAAGTAGGAAGAGACCTGAAGGAAAACCCCTCTAAGGTAAGTAGGGAAGATTTGTTAACTTGGATGTCTGAACTAAAAGCGTGAGAAGCAGCAGTCTGAGCATCCCCAATAAGATGCACTCAGCAAGCACTGCTGACCAAAGACTGCAAGTGTTCAGAGCACAGTGGAAGGCTTTTAGGGATACTTATACAGATCTCCATGCAAAAACCTGCTCCTTACAGCTTGCTTTTTTGGTTTTAAGATCCTAAGAGAGTCCCTGCAACTGATCTGTTTTACTTGGCTATGCCAGATTCTCCTGTAGCAAGCAGGCCAAAGGAGGAAGAGAAAGATGTAGGTGTACAGCAAGAAATAAAAAGCACTAAAATGCCAATGAAAACAGGGGAGCAATGGCAGGAACTTCTCCACAAGGATTCAGCTAAATTCAGCCAAGGTGGTGAGGTCATCAAGTTCCCTTTTATTGGTCCAGTCTGAGGCACAGAAGTCTGAAGATCCAGTGACAGATTTCAAGCCCAATATCACCCAGTCTTATAAAATAAGCCAGCTCCCTTGAACTGTTGAGTCATAAGCCTAGTTTAGTTCTCTCTCACTTAATTTAGCAACTACCCAAAGCAACTATCTCAAAAAATATCCACAGGCAACATCACCTTCTCAGTAGGACCACATAAAAGCTCGCTTCCAAATGCTCTACTGAAAAACATTTCCTTTTGTTTCTAGTATGCTTTTTCTTTGCTGTGCCACCATGCTAGACAAGAGAATGTCTGTGCACAGCAAGAACTGAGTGCAAAACATTCCAAAATATTGCTGGCATTCAGCCTGTATTGTCCAACTACTACACTAGTACTGCACAGAGTAGTTGAAAGGATTGGAGAGAGAATTCACCCTTCAAAAACTCCATAGAGAAGGACCCTACAAGTAAGAGAACTCAACTTTCCCACTTGCATCCATTTGGTTCTTTGAAATCACTGTAGTATGTTACCCCTAACTTTCCATAGCCTTTTCAAGTGTGCAAAAGGACTAAATACTGAAAACAGATTCAGAAGAATCAGGATAGACATCTGCCTTCTAATAACTGTCAAAATTAGATCATTTAGCAGGTTCAATAGCAGATTTTAATGCAAATATTTTCTCCCAGTTATGAATGCGAATTCCTTGCCCTAAGCAGGAAATACTTACCTGCATTTACGAAAGTGAAGTAGATTTCCAGACACAAGATAGAGTGGTGGGTAAGGGGAGAATCAAACTCTTTATACCTGTCAAGTGCTCAGAAACAACATAATTGCAAAGTCAACTTTGTCTTCAAGTCAGATTCAAGAATCTTCAAGACCTTTGTGAGTGTGTGTATTTTGGGGTTTTTTTGTTTAAGTCAGTAGAAGACAAAAATACCAACTTTGTTCTCAGTTCGAGCATGAATCTATGAAGTAAACAATGAAGTTGGGAATGTAATCTATTTAAAAATAAATAAAAAAACATACCAGAAGCTGTCTTTTTAACTTTAGCACTATGAAAGGCATTATCCCAAAGCCACTGCTCAGAGTTTTGTTACCTTCAGTTGCAGCTTGGGCTGGAATTCTCGCACTAAATTCATGGAGGAGTCATATACGTTGCTGCCAATTTTCACCCACTCCTTGAGGGGCACAGGGCGGAAATCTGTACAGTACAGCTCTGCATCTAACCATGAGGCCAGGAGCCTCAGGTTAGGGAGGGTAGCACTCATGCCTACTATCTGTATCCCACCAAAACCAGGACTGGTGCTCTTCGTGTGTCTGGAAGTGGTTAAAAGAAAATGAAAGTTAGTGACAACACAGGTGACTGTTCTGGAAAACAAAATTCAGAAGAACTAGCTCCATCTACTTTCATCCAGTGTCTAAAGTACAAAGCTAATTCTTTCAACTTCTTGACCAGGAAAGAAGCCATACTCTACTCTTAGCAAACATGATGTCAGGTTATGCTTTGATAACAAGATAATTCAGCTCTTAATCAATTTTAACCTAAACCTTAACCTTCTTTAGGTAGCCAGCAGCTATAAACTGACAGCATATTTGGAGAGACTGAAAACAAATACATAAATCAACCAGTTCCTTTCCACTAACAAAAACATGGAAATAAAGGAATGGCTCAGTCTCCACTGCAATCTTTCTAAGCTTAAATGCCTTAATTAAAACACTTCTATTTGTTTCCATTTCAGGACAAATAATACTGGACTAATGTCTTCCTAGATCTGGAAACCAAAACCCTAAGTATAGCAAAGAAGCAAACAGCTTCAGTTCTTAAAATGCTGAACAGCAGTTTCCACTAAAGACAGTGAGAAGTAATGGACTCCTAAAAAATCTGAAGACATAAACTGTTAATTTAGATGCCCAAATGTGGATTTCAATTCAGGCTTTTATGGCCAGATAATAGGGGTTTTATGCTTCTAAGTTTGTGCTTGAAAACTACTTATTTCCATTGCACTGAGCCACAAATCGAGATTTTAAAAAATAAAAAGGTCTGATAAAACAATGTGAGTTCAGAAATAACCTGAATCTTCTTAGAAGACCCTGATAATCCTGACAAAGACAAGACAGAGAAAACAAGATTACCAAGAAGCTGCAATATAAAAGGCCAGTCACTGATGAGACAAAAATAAGGAAGATGGGGAGAGGCAGGCTCTCTTATCCAAGCTCTTCAAGCATTTGCTGGTACAGCTTCACCATCAAGGTTGCAAATTTTTGCCCCTACAGGAACTTTGGACTTTTTCCTCCCTAAAGCAACTTTTGACCTCCAAGGATTAAAAAAGTTCCAGCTCCACAATACACTATTTGACTGGGGAGGAGAAAAATCTGCTGCAGAATTTTGGCTGAGTCTGGAAAAGCCTCATGGAGAAGCATGGACACCCACACAGGCAATGGCCATCTGAGAACATTCTCTTGGTGTGAAGACACAGCTTGTAATTCAGTGGGACAGGCACTGATCATTCTGATAGCTGGCCAGACTGGACAGTGTTAAAAGACCTTATACAAGCTCATTAAATAACAGAGGGAAAAAAAAAAAAAANAAAAAACAAACAAAAAAACACAGACTTAGAAGGACATTTGAGAGAAAATGTGGTCTTCAGCTGCAGGAATCTCAAGTGGATTCCAAAACAAAAACAGTAGCCACTTCCTTCATGTCAGTAAGTGGTACAGGATACCACTGTCACCTTGATCCTGACAGTCAGATGGAAAATCTGGGCCCTAGCATGCCTGCATGGTGAAGGCTGAAACGCTGAGTCTTCCCAGGAACATTCCCTGATGTATCTGTACCTCTTTCCTCTGGCAAGTGTTTCCTCCTTCCTGCTTCTTCAGTGCAAGGGAGAAAAGCAGAGGGTGGGCCTGCACCTGTGTGCTGCAGCTACATGCTAAACCAAGAGAAAAGGAGTGGCAAAGTCACTCACACTGCTCCAAAGCGTACTGGCTTCCAGGATTTATGGGGCGAATATGATCAGAAGTCAGAAGTGATTGGACCCAGAACACTGCTGGATCCTGGAAATCACAATGGGAAATATTGGCTGAAATATCCAGTGGAGAGACAGTGTGTAAATGGCAGTTCCCCCAGAACTAAATAGATGGTCTCTGCTTAGCCCAGCATTGGTACAACTCACAAGACAAGAAGCAGCAGAGAAAACTGGCAAAATCTGACTTTTTGTGCCAAGGAAACAGTTGATTTTGACTCTTCTCTCAGCACCACTAATAAAGATTAAGAAAGTTACACCACCTCCTCCATCTCCCTTTTTCTGTGTTTGGGCACTATGGAGCTGCTGGACAGTTTGTTGCTGAGGATTTAGACACTGAATTCTTAAAAGCCTCTAGAGCTCTTCTCAAACATCGAATCTATTCCTCAGTGTCCAACCAATTGTGCTAAAGGCAAGAAAACATGCAGCCACTAGACTATCACATTTTATAAGCAAAAGCAGAGCTCACCCTGAGCAGTGCTAACCAAGCAGATTACTAACATATCCTCTAAGACTTCTGATCAATTCACCATGCACAAGTTAACAGCATGCCCACTATTCCACCACACCTGAACATCTCAGTAGGATAGTTACTGCATTCCATGAAACACTGAAGAATTAAACAGGGCAAATCTGCTAGCAAAACTGTTTTTTTTAAAAATCCAAAGTTTAAAAAAATTAAATATTTAAATATGCTAAAGAAGTAAATGAAAGCTTCAGCTTTATTTCTTTTCCTGAGAGAATAAATCCCATGGTAGCACACAAATTGAACACCATGACGAAAAGAGGGTTTAACTACAATGGCAGGCTTCTGAAAAGTGGTATGATGAGATCGTAACAAACAAAATAGTCTAGGTCATCACTCTTACAAAAACCTTGGAGCCAACCCAAATTTCCAATTGTCCACAGAACAAAATATTTTGAGTAATCAATAATTTAGCACTAGAAAACAAACATCTTAGTCTACTCACCTCTTTGCTACCTTCTCTGTAACATATCTCACTTTGGTCAGGAGGAGTTCCAGCAAATATCCTCGATGAGAGTCTCCCAGCATGTGCAATTCATCCACAACCACCACTCCTGATAAAGAAAAGCACTCAGGTCATATCTGACAAACCTCCAAACTAAGAACAAATAGCCTCGATCCTTTCATTCCGCATGATGAAATGAAATTGATATCCACAAATCCAGCTGTGTGCACCAACACCACTATGGCTTCCTTCTGTCACTGAGAGAGACAAATCATGACCAATGTCATGACATTTCACACCCACCACAACCTCATACCCACAATAAGCTTTTAAAAGATAAAAATAAATAGGTTGAGTTGTTAGTCTAGCCACCACACAAAACGGTATTGCAGCATCTATACTGCAACCTCTTTGCAAGTAAAAACCCCCAGGCTTCAGAGTATCTGGAAAGGAAAATTCCAGAACCCAAATGAGCTAGTCAAAAGCTTTATTGACATCACTGTCTTAGTTTAAAACATCATTTTTTTCTAATACAGTAATGTCAGAAAAAAAAACAAGAGCAGATATAATTACACTGGCAGAGTCTGCTTTCTATTATATTGTTCTTTATTAACCAAACCTGAATGAGCTCACCATTTAGCTTTGCCTTTCTAATGAAAAAAAATCCTATGTGACAGCTTTGTTGCCCTCCTACCTCCTTCAAATGACTTTTTAATCTATTAACCACCTCCATCAAATTTTTAAGGTGTGTAGAAATATCTAAAAGAATAATATCTAAAAAGGCTTCTGAATATCAGCAGCTGGAGACAACAGACCAGACTAGGGTGTTCCCTGAGGAGAAAACACAGAGCCACTACAACTCAGGCACCCAGTGCACCTCCTGCACACATCCCAGCAGCAGTAAATGTTCTTTCTGGCCAGTTGACAGGGTCCCAGGGATATGGAGTAGGATAAAGGAAGGTTAAACAAAAAAAGCAGGGCACAGAGGACACTACGCTTCATTAGCTCTGCTGCTGTGGAATTTTTTTTTTCTCTTTGGTGCAGCTATGTAATATCTTTCTGGTACGGCTAAAATAGCAGGAGCTTAAGGGCAAATGTGACCTTATATTATCTGTTTCAATGCTATTTTTCCTTCTCTTTTTTTTCTCTCCTTCCTACATATGTTCCTTCTCTCTCCGTCTGTTTTCTCCCTCCTTCTCTTTCAAGCCACTTAAGTTAGAAAAGAGTGCTGCACTGCTTCATCAGCCTCTTTTACAAACTCCCACCCATCCAGCTCCTCTGTCTTCCTGTACTTCCTCTGTTCGGTGCTTGCTTGTAAAAAATGGCAATTCACTGGTCACCAAATACGTTTATATTATAAATATATTTATTCAGCTACCAGAAAAATCTTCCTCCTGCTTCCCCATACAACAATCTGTCTGAATTCTTCCAGAGGCAAGACAGGACAGTTTAATCAGATACCTACCAAAGTAAAATCCATACAAGTCACCTTTCCAGTCTGTGTGCCAAACAGCAGCACGTTTTGCTTCCCGAGATGAAGCACAGCACACTAGTGGTACCTACAGGCCAAAGCACTTGTTTTTGCAAGGAACACTTGTTTTATACCCTCTGCTGCTACCCAGCTATAACATATACTCAAACAGATGCTAAATCTGTGAGCTGCACTGCCCTGGCAGTCTGCAGACTGGTGACACCTGACTGTCGCTCGTGCACTACTGCTCTCCCCTATGCAGGCAGTACTCAGAACACACCCACTGGGGTAACACAGCAGCAGCAAACAGGCAACCAGTACTTGTCACAGAGCTGTCCTCATCTGAAAATGGAATTGCAGCCAAGGATTTCAGGCCCCAGCAGGCACTGGCATTTTCTGCTCACCAAGCCCAGGAATGCAGGTGGGGCCAGAACTTCATCATACTACATAGGTACTGAAAATGAGGCTAGACTCAGCCTGCTATTTCCGTCTGCAAATTAGGTGTGTACCTGAGGCTACCAGACATGTTTACTGTAGAAAACTAAGCTGATTTAATTCCTCATCCTGTTGAAAACTAAAAAGTTCTGAATGACAAGCAGGGAGGATTTGATTTTTTTTAAATATAATTAAACTAGTAACATTTTAATTTCAAGTTTAAATTAAGAAACAAGTATCACAACAGCACATTACAAATCTATTCCCAGCTGACACACTAAGCAGCAGATTCTTCTCTAATCATTTTCCTAAAAATTTCTTTAGCATCAGTGTCAAGAGGCTGAACAATAGGAATATCATCTCCTGTGTACCTGGATGTTCTAAACTGACACATTATATAATAATTAGCAACACAACATTGCTTTTAACTGCTTCATACAGCAAAGAGAGCTCTGGCAGGCAGAGGATTTGAGATTCTCTCAACAATTTCCAAAGGCAACGTGAGCTATCAGCATGGGGTTGACATCAACAAAAGGAATAGCTCAAGCTTGAGATGGAATCCAGCCAGGACTGCAGTCATCTCCCAATAACTCATCTCAAAAGATAAAACACGCTTGTTACAAACTAGTCTAAATTTAGAATTAATTAGAAGACAAGGTACAATCTGCAGTTTCAGACAAGCTTGTTTTGGGTGACAGCTAAACTGGCATTTTCAGTTCATACCCATATTTTACAGCTTTTATGAAAATTTAGCTCCAAACAGAAAATTTGTCCATTTCTTACATAAAGATTAATTTTTAAATTAAATTTGATTTAAAAACTCATGTCAAAGCACAGAAAGAAAAAAGGAACATTTTTACCCTTATTTCAGTTATATGGCCAATGGGGCACAAGTGAAATGGAGGTCTGCAGCAGAGGTGTTTTCAAATGGTGAAATAAAAACATGATGCTTTAAGGAGGTACTGGTATTGAGAACACATATTCAAACTCAAATCTTGTAGTCACTTGGCTCATTATACTTAAATGACTGTTCTCAAATACATTCAGCTTAGAAAGCACAACAACATGTAGGGATGAAATGGAGGTTCCAGCCACAGGGTTTTGGTATTTCTCTAGCTTCTGAAAGATGATATCATTAAACAATACATTTTAATATACTGAGTATGCTTCCAAGGCACACAAGCCAATATAAGGTCACTTATCCTGACCCCAAAGTCTACCTTGTGCTGGCAGTACAGCTTGTATAGTGTGGTGACATAGGATCAAACTGACCCTAGTTTAAACAAGCAAAAAACCTTAAACCAAGTAGCCATATATTGAAATAAATAGCTGGTTTTCTTGCAAGTGAAGGGATGAAGATGTACATTCAAGAATAGAGCTGGACTGCAGGAGCCTCCATTTGAATGAGCTTAAAATGCTGCACAAGTCACCCACTCATCTTCCAACCCACTGGCAGTCTCTAAAGCATTCATGGTGATTCAGCCCCTATAGATCCAGGTGTGAATGTGTTATCCCATGATCTCACACTCTGAAAAAACCTGCAAGGTTTTATTTCCCATTTGCTCTCTAAAAAGCTCTTCTGGTACACAATGCAGCAGAATATTATGATACCAGATGCACACAGAACAGCAGTTTCAAAGATGATGGTCTCAGAGCAATTCAATCCTCATCTATTTTTGCAATTTTTATATTCTTAAAATAACAACCAGTTATGTTACAGGACAGAGTGAGGATGGGAAGGATTACTGTATAAAACATAACTGGGTATAACTTTATTGAGCAGAGAAAAAAAGAGAAGAACAAACTTCTGACTGGACTAGGAAAGCACGTCTCTCTCCAAGTTTACATGGAAACACTGGGCTTCTGCAAGTTTTATCTCATCCCAAACACTTAATGAATACTTTCATTATCTAGTGGCCATCAGGGCCACAGTGACCCAGAAGCCAGTGTTACAAGGACAGAGGGTTTTTGAGCAAACAAGATGGCAATGAATGTCACAGCCCTCCCAGTCACCATGCCTACCCAGAGGAGCACTACGTATTCATTCCGCTTATCTGGATCCAGAGGAGCACAGAATGTAATCCCTTCTCTTCCTCAAGCTAAATGAAGATAGATCTTAGATTCCACAGTCTCTGTCTAAAACAAATGAACATAATACATTCCTGAACTCAAACATATCTCAGAACTTTAATTCAGTTTTATTAATTAGAAAATATTTCCTAGCTACGGGAATCATTGGTAAATGCAGCTTGCCGTCCATGGGAGACAAACTAAAGCCTGCAGCTTCTGCCTACCCATCCCAGTTGCTGAGCTACATGGAATAGTGCTGACTGATCTCCTAAATCCAAATCAGAGGTTCTCTGGAAGAAGAAGATTGCTGCATATTCCTGTATGGTGTCTGTCACATACAGAACTGAGAAAATTTGAAGAATCCCATGATTTCACATGTACTCAGAATATGTAATCCCCTCAATGTTCAAGCCTTAGTATTTTACCCAGTGAGTCCATTTTGTTTTCTTCTATGAGCCTATTGATTAGTCCATTGGCTTTCTCAATGGTGCAGACAGCAACATCCAGAGCAGAGAAACGTCCAGCAGGAGACATGCTTCCCATGTAGCCTTCAACTCTCACATCTACCTCCTGAAACAGGGCCTGTTTTCCAAGGATACAGAACATCATGCCAAGGTTACAGCTCTGAATTTTAACCAATGCCTGCTCGAATCACATAAAAGCCTGTACTCTGCATCTACAATTTCTAGTACTTTTAACTAATCAGATTAAAGCCATACCTCAGCCAGTTACTGACACTTTTTTTTCCAGTCATTTTTTATTTCCAAAGCAGAAGCCACAGAGTACACATTGCAAAAGACTGTACATAACTGAGTAAAAGATGAGGACCACTGTTTTGTATAAAAAGATCTAATATTAAAAATGTTAGGGAACACACAGTGCAACAGTTTATAATATCAGTGCCTTATGTACAAAGACACCGTCCTCTTGAGAAATCCTGGGCAAAAGCCAAACATGGAACTCCAAACACAATGATGACACATCTCACACTGAAAGCCAAGAAACAACAGCTTCTTCTCTTCCAGGTCTCATTATTGCACTGCCAAAGCTTTGACATATCCCACACAGCATTAACAAGAGATACAAATATTTGGACCTCACAGGTAGGACACCCCCTCTGAGTTCAAGTATGTGCCTACAGCCAAACCTGGTGCCAGGAGTAGCAGAACAGAGCACTGATAATCCTCCAGCTCTACAAGATTAAAGCAATAATGTGTCTCCATTATCAATCACTACAAAGTAGCTTTTGCACTCAGTTTGTAGGATTTCCTAGCAATTTGTAACCTTAAGATACCATCTCAGTTGATGAACAACCAAAACGTCTTAAATGCCAGAAGATATAACAAAAATGCCTGCTGGGTTTGGATCTGGTTTTAGTCATTGTTGTTACCTAATGGAAATGCTGTTTGATATGAAAGTCTTTCAAGAAAAAATATTTATGTTTTTAAAAGAGTGTTCCCACCGTAATTTTTTTAAATAGCTGCGGTGAGGAAACCAAGACATAACCATATTCCGACAGAAAAAAAATTCAGCAAAGTCAAAGTGAAATCAAAGGTACAAAATTGTGGTGGAATACCCTAAGGAAAAGTAAAATATCATTTTATCCTTAAGATAACATGTACACCTTCCTTTTGGTACTTTTCCTAACACAACCGTTCATTAGAAACTTCATTTAAATTTTGTTTATTATAAAATCTGTGAATAAATGCAAATATCAATGCTTTAAAAGTCAAAGCTGAAATAAAATGATTTATCGACTCCATAAAATTTTTCTAAGTTTACCTTAGGCTAAAAGTTTCATTCTTTTATCTCCAAATTAGAGCAAATTTTAAATTATCTACAACTTCTTTTTGAAAAAACTCAGCAATTTTTTTGCCCCCAAATCCATGCTTTTGCATTTCTGTTTAAAAAGTGTGACCCAACAAGTACTGCCCATAAATTTACCATCCTTGAAAGCTACTTACCTGCAGGTAAAATTTCTTCTCCTTGGCCACAGAGATAAAGGGAAGGATGAGAAGAGCTTTCTTACGAGTCTCCAGGACTCGCTTCAGAATAAGCAATTCTGCAACAAGAGTCTTTCCAGCACTGGTGGGAGCTTGGAGAAAAAGAAAAAAAAGGGGAGGTTTTAATTAATTTTTAAAGTTTAAAAAATAAATCCAAAGAACAAGCATCACAAATATAGCATACAAAGCCATTACTGGAGAACTTGGGGTGGGATTCTTCACTCTCTCACCCACAACCACATTTGCAGTCAACCCCATAAAGGGTCAAGACTAAAAATCACCCACCTCTCTTCTAAGTTCTTCATTTTCTCAGTGCTGCTCTAGAACCTTTTTCCCATGAAGGGTAGACAACCAATTGTCATTTCCTACAGATTTCTGGTCCACCAGCCCTACTTCTTCTTCTGCATTACTTCCCCTTCTGCACACACCCCCCACACACAATATGTGATGAGAAACAATAAATGGACTGAAAAAACCTAATAGCAAATTATATTCTCAGAAGTATGTATATCTTCAACTGCTGTTATCATTCAGTTCCTAGTTGGCAGTCTGTAATAAAAGACAGGTATCATTAACTGACTCCTAATTATCAATTTCTAAAGGAACTTTAACAGGGAAAACGGGGAAAAAAGTCTCTCTTCACATCTGGAAAGGAGACCATTAAGTCAGGTATGAGATACAGCAGTGGGACAGATCTTCATCAGATGTCTCCAGAAGAAAGAGGACCTTGACCTTTTTATCTACCAAATCAGAATCCTTCAGCACCAGTATGTCCTTGTAAATGGCACAGGAAAACTTAGGGGGGCCTGGTTTTGTCAGATGTTCACATACCTGAGTAAACTAGGTTCTTCCCTTCCAGAACTTGTCCAAGCATTAGGCATTCTGCTTGCCATTCAAACATCTGCACTACTCCCAGACTGTGGTATTTCTCCAGAACTGCTCTGGGAAGACCCCAGCTTGCAAGGAGTAACTTGTCTGCTTGGTCTTCAGGAACATTTACCTGCTGATATTGCCCTTTGGAAGGAGAAAATGAAAAAAAAATTTAAAAGTCAAGTATGATCTTTGAATCTGAGGTCAGTTAGGTTATGCACTTAAATGTCAAACTTTTCTTGTAATACAGGAGTTTGTAGAGAAGGCAATAAACTATATGCCCTATATTTTTCATTTTTTTGTGTGGATGGTTCACCATTCTTCTTATCTTCTGACATCTTTTTTTTAATTTTTCCTCCTATAAGATTTTCAACATTCAATTGATTCCTTCACCAAACTCTTGCCCTGGTATTTGCTTTTGTGACAGAGCAGCCATTACCAAATACATACTCAAAACGAGCTTCAGCGCAGATTAATATGACAGCATTACAATGTATTTGCTATCTTGTCCTTACCCACACCATTTTCCTTTTAAATTACTGCTACTGAGACTTCAGTAATTCTCAAATTCTCATGGATTACAGAATTGTCTACTGCTTTTTGTTTTACAGATGAATGAAAACCACAACATAAACCAAGCAAGCAGCTCAAGCTACTCTGTACAATGTGTCATATTTCAGTTTATTAACACTGATTAATATCTTCACAATATTGCCAGTCCCTCTAGCTTAATTAAGTTCCTTGATGATTATTTCTTGTCTTAGTAACCCTAAACAACTTTGTGCTGACTATAGACACTGCCTCCTCCCTCTCCTTCTCCTCCCTTTTTCCAAATCATTAAGAGAACTCCAGGTTTTCGACCTTTTCGAGTTTCTGATCTACAGTAATGCCTCCTGTATCACCCATAAATATATAGTTCCTGTAACAGCATTTTGTGAAAGACCTTGTCAAATTGAGATAAAAACCAGGTAATTGTGTGGACTGACTCTACTGCACCCGTTCTTCTACTGGTACATTAAAAAAATTCTAAAAGAAATTTCCCATCATTGTTGACAGTGTAAGGGCAGGCTAGCTCAGCAATACCAGCCTGCATAAGTAGCCAGCATTTCTTCTCTCACTACAAACACACTAAAAATTTCAACTGCTGCTTTGAGGTTAACCCCAACCAAGGCTGTCACTGCTGTGTGATCAATCTCCTCTACACAAATACATAAAAACACTTGATATCTAGCTTAGCTTTGAAAGCTTTGCTTCACTTTGTATAATCAAAGTACCATAAAATACTAAACAAAAACTTAAGCACCATTGGGAGAGAACAGAAATATGCTACAAAGCACAACAGGCATCCCAAGGGGAATTCAGAGGAGACCAGAATTGTCTATCCTAAACTGTGACTGTGGTGGGTTGACCCTGGCTGGACACCAGGTGCCACCCAAAGTCGTTCCCCTCCTCAACAGGACAGGAGAGACAAAATACAATGAAAGGATCATGGGTGAAGAAAAGGACAGGGAAAGACCACCCACCAATTACCATCACAGGCAAAACACTTGACTTGGTAAAAATTAATTTATTACTAATCAAATCAGAGTAGGCTAATGAGAAATAAAATCTTAAAAACACCTAGCCCCTACTCCTCCCTTCTTTTCTGGCTCAACTCTACCCCTAATTTTCTCTACCTCCTTTCCCCCAGCAGCACAGGGGGACAGGGAATGGGGATTCCAGTCAGTTCATCGTATGTTGTCTCTGCCATTCCTTCCTCCTCAGAGGAGAGCTCCTCACACTCTTCCCCTGCTCCAACATGGGGTCCCTCTCACTGGAAACAGTCCTCCATGAACTTCTTCAACAGCAGTACTTCCAACAGGCCACAGTTCTTCACAAACTGCTCCACTGTGGGTCCCCCCTGGGGTCACAAGTCCTGCCAGCAAACCTGCTCCAGTGTGGACTCCTCTGTCCACAGTGAAACTCCTGGCAGGACCCTGCTTCAATGCAGGCTTCCCACAGGGCCACAGCCTCCTTCAGGGACCCACCTGTTCCAGCATGGGTTCCTCCATGGGCTGCAAGTGGATCTCTGTTCTCCCAAGCACCTCCATGGGCTCCATGGGGACAGCCTGCCTCACCATGGTCTGCACCACAGGCTGCAGGTGAATCTCTGCTCCAGCACCTGGAGCACCTCCTCCCCTCCTTCTGCACTGACCTTGGTGTCTGCACGCTGTTTCCATCACATATTCTCACTCCTCCAGCTGCAGTTGCCATTGCATAGGCTTTTTCCCCCCCTTCTTAAATAAATTATCCCAGGGGTGCTACTCTCGTTGCTGATGGCCTTGGCCAGTGGCAGGTCCCTCTTGGATCTGGCTGGCATTGGCTCTATCTGCCATAGGGGAAGCTTCTGGCAGCTTCTCACAGAAACCGCTCCTATTGTCCCCCCTTGCCATGCAAATCCAATACAGTGACTAATAAAAGGCAGAATCAGGGTTCAGAAACATAAAAAACCCTACATGATGGAACCTCAAGCTTTTCCCCTGGTGTTAAAACCAACATACTTCACATAAAAGATGGAATGAGTAAAGTATTACTTGATTCCGCTGTTTGAAGAATATTCTTAGATTAGAACTGAATGTGTGTTTGGAAACCTGTGGCTTAGAGATCTACGTACAGAATATCTATGTTACCTGTGACACTTACCTTTTTTTTTTATCTACTAAAACAATGCTAAGAAACAGTCAAAATTAGGAAGATACAAATTGTTGGTTAAAAGAATTGGGTGTTAGATTTTTCTGAAAGAAAACTGTTCCAGAGTGTGGGGCCATCTGAACACAAGAGTGCTGCATACTGATTTGTCTTTGAGGACCTGACTGTGGAAATGTGTACATTGCCTTGCNCTGGACACCAGGTGCCACCCAAAGTCGTTCCCCTCCTCAACAGGACAGGAGAGACAAAATACAATGAAAGGATCATGGGTGAAGAAAAGGACAGGGAAAGACCACCCACCAATTACCATCACAGGCAAAACACTTGACTTGGTAAAAATTAATTTATTACTAATCAAATCAGAGTAGGCTAATGAGAAATAAAATCTTAAAAACACCTAGCCCCTACTCCTCCCTTCTTTTCTGGCTCAACTCTACCCCTAATTTTCTCTACCTCCTTTCCCCCAGCAGCACAGGGGGACAGGGAATGGGGATTCCAGTCAGTTCATCGTATGTTGTCTCTGCCATTCCTTCCTCCTCAGAGGAGAGCTCCTCACACTCTTCCCCTGCTCCAACATGGGGTCCCTCTCACTGGAAACAGTCCTCCATGAACTTCTTCAACAGCAGTACTTCCAACAGGCCACAGTTCTTCACAAACTGCTCCACTGTGGGTCCCCCCTGGGGTCACAAGTCCTGCCAGCAAACCTGCTCCAGTGTGGACTCCTCTGTCCACAGTGAAACTCCTGGCAGGACCCTGCTTCAATGCAGGCTTCCCACAGGGCCACAGCCTCCTTCAGGGACCCACCTGTTCCAGCATGGGTTCCTCCATGGGCTGCAAGTGGATCTCTGTTCTCCCAAGCACCTCCATGGGCTCCATGGGGACAGCCTGCCTCACCATGGTCTGCACCACAGGCTGCAGGTGAATCTCTGCTCCAGCACCTGGAGCACCTCCTCCCCTCCTTCTGCACTGACCTTGGTGTCTGCACGCTGTTTCCATCACATATTCTCACTCCTCCAGCTGCAGTTGCCATTGCATAGGCTTTTTCCCCCCCTTCTTAAATAAATTATCCCAGGGGTGCTACTCTCGTTGCTGATGGCCTTGGCCAGTGGCAGGTCCCTCTTGGATCTGGCTGGCATTGGCTCTATCTGCCATAGGGGAAGCTTCTGGCAGCTTCTCACAGAAACCGCTCCTATTGTCCCCCCTTGCCATGCAAATCCAATACAGTGACTAATAAAAGGCAGAATCAGGGTTCAGAAACATAAAAAACCCTACATGATGGAACCTCAAGCTTTTCCCCTGGTGTTAAAACCAACATACTTCACATAAAAGATGGAATGAGTAAAGTATTACTTGATTCCGCTGTTTGAAGAATATTCTTAGATTAGAACTGAATGTGTGTTTGGAAACCTGTGGCTTAGAGATCTACGTACAGAATATCTATGTTACCTGTGACACTTACCTTTTTTTTTTATCTACTAAAACAATGCTAAGAAACAGTCAAAATTAGGAAGATACAAATTGTTGGTTAAAAGAATTGGGTGTTAGATTTTTCTGAAAGAAAACTGTTCCAGAGTGTGGGGCCATCTGAACACAAGAGTGCTGCATACTGATTTGTCTTTGAGGACCTGACTGTGGAAATGTGTACATTGCCTTGCTCTGCTCCATTTGCAGAAATTGACGAAATTATATCTTGCAGAACGTAATCACATCAGTGAGAAGATGTGACATGACTGGAGAAGAGACAGAGAGATGTAAATGCTTAAAAGAGTTACAGAAAAATCACAAAAGAGATGAAACTGCAGGATGCTATATAAATATCTTGATTTTACATGTTGTATACAATCTCGATGCTGTATACGTCTGATTTCTCTCTTGATTCAAGAGCACAATAAGCTGGTAAAATGCATGTATGGCATCTAGAAGCATCACTTTAAGTAGCTCTGTCTGGCAGCAGGACCACTTTATACGATACCTTGCCACAAGGTGTTTATACAAAATCTTGTATATTGCATATAGAAATATATTGTGCATACTTTTTCTGTATTCTATGTGCATTCTTGAATCAATTCAACAACGCAGGTAAACAAATCTTGCCTGGTATAGCAAAGAGAACGGACTATACCAATTGTTGTATTATGGCAGCACCTAGAGGCCAAGCCAAGAAAAAGGCCCACTGTTACACGACACACAGAATGCCCCCATCTCAGAAGTGTGCACAGAATACACATTTTCTTATTTTATTCCTCGACTACACAGTGAATAGCGCAGGAAGATCCTTCGATCACCACCCTGCTAACACAAGCACGTACCTCGGCTGCAGCCGCTGCCCTCGAGGGAGAAAGGAAGGGGCGAAGCGCGGCCCGAGGAGCGCCGCCCCCGGGCCCAAGGGCCCCGCCGGGACAGGCTCGGAGGGTCCCCGGCCCCTTCCAGCAGCGCCCCGGTGCCCCCTGGAGCAGGCCCGCTCCCCCTCGCCCAGCACGTCCCGACCCGCCGCGCTGCAGGACCGAGGGCAAGGCGAAGAAGGGAAAGGAAGGGAACGGGAGAGAAGGGCTGCGCTCTCCCGCACCCGTACCTGC
>VZTJ01005726.1:1862814-1873597 GCA_013397795.1 Orthonyx spaldingii
GGTGCCGCCGCCATCTTCCCGCCGCGCCATTCAAACCCGGCCCCGCCCCGGCCGGCGGGAGGGCGGCCTCGGGCCGCGGCCCGGCGGGAGCAGGGAACGGATGCGAGCCGGGAACAGCCGGGAACAGCCGGGAACGGGTGTTCTCGCAGCAAACCGGGCGCCCTGGCTCGCTCGAGGCCTGCGGCCACCGCGGAGTGCAGGTGGTCTCTGTAACAGCACCGGCCTTTGCTTACGCAGCGCTCCGAGCGTGCGGTACGCGTGCTGTATCGGTGAAAGGCTGAGATAATTAATGAACGCAACGGGCTGTGCTTCAACAAAACAAGGCTTAGCTTGTAGAGCTGAAGCGAGAAATAGGGGAGGGCACAAAGGACAAACAGCCTCGTTTGCTGTTTCTAATGGCTCTGACGCCGAAATAGCTGTTTCATGTTCTAAACGAGTAGGACTGGTTTTACCTCTCCTCAGCAACATGAGTTTCAAGGAGCAGTTCTGTGAAAATTCTGCAATACCCAAAACATGCAGGTCTTTGTCCATGACCCACAGAAGTGATAAGAAGCATTGTATAAAAAAATAAGGCTTTTCTAAGTTGCTTTTCATTTCAACTGAAGAAAACATACCAGTCTTTTCAAAAATAAGGGCAGCAAAGGATAAACACTGAAAGCAGTTCCAGGAGAATGAACACATGCAGTTATTTCCTTCTGGCCAGCACTGCTTAATTTTGGGTAACACACACACACACCCCCACACACACACCCTACTGTCTCAGAAAAGCTCTCCATGTTCTGTATCTCTCTTCAGAGAAATGAATCACGGCTTAGGAGGCTGAGTTCACACGAAGCAGGACCGGTGCTCACAATCTCAAGCACATACACGCACCCCCTCTGAGGCATCCAAGACCTACGACCCTCTCTTCTCACAGGAACAGGTCATTGGCCCAGAAACGCCTGGAAAACAACCAGTGATAAATAAGACTAGGGTATGGAAGCAACTGACTTCATTCCAGATGTCTTCCTTTGCAAAAACCTAAAGCTTCTGTACCCATTTTTGTCCTGCAGAAGAAATTTCTGGCCCTTGAAGAAGAGCATGTGCTCCCATTCCCGTTATTAAAGCAATCTCTTAAGATTAAATGGAAGCAAAATTCTTTAAGAATACTACTGTCATTTCAGACAATTATATCTGAGTAAACGTAAGGGATGGTCTAATGGAAAAGTCAACATATTTTAATCCTCTAAATCAAGCAGCTCAAAAAGCTTCTTTCAAGTTTACCAAACCATATGCTTACAGTAGGTCCTTCTGTGTTTCAAAGTCCAAGCACCAGACAAATACAACACACACCTTTTTCCTAAAGCAATTATTTTAATGAATTGACACTTTGAGAATGTATCCGTTCTGCTACTCTGTCACCAGAAGTTAGGTACATTAAAGGGATGAGAGGCATACTGAAATCCTCTGCTGAAAACTCCTCACTGCAGGAAACAATTCCCACTGCAGACTGTTTCCTGTATTAGTACTGAAAAAATACTGAAGAAAATAACTCAGTAAAGATTTCTACTTAGTAACAATATATAATTCTATTGTGCCAGAAAAAGACCAGAATAAGCACTGCTGCTATTTAAAATGCTCACAGCATAGACATGTTTCACTTCAACAGGTAGTTTTACAACCGCAGTACGAAATCTATTACTTCCTCATCACTTCATGTCCTCCTTACATCTTTGAAAAAGGTATTTAAAATATTAAAGGAGACATCTATCTTCATTCTACTCTTCTTTCTTTTGAAGGGGGAGAAACCAGGTTTTGCTATCTGAAATCTTTAAGTCATTAAAAACAGTTTACAAAACTTGAGGACAGACTTACTTCACCAAAGTAGGAAAAAGAGCTAACTAGCAACCAGTCGAAGAATTTGGTTCCGTAAGTATGTGCACAGCTGGTTCATCAAGTCTCTGTTCTGTCCTTCCACCCAGTGCATTTCTATTACTACATCACTTCCCTCTTTCTTCACATTCATTAAACACTTGAAGAGAAAACCCCCACTGGTTTCTTTAGGGCTTTGCTCTTTTTCCACTGTCAGATCGCTAGCTTCCTCTGAAGGGCAAGGTTCCTCCTTTGCATCACCAGAACCTTTGCCAAGTGATGTTTCTCCCTGCTTTGCTTCCATCTCCTGTTCCTTCACAGGATCACTGTGTTCTTCTTTGGCAGTGGATTCCTCTGCTATCTCATCACCTGCTGTCATCTGGACATCCTCATCAGGTGCCATAAACCCCATTTCAGAGTCTTCAGTCTTGGGGTTTTCACAGTCTGAGTTGTTGCTCACACTCTTCTGGCTGTTCTTCTCCTCCTCCATTGCTTGCAGAATATCTTCAGAAGCTCGAGGAAGTTCTCGTAATTGCCTTATTCTCTCTCGTTTCTTTCTCCTCAAATGAATCCAGGAGTTTTCAATGGCAGTCACAAAGAGGCTAATTTCATCTTTTCCACAGGGAACACGTTTATGCTGAACCTATTGCAGAAAACAGCAGAATTTCATACGATCGTCTCATAGTTATGCTTTCAATTAGGATGTTGTTTTACCACCTAATACTTCATACTGTACCTTCAGATCAGTGAGTATCTTCTCTACCCAGGCTCTAACCACAGCAATAGCTTCTACAGCATCCCAGCCCATAGCTGCAGCTTTGATGGATAACTCTTTGACTGTAGAAGCCAAAACCATGAATGTAATTGGTTTTCGTGGTTTTTCTAATTTTCTTCTTTTAGAGGGAGGTGACTAGAAGAAGAAAGGAAGAAAAAAATTACAAGGCCATGCAGTCATTAGTGGGGTGACTTTTGTACTCAGAAGACTGTGATTCCATAAGACAGGAGGATTAAGAGTGTAACATAAGCCGCTAAGCAGTCGTTCACATGGCCCGTGTTCCACTTCACCCCCAGGAGTTTTAGACTCAAACCAGCTAACAGGATCATGCACTTTATGCTAGCCTGATGGACAGAGGGAGTTTATCTTCAGGTATGAGGCAAAAAGCTTCATTGGTTCCTTCAAACTAGTAGCTCTCCATGAGGTGAGAAAGTGTGGCTGCTCTTGGAAATAGAGGCCAACTGCCAATATCCACATTTTGATCCAAGTGCGCTGAAGGTTTACTTGCATCTTCCTTAAGATTGGTTATTGTCTATACCTATATTCAAATATACAAACATCCAGATCCAAAAAAGCAACTGGCTCACATTTAAGGTGAACAAGCTCCACTTACATTCATGTAGGCAAGTCTGAGTTAGACGTGGTCATACCTATTTGGTAACAGAATCCACATGTTAAATTAAAACTGAGTTCTCAGAGGGAAGTTTAAATTCAAATCCAGCCCCAAACTTAGCGTATTTTTATTATTATTAAACTGCTATTTGAGGTATGCTACAAATGATCCTTATTTTCACTGAAACCCACAGGAAGTTCCTACAATGGCTTCCTTCTTCCACCCTCAACAAGGGTCTCTCATGAATCACGTCACAACTGCTAACAGACTGGCAGCCATCTAAGAAATTCCACTGTCCATACAGCCCAGCACATCCACTATTCCAGTCTGAAGAAGAACAGTTTGTATCACAGTAGTTACAGCTCATTAGACCCTTCCTCAAGGGGCACAGAAAATCACAAGCAAACCAGAATTAAGCTACTTACAGGTACTTGTACATCATCATAGAAACTCCAGGCCAGTGCCCATCTCATGGTGCGTCCCTGACAGAATTCAGTATGTGTGACTTTAGGAACCTATGCAAAGAAGCAATATGTTATCTCAGATTATTAAACAACATTGTTTCACATATTTTCCAACAAAGCTTATTTTCTTATTACACAAATGGAGATTCTGTCTGACATGGCTGAGAGGTGTCAGGGCCCTCTCTCACTTTACTAAGACTGAGGTGCAACAGTTCAAGGACAGAGAAGGAAATCAGATGCTTGAAATTTTGTGTCTAGCTCAGCATTTGCTTTTGGTAATTCATTTCACTGTGCATTCTCTTTCCTTCCACTATATACAAGGACAGATCTCAGAATTATTTTCTTTGTATGGAAATTAGTGAAGAGTATTCTTCCTCCAGAAAGTCATCAAAAAGTCCTTTGCACAGCCCTCTTTAATGAGAATAGTAGTACAAGGTTCCATGTTACTTGGTGCCAGAAAGGAACACAAACAAAAAAATGCTGTCACTTAAATCATGTTACTATTTCTTTTATCAACCAAATTGCTAGATTTCATGTGAGCTAAGAGGAAAGAAAGCTAATTTTTGTTGTTCTTTTTTTTTTACTACAGCCTTATTAAAGCTATTTTAAAGCAGAAACCCTGAATCTTCTAGAATGAAGACATGCTCCAACATGTGCTAAAGACAAAAATTTGGCGACAATATTTGCTACTTATCTGTCAGTTTTGAATCTACATCAGTTAAACCTCAATTGTTTCCCTAATAAGGAACTGCAATTCCTTTTTATAATAAAAACTCGGTGAAATAATTCAACAATAATTACCCACATGCATTGAAGCATACCATATACTGTATAGAACACAGGCAGGATACATATGGACTCTATGCAAACTCACCCCCTGGATTCGAAGTTCTTCTTTCAGTGGTGCTAAACTGCATTTCTTCCCCAACATGCAACTGTACCATCTGCAAAGCACACATTAAGAAAGTGTTTTACAAACAGAGATCAACTGAAAATGACAGCTATCAATAAGAACTACTTGGATCAGAAAGCTGCAAAAAAAATAGGAGATTTAAAACCAAAACAATAACAAAAACTGCACTTAAACAGAGTGACTAGGACATAGTACAACAGAATTCACAACAGACGGTCCAAAGACAGACTGGACAGGGAAATCTTTTTGAGTTTTTAGGAAATATATTAGGAGTATCATTGAAACAACACCTGAACAACCAGGAATCTTGTTTCAAAGAGTGACTGCAGTCATGGGGAAGATGTTACACCTTACAAGAATTTGTTTCAACTTCTCCAGTGTCTTTGGAGAATGAATCTGAATAAAAAGGAATAACCAACTATTGGCAAGTAACTGTGCTCAAAAGCAGACATACTGACTACCACTTGTGCTCATTCATATCTTATCCAGGCTTCTGTCACATAAGCCATATTTCATGGGGAAACAATCAGGCAAAAAAAAAGGAAAGAAAGTTATTTTCCCACTTTTAGTGAAGCTTATCCTTCCACCCAGCTCCACATCTTCAGAATCTCCAAACATTACTTTAGATGAAGCTCTCTTTTTCATCTGAATTATTATTTGAGCTCTACAAACTCATCTTCCATGTTTTTTGATGACAGTATCCAAAAAAGCTTATTCGTAAGTAAAATATATTGAAGTACAAAACTTACGATTTCCCAGTTATCGAGGGACAGGTTTGTCCAACACTGGGGGAGTGAAAGCCTGATACTCAGAAAACTGAAGATGTGCCATCTGTTTATGGTGTTCAGAACAAGGCCTCCATAAAAAACTATGGTTTTTATTGCAGTTTATGTTCACCCAAGACAGCATTCAGTACAAGAGTGTCCTTTAGAAGGCAAAGCTGCAAGTTATCAAAATTCAGCCAGGAAAAAATAGAAGTTTTTAGGTAATCAACAGATAACTAGGCAATGTCACAAAACCTCTTCCATCCCAAAAGCCCTCAAGAATGAACCCTGACCTGTCTTTATCAGACACATGTGCTAATTTTACTGCAAGCTACAAGTGTCACTTGTATAGGCTTTTTTTGTCTTCTGCCTTTAAATACCTCCAGCAGTAACTTCTAATTGCTGCTCAGGAACAATTGGATGTGTAGGTATTATCAAACAAACTGAGCAGGTATCACTGGACCATAGTGATACTAAAAATACCATTTTTGCATGACTTCTGCCACAGATGAAGATAAAAGGTGTTTGTTTAGGTTTTTTTAACTGGAACAAAACACTTACCGTAACCTCTTTTTAAGTTGGAGACTATCATGAATAATTCTTTTGACAAACTCTAATTCTCCTCCCTCAGCCATGATTTCTGTGATCCCTCCTGTATTTACAGAACTGGGAGGGGGACGCCGTGGATTTCGAGAATTAACTCCCTGGATTAAAAACCAAAAACATTTGAAATGAACATTTAATGAAATATTATGCTGTTTTGTACATTGCTTCCTATCTCAATCTTTAGTGGGTAGCAAGCACCACCACCTCTTACTTAGCCTCTCCCAATCAGAACCAATGACAGTAGACCAAGATCCATTCAAAATAAACATATCTGAGTGAATTCCCACAGTCTCAAACCTAGGTCAGATACTTGTCACACATCAGGATCCTGCTAATATGGGGTGCCAACACATATAAGACATGCTAAATGCATATATGCAACTACAATCTAGAGTGTTTAATTAAATCTTAAACCCTTTTTCTACTGCCCTGTGTTATACATTTCTGACTAGATTCAGTGGGTATTGCAAGACCTGTAAGATACTGTCTACATCACTAAGGAAACAAAAAATACAATTAAGCAAAATTCGAGGAACTAATTCCTCTGTACCACTTTAATGCAGCAGGCACCTGATTTCAGATTTACTAGCTGTCTACTTTCCAAACTAATTTTCTAAGACCATAAGAAATTGTGAAAGAATTCTACAGCTCATTATCCACTTTAGGAAAGGTAACAGTTAAATTTTCAAAACTCCTTTAGGGGCTAGGGGATGAGGAGGGAGAAGACTTTAATGCTATTTCATAATGATTTGGGATTTTCCACTCAACCTTCCCCAAGCCAAGAAGTTAAATTGTTGCTACCTATCCACTGACTACTGAAGTACACACAATATGCAGTTTGTTACCCTACCTTAGCCTCCAACTGGTTGGCAAAAAACGGGGGGTTGCACATGCAGAAATCATAAATGATCTCAGATTCTTCTTTCAATGCATCCATTAGAAGAGTCTTCTGTGGTACCTTAACCACTATTAGAAAAAGCAAATTTGGTCAGTAAGGAACTTCATATTTTATTTAACATGCTATATACATTATACATTGTATAAAACCTGTGCTTTCTAAACAATGCTTTCTACAAGAGATGTAACAAATATCACCATACATATAAAGATTTCAGGTTAAGGACTAGCATACAAAGAGCCTATATGTTCATACACAGTGGCAGAAACACATGAACAGGGACTGCCTGGGTTATACCAAATTCTCCAATACAACCACAAATGTGCTTTAAGCCCTTACAGCTACAGGCACTAAAGCTTCACATGTTCCTCTGCCAGCTGCTCTTCCAGTATAGTGAAACATCACCAAACCACTAAAAATCCTATGATGGCAGCAGTAACAGAAAACTCTTAATTGCTCTCCACATCAAGTTCTGGATCTCCAAGACTGACACAGACAACAGGCTAAGACACGCTGTTCAAAAAGATGCTTCCAAAAGTTTTTATTCACAGCTCATAAATGGACCTGCTTTTTAGTACACTAGTTCCTACAGAAAATTTTCCAAGCTCATTCCCAGACCAAGTCTGGCATACTGCTGCTGCTACCACAGGCAGTGTCAGGACTTCACTGAAGAACTGAGGATGAAGAACTCTCTGTACAAGATACACTTTTGTGGCAATGTCATGCAGTTATCTAAGGGGAGCATTCCAGGTCTCCTACCAGCAGAAATAACCCAAACACTAAGAAATTCTTCAGTAACAGACAAGGAATACAGAATTAAAAACACCCCAGAGTGAAGTTTAACTTTCAGATTTTCGTAAGGAGGAGTATTTCTCTATGCACACATCCCATGCTAGACAAGGCAGCTTTTTGGCTTAAGCATACACAGACCTTAGCAAATGTTCTGCTCCAGTTAAAACAATTGAGCTTGTATATGGAAGGAATACACATTCTGATATGCCACTGAACATGGGAAAAATATGTCACAACATTCATATGCTATTAAATACCTTATTACATTGTACCTTTTATAAGATCAGACAAGTTATTCTGTTCCACATTCTTCTTGGCATAATTGAAGCACATGTCATCCACTTCTGTTGCAAGGAAATACCAGCCATTCAAAGTTGCTCCAAGTAATGGATATATACAAGATGCCCCTGTTCCTGCAGAAGTGAAAATCCACAAAAAAGGCAAAATAAATCTCTGGTGTTATACACACTGTGGCTGTTAACTATGTATTTATTACACTGAAAAGAACTAACTTCAAGTAAATGCTGATTACTGGTCACCTGCTACTCAATTCTTTAGTGAACTTTATTTTCATAATTTGAAAAACAGCATTGTCAAATATGCACTTTTAGGAAAATAAAGAATGTAGTAACCTGTAATAAATTTTCTAGTAAACTATCAATTTCATTTTAAGATTTTTCTTCCATATGACAGTGGTTAATTTACATACAGAAAGCCAAATGCATTCTGGTTTTACTAAAACAAAAACCCTACCACAAATAAATTTCTCTTCTGCATTTTTCTGTCATCTATCACAAATAATTTACTTTGACCCATACAGCAACCACAAAAAAAATTCTGTTCCACCAAACTGTCCAAAACTATCCAAGAAACCTAAGTGTCAATTAAGATATCCAAAAAGATAGACAAAAACTTAGTATAAAAGAGAGGGATGCTAGCACACAATAATTATGGCATATCTAGGCAATCAAACTATCAATGACAACCAAAATCAGGATTAAAGGGAATGGATATAAGAAAAGGGAAAGATATCCCACCACCACAAAACCTGAGTTTAGACATGCATCGAGAATCTGTTATAGTGACTTAGTGAAACATCAATAATTACATCTGTCAGTACACAATAGCAAGGGGTTATTTCCAGCACTTCTGTCAAGTCCCTCTTAGATGACTTACTGCTTTTCCAAAGCTTGAACATCAAAGCTCATGCAAACTCAAACTGAAGGTTTTGCAGTATGTGGAGGACATAAAGGATCTGTCTCTTCTACCCAGCCACCTACCATGATGAAGTTCATAGAAATCATTTTCAAAAATGAAAACTAATATCAAATGCGTAGAAGCTGGCTAAGAAATTTAGAAGTTATAGAAGCAAGCAGCTGTGGACACACCATATGATGATACAAATCTGGTATCCAGCACAACTCCAGCTAAAAATGTAAGTCAGTAAATTTCAGAAGAACAAAAAATTCCATTACAAAAAGTCATGCTAGCAGATACCAAGAAAACAGAAACGTAAAATCTGGCACAATAACAGAGATTACTGAACCTCAGCTTCGAGGAATTCAGTAACTTTAAAGTTTTAATGTCAAGCAGTAAAACAGATTTGCTTAGAAAGGAAATTCCAACTTCTCTCAATTTCATTATAAGTTTTCTTCAGCACAAAACAGTCTTTGAAATCAAGCCTTTGAAACTGTACAAGAAGATTCTATTGACAAAATAAAAGATGTGAACTAAATTCAAATATACTATCACTGGTGCCTTTTAAATAATTCATAAAGAATAACCAAAGATTGGGAATCCAAATACCAATTTTATTATTTGTGTGTGGAAGCTCTTACAGAGCTTGCCTTTTTTTTTGGTTTTTTTATTTCTAATGAAAACTGAAATATGGCAATCAGTGTATATCTTATAAATTCACATCTCTACTAACTGTTTAAATTTTTCTGCTGCCTAATCTAGATATTGTCCTGCTATTACCAAATAATCCAGACTGAAAGTGAACAACTATACTGGACAATATCATCCATCTGCTGATGCTTAGACCAGCTTAAAAGACATTTTGTTTTCAACAATAAATGAGAAATCTTTGACCATCTACAACCAAAACACAGCTTGGTTAGCATTTGCCCTGGTTTCCAATTAAGCCTCTTTTGGAATTCAGATCGCGAATATCACTACACTGAAATAAATTTTAAAAAAATAAAAATTGAAGTTTAGAAAGGACAGCTAATTCACCTGTCAAATACACCTATAACAACAGCAAACAAAATGTTATTAAGTGGAACACTAAAAAATACTGCTATGCAACTCACAAACTCTTGTGCAGACATCCAAAAGCAAAATTAATAAATTAGCAACAAAACATAATTTGCTAGTTAAAACACTGAGAAGAAACACTTTTTAATTCTTTAAGAATGACATTTTTGCCCGCATTTCTAAAAGCACAGTTTTTGTATACTATATAAAGCTGTACTCAAGAGATTTCAAGGCCCTGAGAAGCCAAATAATTGCCTGCCATGACTATTCTTGTGTTTGTGCAGAGAAATCCTGCCTACCCAGAAGGCACACGAAAAACCTGTGGAGCTCAGATTACCTTTCACCACAGCGAGCATAGATCAGATCTCTTTGTTTCTCAAACCTGACGTTTTTCCGTGGATGTGCAACAAATCGCCTCTGCTAGTGTCGCTGACGGTAAATAAGGAATTAACCATTTAGCTTTGCCAAGTACCTATGTCAATGCCTCGCCTCACGGTTTGCTTCTCAGCATCCTGGTGGCCGATGAGATCCTCCACCCAGTGGATGTAGTTCAGCCTCAAGGGGACGGTAGGAATGAGCCTTTCCACCGGGATGTCGATCGTCAGCCCGAAATCCTCCTTCAGGAGGGTGCACGTCAGAGCCCTCACGGCCTCGGGATCCTTGAAGTTCAGGCTGAAAGGCACACGCGGAGCTTTCATGGGTGCCCGGGCGCGGCCGCACAGGGGCACCCACCCGGGGGCGAACACCCACCCGCCCCGTCCCGCCCCGGCCGTACCTCACCCTGCCGGCGAGGGTGGTCTGCACGTGCTGCTGGAACTCGGGGTACTTGCCGGCCAGGTAGGGGAAGTCGG
>VZTJ01005726.1:1873888-1891940 GCA_013397795.1 Orthonyx spaldingii
TTCCATAGAATCCGGGGATGTCAAGGGACCTTAAAGATTATCTAGTCCCAACCCCGCTGCCAAGGGCAGGGACACCTCCCACGGGACCAGGTTGCTCAAAGCCCCATCCAGCCTGGCCTTGAGCGTTGCCAGGGCTGCGGCACCCACAGCCTCCCGGGGCAACGGGTGCCAGTGCCTCATCGCCCTCACAGCAAAGAATTGCTTCCTAACATCCAACCTAAGTTTCCCTTCTTTCAGTTTACTTCCTGTCCTGTCACTACCGTGACCAAGAGTTCCTCTCCGGCTCCCCCGTACTCTCTTCAGATACTGGAAGCTTGCTGGGAGGTCTCCACAGAACCTTCTCCGGGATGAACGGACCCGATTTCCTCAGCCTGTCTTCATACGGGAGGTGTCCCAGTCCTCTTACCAACCTCGTGGCCTCCTCTGGACTTGCTCCAACTGTTCCATGTCCTCCTCATGTTGAGGGACCTGAGCTGGACGTGGTACAGTTATAATGTAACTGTTCTATACACAGGCATCATCGCTTCGGCATTAGGTACTCAACGAGTAATAAAGCAAATAAATGAAATTACATCAACGGTTGCATTTTTCTGGTGGCTGCTCTGTCCAGGCTCAGAGGCGGCAGCATGAAGAGCCTCCGCTCCCATCTCCACATACATTACCCACCCAAGTCACCTTCATTGCCTTGAAAGGGTCTTCAGCCTTTTCTGAAACACCTCATAGCCATAGATTTCTGTAAAATTCCTGCATGAAGCCACTGGCAACCAAGCAGTGGCCTGGGACCTGCTGCTTTTGGCTTGAAACACATGGATTTTAAATTATGTATTCCACAGTTTGAGGTGGGGGAAAAAACCCCAAGGCTTAGATATCATACCTGGAAAAGTGTTCTGAGAATTTCCCCACTTCAAGTACTTTCAATCTACAGCATTTACTTCTAATAATTATCAGACTGTTGTGCTTGTTGAACATAAATTATGAAAGAAAAAGTGTATTACAGTGAGCTTTGTGCTGTCTCTGATTGAAAAAAAACCAACAAAATCATCCTCAATTAAAACAGGATGTAGGCATAGCAAAACAAAGCCTCAAACTGGGAATTGAAACTGACTTCTGTTCCTAGCTTTGTCACTGACTGTCAGGAACTTCCAAGTTTCCTACTTGAAACTTTCAAGTGGAGTAGAAACAGTCCTTACTGCTTTAACACGGTGCCTTAGTTCCTCAGACAAAAACATGTAAGATTAACATTAAAGTATAACCTATTATTATTCTTTTATTTAAAGATATTTTCCTATTTAAAAAGCCAGGTACAAATCCAAATGACTTTGTATTGTATATTGTTTAAAAATTCAGTCTAAACTGGCATTCATATGCTTGAATATCTTAGAAGACCTGCAACTGGATTTAATTTCAGTCCTACTTCCTCAACTAGCTTCTTGTGACTTGAGGTCAGCTAAGTTTTACATACCAAAGTACATAAAACTTGAGTGTTTTTTTAAAAAAATACATGAGACCACCAAGCCACCCAGTCTTGCCACTTCTGGAAGCTATTCCACTTCCTCTGCCCCCAGTGACAGTCACAGAAAAGAAAGCTGATATGGGCAAAACCAGAACAGAGGTAAAAATATTCATTTTAATTCAGAACATTTAGTGTATTTACAACAGAAAGTTTCTCTCTGGTCAAGGGATTAGAGACTAAAAAAATCCATGTTACAAACGTGTGGACAAGCTGCACCCAGTGCAGGCTAATTGATTTTTTCTACATCTGGTTCACCTGGGGTAATTCCAGTGAGAAAGTGATGGGGAGAGCCTGGACATGGTACCAAATGGCTCCCATACCCAAGTAGCAATCACAGAATGCAGTCCAGGGAAGTAGTGTGAAGTTATTCAACAGTTGCTAAAATATCTATACAGACACATACACAGTCCCATTTGCAGTTAGATTCATCGAATCATCCATAGGTAGATAAGCAGGTAGACACGAGCCTACCGACCTGTGTGCAAGCACAGATTTGCAGAGGTGCTCATGCTACCAGGTGCAGAGGTGCCACCTCACCCAGGCAGATGCATGCACCCCTTCCCACCCCGCACTTGGACAAATACACAGGCAGGTGTTTTGTTAATGCTAACTTACATGGTTTCTAGATACAGAAAAAAAAAAAAAAAANAAAAAAAAAAAAAAAAAAAAAAAAAAAAAAAAAAAAAAAGCACCAACCCTCTCATCTGACTCACTGGCTTGGAAACTGGCTTGGAATCCTTACTCCTCTGGAACCTGAGGGAAATGGTGTGGAAAGGATAATGTCCTCCTGTTTCTCACAGAGAGAGCCACCACTTCTGAATCTCCACGAGTCTTGCCACAGCAATACCTCCTAGTCGACACCGAGAGGGGGCAATGCTCTCCTGCTCCCAGAAATAGGCACGTCCTCCCACCACTTCCTCTGAGTCAGATTTAGCAATCAAAATTTGGCTGCAATATGAGCCACTTCAACTGGTTCATCTCACAGAAAAATAGATCTGCAAGAAGGGAGTGAGTACTGTAACATCTGAACAGTCAGCTTAACCAAATCACCCTACAAGTTTACCCACCACATGATGAGTGGAGCACCTGTTCCAGCAACAACCTGTCCATAGAGGCTGATCTATGATCAAGTCACTCAGAGCTCCTACTTGCATCTTGGTCAGAGTCCACACACCACTTCCTTTATGAGGTGCTTTCCCTCCTTGGGAAAGGAGGTGTTGCAGAGGTCTGCCATGGCTTAAAGGTGTTGAACTACATGGTGGTTAAGAAGCAAACCTCAGCCTTCCTCCAGCATAATCTGCTGCTGTCTCCAAAAAACCCAGCTGACGAGTGTTAGAAAGATGGGGAGATATGGGGAAAGAAAGAGAGCTATGATCCCCTCTTAACAGCCAAAGTCAGCTAAAGCAGAAATAGATCAAACATGGTTGTGGAGGCTGCAAGGCTGAGGAGAGTTCTGGTGTAGCAAAGCCTCTTGAACAGCGTCACTGCAGCCACTGAGCTCCATCTGGTTGAGAACACAGCTGATGTGCTCCACAGTGGCAGCACGGCCCATCTGCAGTTTCCACAGTCTGAGCATTTCGTACTGGGCGTCTCGCAAGCGCCGGTGCTCCAGCTCAATCCGCTCCAGGTCGTAGTCGCTCAGGCCCAGGCGCCGCACAAACTCCTTCCACCGAGACGGCGGCACGTGATCCACCACAGTGTACAGAATAGCAGGGTCTGTGCAAAGAGAGGCAAAACTGTGAGAACCAAGACTCTGAAGCCTCAAGGATAATGTCAATAACCCAGGGCTGCAGGGTGCCTTGGTATCTTGCATTGTTCCCTCTTGTTCAAGTTTTCTCCAGTTCTGCAGAGTAGTCACAGAGACTCATGTGATGTCCAGACTTGCTCTTATCCCTCAAAATGTAATGGGAATGTTTCCATACGCTCTTGTATAAGGTTATGAGCAGAGTCAAGCACATATGCTTTGGGCCTTGCTGCCATACCTTCTTGAAAAAGAACGAGTTATTGAAATTAGTCTGAGTCACTACCCCAGAGGCATTAAGACTGACAGCATGTCAACACACAACACTCCATTTTGCAGGTAGGGAAAAGGCACAATAGAAAGGCCTTGCACAGATATTTAGCATATACAGCCTCACAGGCCCTGGGCATGCTCCTGCCTTTGTCCTGTGCCATGCATGAAGTACACACACAGGTCATGTACACTGGGTAAAGGTCTGTCCAGCATACTCCTAGCTGTATCTGCATAATTAGGTTCTCCTTCAACTAGGAAAGGATGGGGGAATTTCACTTACTGTCTGGAAGCTGTGTCTTCCTGGCAGGTCTGACACAGTCTGGTAACTCATGTGGCAGAGGTGCAGATGGGGTTGCATTCACTGGCAATTCTGTTTCCTTCTGGGACTCAGGAAGAAGGATGGAAATTTCTTTTTTTTCCTCAACCTGAAAGACACATGCTAGTTCAGAATCACCCACAGCAGCACAATACACCTGTCTCCTGCAAGTAACCACTAGCTTTATATGCTAAAATTTATCCAAAATAGGTGGGGAGTGGGGTGCTGAGATTTTAATTCTTCCTACATGCCTTGTTTCAGCAGAAGACACCAAACATTTCTTTCCAGCAGAACCTAAAGAGCTTAACTCTCTTTTGGCACCATAAAACAGTAGTCTGGAAAGAAATATTTCTTTACAAAATCAGGTAAGGCTGGCACCCAAAATCACCACCATTCTAGAAGCTCCACATACCACCTTTCCTATCAACCACCTCTGTAAGGCTGTGGAAACCCCAACTCAGCTGCTGCCTGGGCCTTCTTATTTGCAGAGTTAGCTTGGACTTGAGAGAACACTGTGAAGCAGCACTGAGAGGCTTGTGAAGTCAAGATCTGAAATAAAATTAATTAAATTCTCCAAGCTTGGGGTACACAGAGAGAAAAGGGGATTAAGGACCAACCATATGAACAAAATGCATCCAGAAAGAAAAAAGCACAAAGCCAGGAGTTTCAAAAGCATCCTCTAGAAGAGGGGAAGTGTTACTGGCTCCACCCCCTACAGGAAAAGACTTGTGAGTTAAACAGCCCTATTACTCAGCTCATTTACTTGCAAATACAAAGCCTGAACGCAGCCCATGGGGCAAAATATTACTCTGGATCCCAGTCTAGCATATTTGGAAGTGGAAGGTAAGATCTGATACCCATCATCTTGCTCACCTCTGACACCGGTTCCTTGGTCATCTGTGGCACAGAAACTTCAAAGAAAGAAAAAAAAAAGCAGAAATTATTTTCACTTCCTCTTGTCCCAAAGAAAACAGGAAAGCAGCTATTCACAATCCTGCCCTCAAAAATGTTTTATAGCAAAATACATGTCCCAGAAATAAGCTCATGTGCACTTCCAGTCACAGCTATGGGCCTGGATGCAGAACTATAACAAGAGCCTTGGCTATTTAGTTCTTGTGCTTCTCTGGCCTTGCAGCAGAGCACAGTAAGGGGATCCCACTTTTTCCCTCACATGTGTGCACACACAAAAACACACAGAGAACGGTGTCTATCCCAATCAATATCACTGCATATGCTGCTGTACTCACCACAGGAGTAGAAAGATGACACTATCCTATTTTTCTGAACCAGCTTCCCTACTTTATGTGCAATGCAGAGGATAGAGATAACTCCAAATATTGCAACAAGGATGCCAAGTACAAGGTTTCCATCTGGACAAAAGGAAGAGAGCAAGTGCATGAGTGACTAAGAAAGAAGGAGGTAAGTTCTAGAGGAAGAACAGCAAGCAAAGATTTGCAAATGGTAGGGAGAAAAAGGATAATGGTTTGACAAAGTGGAAAATATAACCCTTTACAAAAGGCATTAACAGAACAACAGCCCACAATGAAGATTCCACTGCCCCTCAATCCCCTGAGTACTCACTCAGCCCAGATGAAGTCGGTGAGGTAGTCACTGGGCTATGACACTGCAAGCATTCTTCTCCAGTGCAGCTGAAGGAGCAAATCAGAGAGGTGAGCGCAGTGAAACACTAGCCACTTGCAACCATCCTAATTAACAGACAAGTCAAGACGAGCCTGCAAAGCAGAGCAATGCAGTGTGACTAGTGACTTTGGGTTCTTAGTGGGCTGATGCCTTCATAGAGGAGACTGGGGGTGGCACAGGGGAAGACCTAATTTCCCCAGAAAGGCAATTAGAGTGTTGTAAAGTTATGTCTAGATAGAAGGAGTTGTGAGAAGAATTTCCTCCCCCTGTGAAGCTCCTACTGTCTCTCCTACTCAGTGGTGGGGCATACAGATTTAAAAAGCTCACCTGTTGCAAGGCTTGCAAATATTACTACGTGACAGGAAGAATTGAGCCTTACACTTGCAAATTGTATCTCTGTCCTTTGAACCTGTAGGAAAAAAACCACCGAAACTGTTGCCATAATCTGGACAGAGAAGAAAACAAAAGGAAAAAAATCCACTCCAAGATGGATGAGAGATTATTCTTTTTTAAGCCTGGAAAACTGCTACTGAAGAAGAGAAAAAGGATTTGGTCTACATATAAAAACACAGTTGGAGGAGCATAAAAGTAATAAAAATAAGAGTGCCACTGCCCTGTAGGTGGGCACCTCCGTAGAGGCTTGGAAAGGGACTATAATTACAATGCAGCTGTAATTCGTCTAATGTGCAAAAAGCAGGAAAAGTCACTCAAGTTCAAGCATGACAGGAAGGGGAAACCACATTAGTCAGGCCAAGATGAGGGGGAAGTGGTCCCTGAGCAGCTGGGACTGGTGAGGAAGTCAGTTCAGGGCAGGGAGAAATCACTTCGAGCCATGAGACACATAACCACTCTTCTGATGTTGTGAGTGGAAGGGGTGAGAAACGAAAGAACTGTTGCTTCTAAGCCAGTCACAGGAGAGAGCCTGAGTAAAACAGGTGTGGGGAGGAGCAGGCAAGAATAGTGATGGAACAACATCAAGTTGCATGAGAGGAGGGGGATATGTACTAGAACAAGGAGCATGCATTCTGTGGCAAGGGACAGGAATAAAACAGTTTTACATCAGCCAAGAGGGAAGGAAGCTGTTCAAGGACAGTGTGCAATGATGACCCTTGAGGAAAGGCTTAAGTGTGGAAACTGTGACAAGATGATTGAGCACCAGAGGGAGCACATTCACCAGTGAAACAGCAAACCTCACACTAGGCAGCGTAGGAGATGCGAAAGGGATGAGGAGCAGCACAGTTTGCAAAGAAGAGAGGATAGCTTTAAGACAAGATGGGCTGGAAGCTCCTGGGTCTGTTGGATGATTAAAGAACAATGACTAAATTAATGATAATTGTATATTTTGGACGAATCACGACCAGCTGAGTAAGATGTTCAGAGGGGAGTGTGTGTCCTTGGGCTGGAAGACTGCCACTAAGGAATGCATGTACATGCTGACTTGGAAGACCAGTCAGTGTGTGAGTGGGCACAGATGTTTGATATCTTGTTTGGCTGCATAGTTGGATTTCAGGTGTGTAACCTTACAAAAGAGCTAACCAAGGAAATAAAATTAGTGTTGCATCCCATACTGACTTGTGCTTTCTCAGTCACCACAGTACGGGACATGAAAAGAAGACATCTAAGGGACATGGAAAGCATTAGACTATAGACAGCAGTGTCTGTTTGAGATCTCTGATTCCTGACTGGAGATGAGGCACCTCGGGACAGCTAACATGGGTACTTGTCCCAGACACCAGCATCATCCCAAGGTAACGCTCAGTGCCACTGGATGTAGTTCAGCATTACCTGAGCAGCTCTGTACTTTAAAACACTGTGGTGGTTCAGCAACTGACTGACAAGCAGTTCAGCTGAGCACTGGGACCAGAGGTATTTTCATGCATTGTACTCGAAGGGCTTCCAGCAGTTGGTAAGGGAAATGCAGTGAGCATCAGCAGAAGACAACAAGGAAGGCAAGGGAAAACCTGCTCTAGAGCATAAAGAAAGATCTTGTTTCCAGACAGGCAAGGCAGAAGCACCAAAATTAAGTAGAAAGCAGCTCCTTGCAACAGCGAAAACCAAGAAACCGTTCAAGGACAAAAGAAAGCAGCTATAATAAGAAACAGGGATTGATGCCAGAGCAAGCAAAAAATAGCAGTCTTTCTGGGAAAAGAGGGCAGACAAACCCAAGAGTTATTCCAAAACTACCATCCTTTCAGTGCAAGGCACTGCAGCATATCAGAAAGTCCACCCTACTACAGTACATCCATACTGGAGCCATATCCATGCCATACTCACAGTTGGTAATAATCCCATTGGCACATGAGCTGCAGTTCCTACACTGGAAGAATTCGGACTCAGAATCAATCTGATACTGATTCTTCTGACAGCCACATACAGTATCTTGCTGTGGTGTGCAGGGGGTCTCTACTACCTGCTGGAGTTCTGAGGAAAGAAAGGAGAAATGATTACTCCAGCCTCTTCCTTCACTTTCAACTGAGAGCACTGTTACGATGATAGGCATTGTTATCCCCTAATTTTCACCAAAAAAGGCCAAAAAGGCCTCCAAACTTTATCTCGGACTGTACTATTTTGGTAACCCTTATTCCTGCTGTCCCCAATCTGTCCCCATACGCTGTCTCACCCATTCGATTGCTTACTTTTCCAAGCCTTCTTGCTCACCTTGCCATGCTCCCCAGCCCCTATCCACCACCATTTTCCTCAGATCCTGATAGTAGATCTGATAGTAACTCACCTGTTCGGCAGCGTGTGCACCGGAAGCATTTAGACATGGTGTTATCAACAGCTGTGAAGGTGCCAGCAGCACACGGCAGACAGACAGTTGCCTGGTCAGGCCGATCACAGTCTTTTGCCTTGTAGGTACCTGCAAGAAAATCACTTAGCAGAGCTCTGACAGGAAGAAAAATGTATTGGCTTTGGGAGGACAGGAGTCACCGATTCCTCAAAGAAACCCTGGAGCTGATGGCGTAAGGACCAAGTCTGCTTCCTCTCACCACTGTGAATGACACTGACAGCCCAAAAGAAGAGAAAAGGAGTAAGAATAAATTAAAGGAATAATAATTTAGCTGGGTAGGGATAGGTACCAAGCAAAGGGAGAGCTGATTAGCTGAAGGAAAGAGACAGTTTGAGAGTGCAGGACAGGGAAATGCCTCCAAAGGTGAAAGTCACTACTACTGTATTTATTTTGTGTACCTGCATGACACCTCATGCAGCAGTGGGTCTTTCTGGGGTGTAGATATTGTCCCAGCTGACAGTGCATCTGTTTCTTTTCTCTCCTCAAGGGGTTAGAGGGGTCTCTTCCATCCAAAGCTACTCGATGGACTTGCAGTGTATATTGCACTGGAGTGATTTCTATGGATTCCTTTGTCAACACGCAGACAAATATTAGAACAACCTGTAAATAGAGAGGGAGGGAGAGGAGAGAAACAAGGTGAGAAAACGTAATATTCCCCTGCAGACTGCACCTCTGACTTCAGCACTTAGAATTAAATCATATCATATGAATGAGTTCAGTTTACTTGGCTAATTCTGGTACTGGGACCCACCACTGACAAATGTGTGTGGGAGATGATTTACAAAAATAAACCCCAACAAACCAATGCCCGCCATCTGTGATATTAATATTCTGTTCAATGGCCTCTATGGCAAACTGTCTGTATATAAAACAAATATTTTTCATGATGTGCAGTTTATACATGGAATGCCTTGAAAATGCTGCAGCTTGCATAAGTTACACAACAGCAGAAAAATGTTTTCATTAAGGAAGGCAGTAAGGCTGTCCATGTAGAAACAGTTCCACAGAGAAAAATGCATCTGGTACTTGCAATTCCACTGAATAAATACACGGGATGGGAAGTTTGGAATAAGACAGCAGAGGAGGATCTCACTGCAAGTAAAGTACAGGAAATCTTCCAAAACTGCTCCTGAGCAAGCCAGACCTAGAAATGTGGGAAACTTAGGGTTTTGACTTCTCCCCGTATCAAATGTACATTCTTCCTCTTAAACTGCAGCTGTTAACAATCAGCCCATACAGTCCGACACAAAAATGTGCAGTTTCTTCTTTTTTTTAAATTCTTTTACGATTTGATTTCTGTTTTTCCCTTTGAAAGTTACTGTTGTCATGCCAATCTTAACAGAAATATTGAGATTGACATGACTGCCATACGACTGTACGAGAGTGTGACTTTGTCCACTCACACACACATGAACAAAGGGTTAAAAGAACAGCCTGTACCAATAATGAAGGATGCCATTCCCTGGACACTGTTTGCAGAACACTATTCCCAGCAATGAAATTGAGAAACATAATGTTTATATAATGGCCCATCTCCACTCTGGTAAGTCCACAGCATAAATGACTCATCAGCGAAAGATCCTGCCCCAGAAGGGTGGTAACAAGATTGCAGCATATCACAAACACGGTTCCTTTGCCTGTTGGCCTTGAGTATGCATTTCAAACATGCATTCAGACAAGGAAAAAACGTGCAACAACAAAAAGGTTAAAAAAAAAACCCCACAAAACACAACCAGGTAAAAACTTTGCTCAAGATTTATGAAACCTGAAGTCAGCAAGTTTCTACAGCAAAGACCCATTCCATACCAACTGATGACTCCTGAAGAGTAGGAAAGATTTGTCCAAAAACTAGTTTATAGTACCATGAAGAACTCCAGCAGCACAATGACGACAACCTGCATCCCTTGTCATCCTCTTTGCACACAAGTGATCCTGACCACACCATCTGGACATACATATGTTGATGCTTCTGAGTATGTTATAAATGCACCAATGTAGTCTATGCATCAGATCATGTGAATGGCGAAAATCAACTAATTTTTTTTGCAAATAAACACCACCCCGCCAATATAAACTCACACAAAGTTTTACCACATTACCTTCCCTTTACTTGTAATGTTTCCCCAGCTTGTTTTTTTGAAAGTGGTTAAGATGCCCAGCAGTACAGGTACAGCTTCAGAGTTTCTTTTTTTATTTTTTTTTGCTTTTTCATCTAGGAGAGTTATAGCAAAAGCAAAGTAAACCCATACGGGTAAACCACAATGCTGATATTTTGTGGTTGCAAGCTTAAGAAAAGATACACAAAATGAGATGGCTATGACAGTTCCACATTGTCCTGTTTCTCCTTCAGAATTAAAGCCTTGGGGGAGAAAGGTACATACATAAAAGCAACTTAAAGCTTCAAGAAGGATGGAGTTTGCAACTCTGACAAAGCTAAAACATGGTTTTTCAGACAGCTCTGACATATTCAATAGACCACATGCTAAAATGGTGAAGAGGAAAAAAGAGAACCACGTATTTAAACCACAGGATGATTGTAAGCACTCCAACAACTCCTCGAGAAAACTAAAAATTGTTTCAGCAACTGACAGTCTTACAAGATTTATTGCTTGCAGGAAAGTGGATGAAAGATCCTTCATACAGATGATCTGACACACAGAAACAATAAAAACATCCTGATTCTCTAGCTAGTGATTAATCCCCTGATATGAGAATATATATAGTCAGCTCGTAAGTCACACAGGTCAGCAATAGAAAGAAGATGAAAGCATCAAAGATTAAGCCAAAAATACAGAGAAAACTGGTCAGATACACCTTCAAAGCCAAAAGAAAGCAGAAGTGTTTTCAATTTTTTAGATTATGTGAAAGCATGTCTGTAAGTGTAATCAAACCAGAGATAACACGTTACTGATAATAATCTGAGGAACAGAGTCACAGGCCACAAGTGACTCACACACCAATGACTCGGCCATCCGGCAAAATCATTCACATGGTGGAAAAAAGAAAAAACCTACCATCTTAAGCAGCTCTCCAAGCCATTCAGCAATACACTGACTTATACCAGTAAACAACTTCAGATAATCAAATTCAGATAATACATGAAATTAGAAACTTGAAGATAAAAATCTGAACATTAATAATAGAATAGACAAAGCTGCAGCTTAAACATTACTTAAAAATTAATAGCTAGAGTGGACAGCCCATAACTGATGGTATATGAACTGTAACAACCATATTACAACCTGGGCTACAGAACTGACCAAAATAACCAGCGAGACCAACCTAAGAGGATGTGAAGGTGACCACATGGCAACCACTTGGTAGTGAAACAGTGACCCAATGAAGAGTGAGAAGACCCCATACCCTAATAATGCTTTTGATCCAGACTGTTGCTTGAAGGATAGGCAGTTTAGATCATAATGGTATAATTGCCCAGGGATATCTTTCTTGGAGTCCATCTTTTGAGGCACCTGGCTTGACTTACCAGGTAACATAGTTGATTTGTGACAATAAATCTGTCTGATGTCAAAAATTTCTCTAACAATTTCCCTCCTCTGGACACATTCAAGGCCCTTCAAATCCTTAAATTGTGAGGCTCAAACTGCTGCCAGCACTCCAGGTGAGGCCACACCAACGCTGAGCCCAGCGGGATGATCTGATCCTCCCTTCTGACCGGCTGTGCTGCCGTGTTTGATGCACCCCAGGACACAGCTTTTGCCCTCTGGGCTGCCCGGGCACACCCTGCTGGCTCTCCCTGAGCTGCTGCCCACCAGCATCCCTGGGGCCCTCCCTGCAGGGTGCTCTCCACACACTCCTCTCCCAGTTTATACTTGTGCCCAGCAGTAACTCTGTCCCCAGGTGCAGGATCCAGCATTTGGACTTATTCAGTTTCATTCCAATAATCATTGCTCAATGCTCCAATTTATCTAGAATAAATACATTGAACAGAACTAGGCCTAGAATTGAGCCCCAAGGAACACCGCTGATGATCAGTTGCCAGCCAGATTTAACTCCATTTATCAAGCACTGAAGCCTCAAGTCATTGATAAGAGCTTGCCAAGGCAAAGTTTAAAGGTCTTGTGCAAGTGAAATAAGATTATTTTCCATTGTTAGATGTACAGCACACTCCACTTGTCAGGATACAAAACCAGTATCCACTAAGCAACTTCATAGAAAAGTGACAATGTGTATTACCTAAGCCAAGTGATAATTCAAACCACACACATGATGCACACCACTGATTCATATTTCAGTGAGTAGGGACTACGCAGGGAAAACAGAGTCAGCAGAAACTCTAGGGTTTACTTCTGAAACTATTGCAGGAATAACAAAATGTGGCAGAATGCTGATTCCTTAAAACGTTCCACTCCTCTGGGTGACAGCAGTGTTCCCCTGCACATTATCCTTACACAAAAGGCAACACTAGTTCCTTCCCATGTCTCAGACCAGCAGCTACTGCCCAACACCTACAGTGAAAAAAGGCACAGAACAAGCCCAAAAGCACTTCTATGCAAAGTTTTGACAGCTGAGACAGGAGTTAGGAGCCTTTCCACAATTTTCACACTCAAATATTCTTGAATTACTGCCACCAGTACAATTCACACCCTTGCTGCTGCTTCTGCCTTACCAGGCCACGCACAGAGAACTGCAAGTGAGGTGATATCCCCACAGAGTAAGGCAAAGGAAGAAAGGAAGGGCAAAGATAAAAGTCAAGAACACAGCAAAATGCCTGAAAGATGGGAGATGGAAATAAGGGACAGTTGAGAGCAGTGTTCTCAGGACAAGGAGACACAAAGCACAGTACCTGAAACAGAAGGACTGCACAGGGAAGTGCAGCATATCAGGGCTACCGTATTATCACCTCACAAGGCTGGGAAATACCAAATTACTCAGCATGAATGGCTGCAGCCCTGCTGCAACCTGCCAGGCTCCTTGCCTGCAGGGAGAAGGGTGGAGGGAGCAGGTACCGTGACACACAGGTAGGACAGCGTGATGGGAAAGAGGGGATGGAGAGGGTTGTGTTGGGAGCAAGACTTGCCTCTTCTAGCAAGTCAGTGGATGCCTAGAGGTGGAACAAGGCCAGTCACAGAAAGCAAACTGAGTGGAAAGGATGGGGATTAGACAGGTAAGAAATTACTCCTGCCCACACACAGCGTCTTGAGACCCCATGCCTGTTCACATGAACTAACAGGTGTAGCAGGATGTTTTGCCTAAGTGGGAATAAAACAGCTCAAACTTTACTGTGTTTGAAAAAGTTATCAGTGGTAGATGGAAAAGAGGGTGTCATACTGCTTTTGGTATTGAAGAATGCTGAGATCAGCCTGACTCGTCAATCCCAAAGTTAAACATTCTGAGGATGTGAAGAACAACATTTCCTGAAAGAAACTGGCACCCGTGAGGATGTGGTGAAGCTCCTGATAAATGAACCAACAAATGATAGCACTGATAACTTTTCTAAAGCTGCTGAGCTGATATGGTCAGCCTAAAAAATATGACTGACTGCCCAGTCACATATTTTACCAGCAGGCACTCCTAAGACATCCCTTCTAGGAGTGTGTGTGGAAACTCCTCCCTTGAGTGGGGATCCTCTCCAAGTCACTTCTCAAGGCTGAGTTAAAGAGATTTGCCCGCAGTTGTTGGTACGGGTGAGTAATATCGGTCTCTACATAATAATTACTTTGCTATCTCTAATACTGTTGTTTCAATATTGCTTGAAAAAATAGTACACGATACTAGTAGTTATAACTACCTATATTGTGTTGTAAATAATTGTGAATGAAGTCTTTTAGTCTCAGCATTATCATCGTCAATGAAATAAATATTTTATTGATATAAATATATTTAGTTTCTCATCCTGAGTCCTTAGGGACCAAGTTGTACAAAGATTCCATTGTAATAACTTAATCAACCACTTCTCTCAAAAATTACTTCCATTTTGCAAATTCCATTTTTAAACTAATTAACTACCTGCAAATAAGAGGCATTATGAGTCATTACAGTGTCTCAAAATATTTCTTAATAGAAAGTTTCCTTGGTTTAAGAATTCAGTGTGATACACACCCAATGCACAACTATTCTACATATGAGTCATCTCTTAGCCTTTTTGATGAGTCATAAAAAATTAGTCAGCTTGGAGGAATGGACAAAAACCAATATCCTACTCGGACTAATGAGCTACCAAAGAAATTAGGGTGCAGGATTTACCCCTACATTCTTTGTCTGGTTCAGCCATTTCCAAAAGCTCTTTGAGGTTTGCATTTGTTTTAGTTTGCTATACAAAGATGAAAGGGAAACCAGAACTTCTGCTTTACACATTGAGAAATGTGCATTAAAGCAACATTTACAGGAAGCTTTTGTTATTGCTCACTAAAATCTGGAAAGGTTAAAAGAAGGCTACAAGAAGTACTATTATAAATAATCCTCCATTTTATGAAGATCAGATGAAAGAATGCTGTATTTCAGGCCTTGTCTAAAATCAGGATACTAGTAATAGCTTTGATACAATGAAGAAGGGCCTTAGAACTCTTAACTTAAAAAAACAAGAAAACTGATTATTTATATATAAAGATTGTGGGCTTCACATCATAAAATGTCATATATATACAGTATATAAAGTTTGAAAGTTTTATTTCATATTAGTAGAGATAAAGAAAATAGTGGAAAAGTCAGTAGGTGATAACAACCATAAGAAAATTTCTTTGGAAGTTTTCCCTCAGAGGACGCTGTGGTGAACACTGGGTCAGAGTCCTGAGTTCACTGACCCCCAACACCCCTGTGCTTTGCCTGCCTGTGCTCAGGGCTGAGTTCAACTGCGCTGCTGTACAGCCTCACATCAGAGCGCTGACAGAGCAGGAACCACAGGAAGGCTCAGTGGGGTCCTTGCCCTTCAATCCTGAAATGATTTTCAGCTGGGTACGAGCCCATGGCCTCTGCCCAGGCAGTGCCACAGACCTGCTCATGCCCCTTGTGAGTGACTCAATAGGTGAATTTTTAAGTCAGGTAACTGGCAAATGCTGAGTCCTACTCATTGGAACAGATATATATTCCTTTTTGTTTTAACAGAGAAATGTAGTGAGATTGCTTTGAGATGTGCTTTCCACTGTCAGGTTCCTAAGACCACAACACCTAACCATATGTGTTAGCAAAGGAAGCACTCAGCTATCCAGGGATTACAAAAGAGAACACAAGGCATCTACCCCAAATACAAACACAGCCTCTTTGTGATGACTAAAGAAAATGGGTAAGAGAGAGCAAAATGACAACATTGGGTTTACCACAAATAATACTGCTAATGCAGAAAAAGGATTACTTAATGAAAAGGGAAAGGTATCCAAACTGACAGTACTGGTTACTTGTGAGAACAAAAATTACCACATAATTGTACTTGTAACAGATCCTGATATAAATGTTTCATTTGGCTAGAAGTAGTTAGTCCTAAAAATAGAAATTAAAATTAGATTAATAAGCAGTAAAAGTTCAATTAATCTGATTAGAGAAAACAATCAGAAATGCAATCAAATGCTATGTATTATTAGGAAAGGAGTTGAGAACAAAACCAAGGGTGTTGTTATGACAATATATAAAGGATTGAATCTGGACTGTAGCTGTGGTCCCTAATCTTGAGAATATAAATTAATCCAGACATAATACAAAGAAAAGTAAAAAGGACCATCATTGGTACAGACTGGCTGCCATAAATGGAATTGATAAAAAATACTGGTCTATACAAAAGAAACCTGAGCCAAGGATATTGTAGCAGGCTCAAAGTCATGAATGCCAAAGAGAAGGGGAACTGGGATGATTGTCATCTGTCTCCTCCAATATGAGAACTAAGAGGCATCACATAAGCAGCAGAGAGGTTCAAAAGAAATACAATGAGGTACTTCTGTAGCCAACACATAGCTGAGGTGAGTGACTCCTTGAGAGAGTGCTGGCTCTGCCACAAACCTGCCCTGGTTCCAAAACTGATCATCACACCCATCAGCAGAAGGAAAAAAACCACAGTCAGGGATCCGAAATATGAAGACACCATTTCAACTTGGAAATTCCTATAGTCCCAGACCACTGGAAGCCAGAAAAATATTCTTATTTTTCGTTGCTGTACACTTGCCCTGCTCCAAAACCCTTAGCAGACACCTGTTACTGGTCACTACTGGAAACAGGCTGGTGGCCCAACAGTTCTTTCTTACAATGCGTTTGGTGGCCTGGTTTTCAATTTTTATATAACGTAGCTTCTAACTTCAAAATGCCAATTTCTCCCTTTACTTTGACAAGAAATCAGTGCTAGAAGTACTATTATGGCTATTTTGTCTTTTTTCCTTCATAAAACTGGACTTTCTTGAAGAAATTAAACTTCCATGATATATTCTTTTTTTCTTTCAATGAGACAAAAAACACACTGGCCTCAGTTAAGACAGATGCCATTTTGTCCACTGTAAAAGTTAGGAGTGCATGGGGAAAACACAGATGACCTGAAAATTAGTTTAAGGACAGGCAGAAAGAGTGAATGCATGGAAACAGACTACAGGAAATTCTGAAGAATCACAGGAAGCATACAAGAATCAGAAGAGTAGAAGGGAGCCATCAGGGGGCCAAGAAACACTACGAGGGCAAACAGAGGATGATATGCAAAATAAATCACAGATGGAAGGGTATGTAACAGAGTGAGACCTGTAACCCTGGAAAAAAAATAATAATATGATTTTATTGAAAAGATAAACATTATCTGTAGGGAGTACAGCGTTACTGAGAACTTGAAATGACATGCAAATAGGAGAGGGAAAACATCTTCAAAAAGAAATCCCACTGAAGGACACTTCCTCCAGTATCTTATTTAACTGAAGATAATATAATGAATTTGGGGAATCCAATAAGTTTTTCTTTTTTTGCCAATAGAATGAATAATATCACATATAGTATCTGATTTACACCAAAATGTGTGCACCTCTATTCTTAAGTCAGAAATACACTTTTCAGGTTTGCTAACTGCTTTGAAATCTATCAGTAAGTCAACAGTTTATGTATCCCACTTAGGTCCCAAGATGGTAAGTGATCCACAGCTGGAATCACGGTGCTCCTTCTCCTTAGTTTTAGTTGTGTTGTCCTGCTACTGCTAGCTTTAAGTCTATTACTGGGTTTCCAAACTTTTCATGTGGTAAAAAAAACCCCAAAAACAAATCCAGACCCTTCTGGAAGAAGGTAACTTTGAGTCACATGTTGCAACTTTCTGACCGCAAATTAACAACTAATCCAACATGACAAGTCCAGTGCAGCCAATTGCAAGTGTGTATTACTAGGATGCTCAGGTATTTAGGGATAAACAATTTGACCTTGTAAACCTCTCTAGCAGAATTTATAACCATGTCATGATGCTGAGTGACACCACTCCACCGTCCCAGCTTTATCACATATCTGCTGATCCTGGATAACCATTCACGTCTGGCAATCGGGTTATTCATAAAACTCTCCAATTTCTTTTACAACTTTTTCGCCCGCAAATCACAACGGGCAGCTTAAAAGTCTTGCCCTACGATGCCCGGGGAGGCTAAAGAAGATCTACCGGCAAAGCTGAACTCGCTTTTATACAAATCCCGTGGTTTGGGGCGTAGCTACAGCCCACTAATCTTTGTTTAAACGCCCGCAGAGTGGCATTTGTGTGCGACCGACTGCACAGCAAAGCGGGGGCGGCTCGTCCCCGGCCCCCGCACGGCGGCGGCGGGAGCGGAGCGGCTGCGATCCCGGCCCGGGCGGCTCCGCGCCCCCGGCGAGCCCCGGGCC
>VZTJ01005727.1:0-39303 GCA_013397795.1 Orthonyx spaldingii
CCCGCGAGCTCGGTACGGCTCGTTCCTGCGCGATGCCCGCCCCGGATGCCGGCTGTGGGAGGGATGTTGTCGAACAGGGGTAACCGCACGCTTTTCTTTGGCCTCGCTGCGCCCCCGGCCGCCTTTGCGGTGTGATTAAGCGCCGTATCCGCCCGGCTGCGGTAGGTAGAGCGTGTAACCAAAGTGGGGCATCTCGCCGAGAGCGAGCTGCCGCACTGTACGGCGTTTGCACAGCAGCTTCCCGGCTGGATCCTGCTGGCCCGCTCAGGAGGATGTTCCTGGGCATGGTGTCCGAAGCCGTTGGCCAGCTGAGCTCAGCGTTCCAGTGTGCACTCTTAAAAAGGGGGAATCTAGGATAACATGGTCCATATTTTAGTTGGTGAAAGGGTTTTGGGTGCTCACCATCATGAAAAACATGCAGTTTGTTGAGAGATACCCATATTGGAACGTTTGGCTTGTCCGGATCTGTTTCCCTCTTGCTCCAACTTATGGTGGGAGAATTAAAATTTCTGGCACAGCCAGTCTTGGGAGAAAAGGTCAACTGGAATTGATTAGGGATTTGTGACCTTTAACTAATAGTTAATAAATGTAGGTGGTTGATCTTTCACGCCAGCTAAACCAATCTCATTTAAGCCATATTTTTTCCTGTGTATTTTCTGACATTTAAACCAGAGTTTGGTTTATATTCAGGAGAATTCATAGAGGAGAGTTGAAAGTACTTGGTGTTCATCTCCTGTGAGGCCAGTGGTCTGTTTGTGAGCAGCATGCTACATCCACAACTAACCACCAAGCTCTGGAGCACAAGAAGAGAGCGTTTACTCCTCTGTATGTGATAACCATGAGCCAGTGTCCTGCAGTAGTTTTGCTTCTCCCCAAAAGCCCTCAGCACACTTGACAGAAAAATGAGCAGCACTGTGTTCTTGTGGATCATAGGTACCAGTATTATTCCTGGTGGTGCCCTGTCTCTGAAGATGGCACCGTTTCAGCTAATGTAATTTTCAACTAATTCCCTGCTCATTTTCCTGCAAAATGCACAATATAAATACCTGCATAAATTTATGTCTTCTAAATACTATTTATTGCTGATTCAGACCCATCACTCATCTGGACTAGTTTCTTGCTCCGAATGTTTGATCCCTGACTGATGAAGTGAAACTCTTCAAATTCACACCCTTTGAATTTGATTATGCCCTGCAACTGAGCAAGTGGGTGTTGTGAACAGAGCTCCAGTTTCACAACCTAAAGTTCTCAGTGAAGCTCCCTGGAAACCAGTACCAAAATCACTAGCTGGAGAACAGTTTGTGTTGGCTCTTCCAGTGTTGACCTCTAGCAGGGCGAGCCAGGATGTAAACAGCAACGATGAGTGCTGCCATGATAACAGACACACGGAAAAGGCTTAGAACCTACTGAGGAGGCTGCTTTGTTTGCCCACATTCTCTCCCACGGTCAGTCTAAGCATGACAGATGTAAACTGTGGATGGCTTTAGATGTGGCTGATTTGATGTTACATCTCATTCTCCCCCTGCTGCTGAAATCAGAAGGGAGGGTGGAAAGATTCAGGGCTAGCTTGGCGCTGTTCTTATAAGTGAATATCCACTATAAGATTACTGGCTTGTTGTCTCTCAGCTTGTATTGTGCAAGTTCTCCACAGGAGGGAATTCATTCCCAAACTGTCACAATCTTCCCTAGAAGTTGTTCAAACCTGGTTTTACTATAGCTCAACAATTTTAGCACCAAATGATGGATTTAGTCTGTATTTACCTGTCTTTGTTACCAATATATAAAACTGTGTTGTGCCATTGTTGAGGTTTTCTCACAGAGTGTCCCATTCAAACTAAAAATGTCTGAACGCATAACTGCTGCGTGGCACTTCTGACTTAGCCAAGCACTGTCCACTGCAGAAATCACTGTATCCCCCAAATTCTGCAAACTGAGTTCTGTGTACATCCTGCTATATTCTCGTTTTCCTTTTTTTTTTCTCCAGTTTCATCTCCATCTCTGACCTACAGGATCAGCAGCACATACCATGCTGCAGCCACCTGAGCTGGAGCACTAATGAATTTAAGGAATGGTCTCATCAAGGACAAGGTGCTTTGCCCAGGCAGAGCACTTTGCCAAGGACTTACCTGATCTTGCTTGGCTATTTGACAGATGGAAGACAAGAAAACAAAGAAAAGTTAGTAGATGGTTGCCTATACGTGAAGGACAATACTGGGATAATTCCATGTGAGGTATGTCCTCAGTCTGAGGGGCTCTGTGTTTATTCCCACTTTTGGGGCAGTGTCACCAACCACCAGGGGCTTCAAGTGTTCTGCCAGAGTCTAGTGCAGAAAATAACACATCTCTGTAACAGGTCGGAAAACAGCAAGATCACATCCTGGGCAGAGGATAGAGCATGTCATATTTGCCATTGCTTGGAGAAGAAATATTGAATGTACTGGCCTGGAAAGAAGAGACAGTTAGTACAGTTCTTTTTAAATTCACCACAGTACAATGTAGCCCGGGAGACCTCCTCCCTCTTTGCTGAATTCCAGCTAGTGAAGCAGAAATAACTTTCTGGAGAGTTGTATTGTGTGTTCAGTGATGCATTGATGACATACTTTGAGGAAATAATAGCTTGCATGACAATTGACGTAAAAGCCTCTTGAAGGTCATTGCAAGGGGAATGGAGATAACAGTCCCTGGTGATGACAGCACTGAAGTTGTGCTTTCCAAGGAGACAAACTCTAGGAAAAAGTTGTGTTGGTAAGAACGTCTAAATGAAAACACAGGGGCAAAATAAAGCAGGCAAGAATTGTAGAAAAATAGTTAGAAAATAACTAAGCCTTGCAGTGAATTAATTATCACCTTTCTGTGAGGTTGTGACTGTAACTCAGGAAGTGCTAGCTGTAGAGCTCAGCAAGTCTGTTCCAGATTTGCGTCTGGAAGGCCAGAAGGTTTCCATGCAAGGTAAGAGAGTGGACAGAAAACACTGCTCTCATTTGGTAATGAAGCCTGGCAGTAGGACAGAGTTTGTGATGTGCATGCAAGGGTGTGTTAGTAATGAACATTGTAAGTAGTGCTGAGAAAACATACTGAAACTCATCTCAAGCTTTTATCTGGTTGTCTTTTGGTTCAGCTCCTGCACTTTGAACTGGAGTGGCTGGAGTCACTGTTTGTCTTCCCAAGCTGGTCATACATACCACAGACAGACCAGAGTGCAGCAGGGTACTTGGAAATCCTGGTGGATCCTGTGCCACTAAACGCCCCCAAGGAAGTCCTTCACAGCATTCCAGCCACCTCCCCAGTGTCAGCTGAGCCACTGCTTTCCTCCAGGTAAATACCTACCCTGCCCAACTCCATGACAGCACTGTTGCTCTGGCTTGGCAGGTAACATGAAGAGCACTTGGCTTAGAAAGAGACAAATTCTATTTCTGCCACATATGGAAGCATAGCAGTGAGTGGTAGAAGTAAAAGTTATACAACAAAGCCACTTTTCTTTAATCATCTGTTTTCCAGGACTTTATTGGAAATTTTTATTCCGTAATTTGAAAAAATAAGACCAATTTTAAGTATTTCCAGATGTAATTTCATATTATAGAAAGAATAATAGAACAGTGTTGATTCAACTGTAATTGAGGCTAAAATTCACTCTTTTGATTAACACTTTTTTTTTTGAACCTCCAGTGAAACAAAAATATAACTGAAAGTAATTCTATATTATATTATGATGTTAGCATGTGCTACTAGTCAAGTTCTTATCAGATTACTGAGATACAAATGCCAGTGAAATGCCAGCTGGTAGAAGTAACTGTGCATTAGTTTACACCACGTGAAAAAGAGCCAATGGAAGTGCAAATCTTACTAAGTTGATAATTTCAAGTTGTGCCTAGATCATGTTTTATCTTCTTGAGTGGAGAGTTCTTGGTGTAATTTAATTACAGTAAAATGTCACTAATCACGCTGCTTTAGTTTCTTTTTAGTTATCTTTTGTTTTTATTGGGTTTATCTGCTTGTAAGAAAGTAATTTTAAGCTTAAGTGTTTGATTTAGGTCAAGGAGCCTTTCTAAACAAGAAAATTATTTCCATATTTCAGTATATGTTCTCAGGCTTTTAACATAAAGCTCCTTTGTTATTGACTGATATCTGACCAATTTTCCATGTTGCCACAAAAAACGTTACAGTGAGGTGTTTGTACTACTGTGTGTCTACTACTGGCTGAGTTTTTCTGAAGTCATAAAATTAGATATTTTTTATATGTTTTGGAATCAAGAATGTTTTTGTTTAGAGTAAGTGGGATGGTTATATTCAAGTCCAGTAGGAGCCGAAATGAAAATTACAAACAAATTTTTTTGAAATTACTTTTTCTAAAATTGTTTTGAAATGTAGGTTTGAAACAACAAACAGAATTGGTTCAAGAAATATCACCTCTCTTGCTTTTCATCTGCTTTCAGTTTTGCTGCTCTTTCACTCTCTGCCAAGTTTGTTTAAAAGACTCCATTGTTGCTTTCAGGCCTCTTGTTTATAGGCTTAGAGCTTCCACAGTGTCGTGTTCCATGGACCTACAAATCCGAGTTCTGTTTTCTGCAGAAAAATTGCTTGTGACTTTTTTTCTTATCCTTTAGACTTACAGTTAGCTTCTTGTTTGTAGTAAAGCTTTTTATAACCTGGCTATTGTCATGAAGCATCTGAATTTCAGATTGTTGGGTTGTTCAACACAACCCTTCTGTTTTCAAATACTAAAACATCAAAGGATTTAGTTTAGAAAAGTTAAAGTACAAATTTTATAGCCAAATATTGTTTTGAAAACCTGTCTGAGAGATTGACCATATTACTTCGTTGGGTCCATTATTCCCAGAAAGTGCATGCTGCATATTTGTTTATTTTGCTTTTGAGATACTTTTGAGCTGTTCTTTCATCTCTGATTTCAGTTGCTTCTTCAATTGCCCTCTAGGATTCCATGTAAGAAAAGATCAAAGCTTACTGTAGCAGGGGAATTGACCAGACTCGGGTCTCTCCTTTGTGTTAACCACAAGACATTCTTCTTTCTGTTTCTGAAGTGCTTTGCCTCAGCTGTTTGTGTCCCTGTGCTGGTGCAAGTAAGTCCTTGAAATTTTACTCACAAATTCACTGTCTGGATCAGTGTATGTGCTAGTTGATTAATTCTTTGAAGTTTGCACTTGATTTCCCAGTTTGATTTATTTTTCCTTTTACTAGCAGTTTTTTTAAATTGCACCCAGTACACAATAGTTTTCGTATGTAAGAAGTCTAGTTCTGTGCCCTGTAGAAATACAGTTCTTCTCCCTCATGCAGTTGCAGTGTCCCTGAATGTCTTGCAGCTACAGCCCTTTTGCTAAGAGTGTGAGGCAATCCTCTGGGTGCAAAGAGGTTTTTTGGGTTGGGGGTTATTGGGGTTGGGAAGGAATTTTTTTCATTGGAGTTGATGCTGATGTGGCTTTTGGTTTCTCTGCTCTAGAAACCCAGCCAGCTGGTGTGGCATCATGTCTTCCAGCTGGGTCACAGGTACACAATAACAGGCCTGAGTACGTCCAGCCTGAAGAAATCTGGGCAAACAATATTCGTCACCGGTGTTTCTTCCTGCCTTCTGCCCTACTGTGCAGAGCAGGTGAGGAAGCAGCCACTGAACAGTGCTTGGCAAGGAGAATCCACTCAATCTTCTTCCTGTGAGATTGCTGAGCAGCTCAGTGGCTCCTTGGAGCTGGGGGCTGAAGAGGAGAGGCCAAGATCAACCAAAGAGTCCAAGATCATCTCCTATGTGGTAAGGATTAGCCTTCACCCACTCATGCACTGGGGTTTCCTGCAAGGAGCATTATTTTCATCATGAGTTTACTTTCTTACTGCTCAGGCCTGTGAGCTTCTTATGTTTTGGGACTCCCTACACTCCTGTTACTTTCTGTTTGCTTTTTGTTTAGGGATTTGTCACCAAGATACTCAATGTCCAAGCTGGTCTCTTTTTGCTGGATAACCAAGTCTGCTTGTGCCTTGCTTACCAGCCACTGCTGAACTCTGCACGGGGACTCCGACCGGGGGCGTGTGTGGAGGTGAGTTGAGACTTGCAAGTCATGAAGCATTCAGTGGAAAAGGCCCTGAGGATGGCTCGTGAGTGTGTGTGTCAGCAGAAGGCTACAGGAACATTGGAATTATTTCAGAAAGTATCTGGAACAAAACTGGAGATCTTAGTGCCTAGGCTTAGTCATGAGAGTTGATATGATTACTGTCTGATTCCTCCCCTAAACTGTGCTCGGTGCCTCAGGCCTGATTATAGACAATCCAGTCAAGTGAGAAAGGATTTTGGGTGGGGTGATGGTTTTGGGGGGTGGTGGCAGGCTGGCTGTCTCTTCTCTTACACTGGATGTCTGTGTATCCCAGCTCATCGATGTCCACCTCCTGCAGAAGCCTCTGGCGTCCTTCCCTTTCACTGTACTTGGTGCTTGCCTGAGCAGCACTGTTGTGCTGAAGAGCTTTTCAAGGCTCAGCACTCCCTACCAGCCACTGGCCTCTTCAGGAAATCTCTGCTTACGACTACTCTTCCGCTTCAATCTTGGAATGCCACTGTACCTCTGGCTGGTGAGCCTCCTGGAGACGTTTGAGGAGAGGTGAGGACAGTTCTTCTGAAGTCAGGCTATGCCTAAATGTGCTTTGTAGGTTACCTGGGTGTCTTCTAGACCAAAGGATCACAAAATTACTGTGCTTGGATACTACAAGCACCAATTGCTTCTGGTGTATTGGCCTAAGTAAGCCATTCATCCAGACTGCATATCATGTCCAGTTGCTTGTTACCCTGCAGTTGCTCTTATGAGAAAATCCTGTGCATTTTTCAAGTGCAGGTGAGGAAAAGCTCTTGGGAGGGTGCAGTCCTTCAGAGCATTGTGCTCACATAATCCTGCCTGGAATGTTTTGACCTGAAATACAGAAACACCATAGGGATGTCTGCCTGCCAGCCAGTGTGGTTTGCTTGGCAGATCAAGGTGGGCACTGAGGCTCAAGTTGGAAACTGGTGCTACAGCTAGATCACAACTGATGTAAAGGCTCTTGTGTCCTGACCGTGCACAGAAGCAGCAGCAGCTGCTCAGCATATCACTTTGAGATATTCTGAGCGTTGCCAGGAGTGTAATCATTTGTTTGAGAGTCTCTGTCTTGGCAGATTTTCCCACCCATGCTTACCTCCAAGTGTTCCAGATGGCTTCCTGCTCTCCCTGACACTGCACTCTGTTTGCAGGACAGCTGTGGGCCAGTTTCTGGGTTTACTTCTGGCTTCTGTTAATGAAAATATTTGTGTTTGTTCTGGAGCAGTTATGGTTGATCACTGTAACTGCTGCCTTGGACTTTAAAATACATACATTTTAGTCTCAGTCAAGTGGTCATTTATAGAATGCTCAGTGTTCCTGTGCTTTACTGGCACTGTGGAATTTTGACTATGCTTTCCAATAAAACAGCTTCAGTTTTGCCCTGGGAATTATGCTAGCTATAAATTTCAGGTTTTATTACCTTTTTCACTTTCTTTAAATGTGACTGCTAAGTCCTGCTACTGCTTAAAAATTGTTCCAGCGAGTTAGTTGCTATCTCTTTTCATTTGATTTCACTTTCTGTTACTAAGATATATTTTGGCTGGCAGTGTGATCGCTTCCAGGCACCCAAAAGCAGTAAGCTAAACTTCTGAAATTAATTCTACATGAGGAAAGTATTGCAATAAGAGGAAGAGTAGTCTGTGGTTGTTTCTGCCTTGTGATTTTTTTGCATTCTGTGCAAGAAAGCCAAGTGTACCTAACATCAGTAGTCATATCAAGCCCAGCCAAAATGCATGGAGATCCATTTGTGTGACTTAGAGGGAGATGATCTTCATGTGGTTTGTTTTTCTGGCCATTTGAGTTTTGAGATTTTGCCAGTCTGTCCATTTCTGTGTATTTTCCTGTTCCTTGTCTGCCCAACATAAATCTGCATCAGCCTTAAATGTTCTATTTTTTAATTACTTCTTGTTTTTTGTGATCTCTTTAGTTCTTGTCCTACACAGCATATTCACTCATAACAAGCAGAAAGAGTCCCTGACTTAGATGCAAGACTCACTAAAATGCAAGGACTGCTTGTGCTTTTAATGGTCATAACTTTTTTCAGGTTTTCTTGCTTCTTTGGGCGCCATCGACTGCTTAGCTCTACACACCGAAACCCTGGAGCTGCTGAAAAGTTCCTTGTCCCTCTTCTGCAAGCTATGGTGCCAGACAGAGAGGAAGCAAGAGATATTTATAATGAAATTCTAGCAAAAATGCACCAGTGTCCCCTACAGAAAGTGAGTAAATGTTCTGTGAGCTGTTTCCTGTTTGTCTGATGGGAAGAAACTCAGCTGATTCGTTCTTTCTCTCTTTTGTTCATAGTATTTGACTCTGAACCCTCCATGCCAGGCCCCATCTCTGTCTGCAGTCTGCCGTATGGCAGAAGAGAAGAGCTGGGAAGGCTTCAGTCCCTCACAGTTGCTTTCCCCCTTGGAGGCACAGCATATGGGCACCCAGGAGCTGAATCGCAGACTGGCCTGGTCCTACTGCACACTCTCAGCAGGAAGTTTCCAGCCCCAACTGGTAAGTGCCTTGTTCCCTTTTCTGTCTGTGCCTTGAGAGCTCCTGGTTCTCCCTAGGGTGCCTTCCACCACCACCCTGACCAGTGCATGCCTCTTCCTCCGAATTTGAGCTGCTGCTACACACACTTTGATTTATGGCTTTCGAAGATAGGAATTGTTTGATGCTCTTGGCAACTTCCTTTCTGTTGTAGATACTTTTGGGTGTGCTGAGGGTCTCCTCTAGGAGCAGTTCCCTCCAGCTGCAGGACAAGAGCAGCACGCTTCCCTGTGTGATCTCCCATAAGGATGGTAGCCCCTTTGCCCAGACAGCTCTCATAGGTATGTCCCACTAAACTGTATTTGAGTGCTGAGCTTTTGTTCTTCTGCCTTCCAGCTCCAAAACAAGGAAGAAGGGATGTGGTGTGGAGGTGCTGCACTGTCACTGCCTGACCTCGTGACTTTAAAATGAGGATATTGACCTTACTGGTTTTATGTTCACTTTTTATTTAGCTCAGCTCTTTTCTCTGATGTGTTTGCAGGATCACTCTTGCAGGTGGAAAACTACCAGCTTGTAGTGGAGAGATTCCTTAAGACTGATTTTCCCTCCTGGGAACACCTGGAAAATCTGGAGCATGTGAGAGAGAAAAAAACTAGGTGAGTCCCTTTATTCAGTGTGCAGGTAAAATCATCACTTCCGAGTTCCATGAGTATTTTGGATTATGGTAAGGCTTCTTATCAACATAGCATTTCAGTGCCAAAGCAACTTTTCTATGCTATTTGCATAGAATGAGCTCTTTTTCAGCCAGAAACCCACCATCTCCATTTTGTTCAGAATACATGCAGCCTGGGAGCTGCCCTCCACTTCACTCTTTCCCACTGCTCCTGCTGAGTACCTGTGGGGCTGTCACCAGAAGTGCTTTTCCAGAAGTGTAGATAGGCGTTTGTTTTGGACAGCCACATGTCAGGAACAGGGAGTTTCACTATTACCATTTGTCATTTCAGTGTCTATGTGCAGTTCTACTTTGAGGATGTTCAGGTTCTCCGTCCTGCTGAAGGACAAATCCAGAAAGGCCTTAGGAGTGGAAACAGCTCCTCTTTGAGGAAGAAGAAAGATGGCAGCAGAACATCTGAGCTGGAAACCCCAGAGGCAAAAATGCTGAAATTGGAGGATCCCAAGGCAGATACTGGCAGAGATGAGAACTGTCAGGAGGGCCAGAGCAGCACCAGAACAACGAGCTGTGTATCTCACCTGTTCTTGGTTACCCAGAAAGAGGGCCTCATGTTGCGCAATTACCAACTGCCCGGAGAAGAAGATAAAGAAGCACAGGAGCTGCAGCGCAGTTTCCAAGCCACAGTGCTGTGGCTGGGCAGACCACGGCTCTGGAGCCACCCCAGAGAAATTGGGAATCTACCAGAGCTGGAGGAGACTGGCTGTGATGGAGAAGAGGGCATGATGCAGCAAGAAGTGAGGCAGCTTTGGAGTGTGGTTTGATAAGTCTGGGAGCTGGCTCCTCATGGAGCCTGTGTGGTAATTTAGTATCAATGGGAAAGTGATTTTTGTGTTGGGTACAGTTGTGTGTTTGTGCAGGCAAATTCCTTCTTACACCCTGAGCAAGTTCCATCTACTCTCTGTCACCTTCCTGTAAATGCATCTGCCTTCTCTTACTCTTGGTGGTTCTAACCTTACTTCTCAATCAAGACATCCTCTTGGCTGGGCTTGCTCTCTTTTTGCTGTATTTTTCGTTCCATACCTAACAGTTCTCATCACCTTCTCTCTCTCTCTCCTCTCTTCCCCACCAGGCACTACTGCTCTTTATGGGGAAGTCTCTGCGATGGTTTCCATTCCTGCACGGGGATGGACTGTATCGCTTCATTGTGCCCTGCTGCTCGGTAAGAGAGAAGTTGTCTTGCTGTTCCCTCTTGGAAACTTTTGCTGAACTGCATGTGGGAGTCGAGGAGTCAGAGGGTGACTAAGCTGTTTTCAAGGCTTGGAATTTCCTGCTGTCTTGCCAAGAAACTGCCTATGTTCTGTGTTTGATTAAAATTCTCAGAGCTCTTGAGTTCAGTGGAATTTTTGTTTTGTTCTGTAAATCATTATTCTTCACTTTTTCCCTATATAACTTCAATTTTCTTCCTTCTAATAGTCTTGCCTTATCACTCTTATCTCAGGACTTGGAAGTGTTTGTCAAGCTCTGTTTTCCACCTGTGCCAGCAACATTCCTGAGCAGGCCGTCCTGCCCCCTGTGCCTGCCTGTCCAAGACAGCTGGCACTTACAGCATGAGACTTGGATCTCCTGTCTGCCTGAGTGCCAGGTATGCTGTGCCTTATTGCTCAGGGCTTTCACAGGCTACTTGTAGATCTCTCCAGAATTAGCTAGAAAATTATCAGTACAGAGTATCTTGTTGATGAGACTATTCTGCACTAAGTTCCATCAGAGGCTGCTGCCAGGCTTCACATTTTTCTGCTTTAGAATTCATCTGGAGAGGAAACATGAGTTGCTTGACCTAGCTCTAATCATGCAGAGCTTGTCTTTTGTGCTCTGGCTGGGGATGCCTGTAAACTGCAACCCATCTGAGGCTGTGTCTCCCTCACTTCCAGCTGACAGCCATGCTGACAGGCATGGACCAGAGAACTTCCTCCATTCCAGAATTGCTTAGCAGCAGGTATGTTGGTCTGCCCCAAATTACTTGGAACGGGTCTTTGTTAATTTTTATTGAGAACAGTGCTATATTAAACTGTGATGAAATATTCACCCTAGGAATATGGTTTGGAAATCTACCCATGTGGAATAGTCCAGACTTCTCCCGTCCTGGTTATCAAAGCTAGATTGTAGGTGACAAGACTGCAAAATGGTGTCTAGAAAATGGTTCAGCTATTGCTGGTGTGGACTAAGTCCCAAAAGTGTCTGTCAAATTCCTGTCAGAAGTGGAAACAAGCATAGCAGGGAAAATGAGACTGAATGTATGATTTTTTTTGTTGTTTTTAGATTGTTTTAGCATACCTTGCTCAAATAAATACTAAGGTTAGAAGCTTTTCTGTTCAAAGCATGTTTAATCTGGGGTGATATGCATGGAATACACTGGAATTTTCACCAGTGCCTTATGATAAACTGTGATGTATTTGCTTGGCTTCTTCCTCTATTTCAGAAAAACAATTAGGAGTTTAGCAGATAGGAAGGCTGTAATGCCTCACCCTTTTTCACTGCTGAGCCTGAAGACGCAGAAAGCAAGGTAAAGGGGCCTCTTGTTCCTGGGAGAGGTAGGCTGCAGCAAGCTGCCCTCAATCCCGTAGCTCAGGTGCTCAAGGGCAGGTTCTCCAGAAACTGGGCTTAACCAACAATGCTCCACTTCATCCTGTCCTTTGTGGCAATCTTGAAGTCAGACCTTTTTTCACTCACCATGTCTTCAAGCAGCACAAAAATCCTGGTCTGCTCTCAGTTTCGCAGGTTCCCTTGTTTCTTTCTGTGGTGAGATTGTGGAGAGGACCTTGTGTGCCTCTCCCAAGAACGAGAAGCAATCTGTGATCCTTGGTGTTCCAAAGCAGAAAGGTAAGATTGTGGCAGCCTGTCGAGAAGCAACAGATTGGTTCTTGTTTCTTTCTGTTTCAGAGAGCCAATGCACTTGGCTAACTGTGGTGCTGTGTCTGGGAATAGTGGAAGTATGCCAGGATGTTGCATCCTGTTGCACGTCAAAGGGCTAGGAAACTGCACACTGCGTATCTGGAGATGGGAATGGGAATGTGCTACCCAGAAAACCTGGGACATGGAACACTGGTAGCCTCATTGTGATGGGAGGAAAACCCCCTCTAGCAGGCCCAGCTCAGTGACAGGCCATGCTGCCTGTGTGAGTGAGCTCATGGTCTGTATGGTTCTGTGCCTCCTCAGGGACTCTGCTGTCCAGGGATCACAGTGTGAAGCTCAGTGTCTCAGCTGCTCCAGGCTCCCCTGCTGTCATGGACATTTACATTACTGCCACCTACCTGCAGCATCTCTGGGGTTTGCTACCTGGAGCCAAGATCCTCTTCCAGAACTTGGAACGCAAGATCTCAAGGTGCTCCTGTCTTTAGAGCCCTGACATCTCTTACTGTCTTTGAAGTCATCTCTTAATCTGACCTCCCATGTGGACTTGCCTCATCCCTTGTCTACACCTTCATGTCTCCCAGTCCCTTACCATAAATTATTTTCCTACCATGTTACAAATGAAGATCAGCCCAGACATCCCAAGAAAACAGAATGTTTGGTTTCTGGGAGCTCTTTCTGACGTCTGCTCTTTCATATTGCAGATTCCATAATGTTTACTGCACATACATTGCCTCCAGCTGTGTGAGCATCGTATCTCTGCCAGCTTCTCACCTACTTTTTCCTTCTAGGTAAGTGTTGGGTCTGTCCTCATCTTGCAGTGTCCCAAGAAAGGTTTCTATGTTCCAAGCTTCTCAAATTCCTATTTCTTCTAGTCCTGCAGGAGAAGCCTCATCCCCCTCACTAGTGTTTCTATCCAGCTTGAGACCTCAGCTGCAAAACCTGCCCCAGGCCCAGATTTTATGCCACTTGTCCTGTGTACTGACTGTGTGCCTGCAGTGGGTTTGCTCACTTTGCAGCTGCATCTTCAAAGAGGTATTGAAACTTCCACAAAGATAATTTGTGGGAGGTCTTGCAGATTTTTTACTCTCACACATCCTTTGCTACCATGTAAAGGAAATGAGAGTTCCTGTCTCAATTCCAAACCCTCTTTTCCAGTGTCTGAGAAGGACTTGCATATTAGAAAGGGACCAAAATGATTAGAAGTATGTATCTGATGCCAGGCAGGCTGGCTGGTAGGACTGGGGGTGAAGTGAGGACATTGAAGAAGACAGTCGTACTCTGTTAATGCTCTGCTCTTCCCATGTTCACTGCTATTGGGGTTCACCACCTTGCAGGTGATTTTTCTCCCCATATAAACTTTTCCCAGGACACTCATTGGAATGCAGTGAAATTCTTTACACCTTTGCATGCATGATTAGGGAAGGGTTAAAATAAGCAGTGGCCCTTCCCCTTCTCACTTACACTACCCATACATAGCTGTAGCTTTATTCTTCCTTCAGGGGAGGTGCACCCGACACAATCCTCCATGTGCATCACAAACAGGAGTGAGGCAAGCCAGTGCACGGTAAGTGCTGTAGGGATTGGGTGTGGGGAACGGTGGGGAGGAGGGTACAAATTACACCACAAACAGGAGGGGGAAAATCATATCAAGGATGGGATGTGGACAGAACAGGAAAGATGGAGTTATCACATCTCTGAGATGTGAACAAGCTCTCTACTGAGATCTGTTGTCTGGGGTGTGACCCTTGTGAGGGAGCCAGGCATTGTCCTGCTCTCCCTCTGATCCCAGCCTGCCTGCTCTCTGCACAGGGTGCTGGTGGAGGACGGAACAGGTGAAGCTGTGGTGCTGTGCAGGAATGAACACGTGGCAGCAGTGCTGGGCCTGAGCCTTCTTGAGTGGGAAGCTGTGCAGAACTGCGTGCAGAGCAGGGGCAGCGTGTGCATTCAGCATGGGGAAGCTCCTGGAACAGGGGTGAGTGGGTTATTCCAGCAGCAATTGCAGTGTGCTGGGCTCAAGTCTCAGCTGGACAGGATTTCCCTTTGCCCTGGGTGTTCCAGAGCTGCCCTGCCTCCCTCTGAACACTCCCTGGCAACACACTCTTTCCTTCCTCAGTGTCTAGAGGAACCCGAGGATCTTGTTGCTTGCTACCTAAGGAGTCTGTGCAGGAGTCCTCTCATATGTCGCCCTATCCTGTTGAATTTCAGCCTAGACAGGAAGCCCTCCAAGATCCTGCAGCCTGGTAAGCAAGTACTGCTGGCTTTTGTAATATTTAGTGTGGGAAGGAAGGGAGGAGGCATGTCACCAGGCTGGGGAAGGAGAGATGTCTTCATTGCCCACAAAGCAACATCTTTGAAGGATTTTCCTGGAATTTTGAATTCTGTAATGCAGAACTAAGTTGCGTCTTAGCAGATGGTTACAAAAATAGCGAAATAATATTACAGAAATCACTAATACAACATACATGACTTTTTCTACTTCACACAGAAGCATAAAGCTGTTTCTGAGAAAGATTCCCACTCCTAGTCTGGGACAGGAATCTGATCAGCCTGAGTTATTGTGCAGACCTCTCAAATCAAGTTGGTTTTGACTTTAGATAGGACAGCATGTAGGGTCAAGACCAGGCCTGGAAATCCTCACCTGGAAATCAGCACAGAAGTTTTGAATTCATAGGTGCTGAGGTCCGAGCTCATGCTGCCACAACTGTGCAGTTGCTGTGTTATGGGGACATTCTTCACACCAGTTCTTCACACTGTTTGCACAAGTATCTAGTGCTTAAGTTTGAGTGCAGGTGCTGCAGGGGTTGATTTGCTAAGCTGACCAGAGGATGCTCTGCAATGGAGACTGTTTCTGGCTGTCATGTACACTGCCTGCAAAGGCAGGTTGCTGATACTGATAGAAGATATAAAGCTCAATGCATGAGCTCTGTGAGCATGTAGTTCACAGCGTCTCTCAGTGTAGAATGTGTTTCCTCCAAGCTTGAGGGAAATGCATTCATCTGCCTACATCCTAGAATCATTAATTATGCTGTTCTTTGAGATTCAGCAGATGCCAAGTAGCTGCTGCAAGGCCTTCCCTCCCCAGCAACTTTCACAGCTGTGTGCTAGAGCAGAGCCAGAGCCCTGTGCTGAGTTGCTACCCTTTGTATCTTTCTCTGGCAGCTCCCCTGCAGCTGCGGAATTTTCGCTGTGGTGAAGTGGAGTTCGTGTCACAAGTGGGGCCTCGTCCGAGCCTGCTGTGCCTGAAGGTGGAGGAAGTGGGACAAGATGCCTTATGCTACCTGAACAGCCAGAGGATGAGGAGGACATCTAGTTCCTGCTGAGTGGAGCCACTGCTTAATATCTCTCCCAGTGGGAGAAGAATTATGGAAATACCTACTGGGATCGGGAGCGCTTTTAATCTCCTTCCCAGTGGGAGCACGAGCCTGTGAGCACAGGGTGAAGTGTGCAGTCAAGCAGCTGCTGGGACTTGTGGAATTCCTGAATGGTCACTCAGGGCCATTGTCAATCAGTGATACTGGGCTACATTTTGGAAGAGAGATGTTTAGTGCTCCCTATGTGACAGCTATTGCCTTGGGTCTAGGGCACACAATGTGTGCATTTTGTGTGGTAGTATCTACTAAATAAAGCTATTAAAGTATTACTTAAAGAGCACTGTATCTGTTTTAGTATCTATTCTAGTATTAAGGTTTACTTGCTCTATGGTCACCATTAACTATACAGTTCCCACAGGGTATGGTCTTCTTAACCTAATTGAAATGATTAAAATTACACTTTTAAAGCATCTCCTTCAAGAAGAGAAGGGAAGTGAGTAAGCTGCTGTTTGGAGACTCAGTCGTGACACTCAATGACAAGATTGTTTGGGCATTGTTTTGCAGTTTATGAACAGCCTCCTGAACATTAGGTGGGGCTGGTAAGAAGAGGCAGGCACTGGGCTGTGATACAGGCAGTGGGTTTATTGAGCATGAGTGAAGTATCTTCCCTCTCAAGGCCTGCTGTCCACTTCTGAGACCAAAGTGTGAGTGGCACAAGACCTGACAGATGCCACCATTCAATAAAGTTCTGAGACTCCATCCTAAAAGGTTGCCAAAATAGCTTAAAGAAGACGTCTCTGCAAGTTTTGCTGTGACAGGCTTATTTTCTGTAGGTGCTTTCTGCAAAACAGTAAAGATTTTACTAAAGCTTACTCTCCAGCCTCCAGAAAGAAAACAAAACGAAAAAAACCCCAAAAAACTATCTCAGGCTGAGGAAAATGTTGACCGTAAGTGATAAGACAAAGATAAATCTGATTAAAAAATGCAACTGAAAGTAGTCCTGTAATATAAATAACACAGTAACAGACAGTCCTACAGAAAAAGATAGGAAGTGCCAGATAACACTTATTTAAAAAAACAAAAGGAAAATTTGGCTGTATTGTTGTATCTGGGTTTAATAACTTTGCTTCTGAATTTGAACTTTCCAGAAGTATCTTACTAGTCTCCTTTTCCTCCTCACTCTGTATGTTAGTTTTCTGTCTGCTGCCATCCTGAGTACTCATCTGTTCCTCTTTTATTTCACATTACAAATGCAATCATCACTCCTCATACAGGACTTTAGACGTGGTTTGCCTTTGCCAGGATATTCCAAGCCTGTTGGCAGTTTTCAAACACACTGCTATTCTGCCATTCACATCTTTTTCTGAAGGGGAGTTTGATTATAGCATTCCGAGAAGAGGGAGGAGATTAACTGGTTCTCTTATTTACAGTTTTATTAGTACAGAGAATCACAAGCCAAGAGATGGGTGAATCAAATCTGTTTGGGAGGAGTTAAGATTTGCTTGCTTTTAGTACTCTGAAGGAGCAGTTCTCAGCTGTATTGCAGGAAACCCATTTCCTGTTTGTGTCTGAACTTCCACCCATGATCAGAATTCTGGTCACTGTTAGATCAGACAAGGGAACAGCTCTTGTCCTGCAATCAGAACTTTTCCTTTATGCAATTCTCCTTATCGCATTCTTTGTTCTCTTTGTGAAGCCAAAGTATCCTGTTGTTGGTGTGGGTAAGAAATAATAACACAAGAGAAATCAGCTAGTTTCATGTTTGTGCTGCTGTGTACTCTGGAACTGGCAGAACTCCTAAAGTTCTCAGCCCCAGAGGGAGGAAAGCCTGAAGTGAGTCTTGCCATCAACATAGCTGGAATGTATAACTGTTCTGTGTGGGAAGACAGAGATGTTCCTTTTAGCTGATTTTCTTTCACTCATCCTTTCACCAGTTCATCTCTAGGTCCCACCACCCAAAGCCAAAGCTGATGAATACTGAAGGCAGGTGTCCTGTGCTTTGGCTGTGTCCAGCCCTCCTTACTCCAGGTCTGCAGGGGATTGCTCAGGCTGGCAGCTCCCTCTGGCCATCTTCAAGGTGTCTGTACTATTAACTGGACACACTGCACTGTACTGTGGAGTTGTGTGAGTAAAGTGGGAGCAAGCAAGGCTTGTACTGCAGCAGGTCCCATGAGTAGGGAGAGGAAAAAGCCAAACATTGCCTTGCAGCCATAAACTGTAGCCTAGGTCCAGAGGGTGCACAGGAAAGAGAACGAGGGGACAAGTAAGAGCTGACAGTTGATGGTACAAGAGAAGAATCTCTAAGGTTGCAGAAAGTGGTGGGAGAAGCCATCAGGGAGCCTGTGGGAGGGACAAGCTATGTGTCCCACCTTAAGGTGGGGATGGGGAAAGGATGGCCACAGGGGAAAGCCACATCCTCCCATTCTGGCAGGCTTGAGATAGGTCTGCTGCTGTAACCAAACTCTGCAAGAGGGTCCACATACATTGAACATATGTGCCTATGAGTTGCTCTTTCCAAGCTTACCTCCAGGTCCAGCAGAGTTTCCAATTGCTTTATAGAGGCTTTATATTGATAGCAGGTACAAGGGAAGCAGAAGCATCCAGTGACAGGCTGGAAAGGAGGATGACACTGATTCTGCATTCAGGTTCACCAGCTGCAAGTTGGTCACCTTTGTAATGCTGAACTCTGTAGCAGAAGAATAGTGAGAGGCTACCAAAACAGGAACACAGCAGGGAAGGCAAATAAAGTGTGTGTATTTATTTCTTCCCATTTTTCTGGATATGGACAAAGGTAGACCCTGCCTCTTGTACCAGAGACCCACTGCAATGAAGCCCTCACAGTAGAAGAGTTATGACTCTTCTCATGTAGAACAGGAGAAGATACTCAGGACCTTTGGAAAATTTGATTTATTGTGAGTAAAATGGCCTTTTAAATAAAGCGACGGGGCTGGAGTCAGAGAGATTGTCATTAATAACAGCTAAAGGACTCTGCTGGTTTGGTACACAAACGGGATCTAAACTGGATTGGTTAAAGAAAGTGTGAAAAGATGTGGGGTTTTGTTGGTTGGTTTGGTTTTGGTTAACATTCCAAGCAATACGCTCTTTTGAAATGTGTCCCTCTTTCTAGTGCCCTGGCAGTTCTGTCCCCATGCCAAGGTGGCAATCAGTACCATGAGAAGCATATGAGACAGCAGGAGCAAACACAGACCCCTTCCTTCATCCCAGGGACAGAGAGAGAAGTAGCTGGATTAGCCACGCTTTCAGTCCCTTCCTTGACCGACGCAGGTGCTGCAGGAACCCTCCACTGCACCAGGTGCACTGTTTATACTCTCCTCTCCCCCATGCCTGTGGTCTCTGTGTGGTGCTGAACCCTACCTGTCACTCTGATGTTGCCCATAGCCTTGGCAATGCTGTTTTCAATCACACAGGTGTAGGTGGCATTAGCAGTGATGTTGTGCAGGAGGGAAACCACCCTCACAGTGATGTTTTCAGGGTTCAGCTCGTAGCTGGTGTTGGCAGCATGGGGCAGGTGCTCCCCAGTGTCACCACAGGCCGTCCAGCGCACGGCCGGGCGAGGGAACCAGCGCGGGGCTTCGCACTGCAGGGTGTCCCCATGGCTGCTGTTCTCCACCTGCACCACGGGGATGCTGAAGGCTTTGGGAGGGAAAACAGGGAGAGAGTCACAACAAGGTAAGTGATAATAATCAGGCTGAAATACCCAACTGCATCTGCCAGTCCCAGGTATTTCTAGGCTGCTCGCTGCTTAGCATTGCAGCACCGTCTATAGCCAAGCCAAAACCAGGCTCAGAGGTCTGTGCAGGTTGGGCTGTGGGAGGATGACTACAGGTGATCTAAAGACTCCTAGGACATGGCAGTCCAGCTTGACAAGATCTGCTGAGGCTGTGGCACAGCTTTAGTGTCTTTTAGTTATTCTTAAAAATGGGGGAAAGGTGATTCACCCTCTCCACTCACCGAGAAGGGGGTCTGACCAACAGCTTCAGAGTTGCAGAATTGTTAAAGTTGGAAGAGACCTTTAAGATCAAGTCCAGCTGTTAACCCAGTTCTAAGTCTACCACTACACCATAACCATTAGTGCATGTATTTTAAATAGCAGGTGACTCCACCACTTCCCTGGGCAGCCTGTTCCAGGGCTTCATAACACTCTCCATAAACAAATTTTTCTTAATATTAAATCTAAACTTCCCCTTGTGCAACTTAAGGCCATTTCCTCTCCTGATCAATCCCCTGCAGACAAGGCAATAAGGAGGCCTGTACACAGCCAAAGCACAGAACACCTGCCTTCAGTATTCACTGGCTTTGGCTTTGGGTGGTAGGACCTGGAGGTGAACTGGTAAAAGGGAACACTAAAGAAAGTCAGCTAAAGGAAACATCTCTGTCTTTCCACACAGAACAGTTCATACAGCTACGTTGGAAATAAAACCTGTTACAGTATTTCACATGTCCTTTCTAATGCCTTTTCTGTGTGGATTACTTTAAACATCCAATCAAGCAACACAAAAGCAGGCAGATCCACAAGGTTTCAAGGAGGGGTAGGGGACCAAGTCCCTGTGGGACATTTGCAACTCTCAAGCTTGAGCCAAAACCCTCCTTCACTTGGAGAGGTCTGAGATCTTTTTTCCTTGCCCAGTTTGAGCTGTAGGGCAGCAATTCTGGCCACAGGGTGAGAGGGAGGATGCCAAGTCTGCAGTCTGGAGGAAACCCTCAAGGGGTTCACCCATCAGCCTCAACATGAGGTGACCCTTTGGGAGGTGACTTGTTGTTGTAGCCAAATTCGTCTCATTGGAAGAGGCTGAAGACCTGGTGGTTTCCCGATCTCTCCTGGAGGATCGACTCTTGTAAATATGTAATATTTCAGATAAAATATCAGAGGCCTGTTGCCTTGATAGTAATTTTTAAAAACTGAATACTTTATAAAAATGGAGAAAAATATATTAAATACGCTACAATTTTTACTATGCAGCACTTCTGGCTGGAGATATATCATAATTCTAAAGAGCAAAAGCTACCATGTTATCAAAATTATAACCTTTTCTGGATCAAGGATGTCAAAATAGTTGGTAAGGCCATAAATATCCCTGTAAAAGTCAGAAAAATACCCTACTCAGGGGTGCAGCACCTTCATAAGCACAGGTAGGTTCAACCAAGCTGCACTAGCACATGTTTAGCAGCAGGGTTTTGTTCCTTGCAGCCCTCACCTCCTGTCCTGTACCGCAGCGCGGCTGCCCCACTCCCTCTTGCTGTGGTGACAGAGCACTGGTAGGTGCCGGCATCGGAGAGCTGCACATCCCTCAGCTCCAGGGAAGCATTCCCACCGATCACCTGGTCTGCAAACACGGCCGTGCGGCCCTGAAAGGATGGATCTTGCTCTTGCAGGTGATCCTTTCCACCTTTAAACTCGTGAACCAGCCCAGCTACCCCCTCCTTGGCCCACTGGATTGCTATGCTGTCCATCCGGATGTCGGGCTCGAAAGTGCAGCCCAGGATGCTGCGCTGGCCAATGTTCCCTGGAGACGCCAGCGCTGTCACACTGATGGAGTGTTTTCCTGCAAGGAGAGAGCAAGGAGGCTGGAGAAGGGTGAGGCAGCAAGCACAGAGAAAGGCCAGACTGCCCTGTGGCTGTCATGGACCAAGCCCAAGGATGAACAGGCATTGGCACATGGCAAGGACACCAGTGGCAGCTACCAGTGCTGCTAGCAGAAGTCAGCTCCCCTGGGTTGTATACCAAAATAACACACAGGAGTATTTCTTTAGCAATAGAGTGCTTCAAAAAGTAGCTCTTCTTACTTGTTTGAGAAGAATTTGTGTGGTATTTCCTTATTTACTTATATGTATCAGGTATCCTTCTTTTTGCAGCTGCCAGAAGAACAGCAACTTTGCAGCTGATTTTTGTATCTTTTCTTAGTCAGGACCTCCCTTTATGCAATACAAATGTGATTGGAAGGCATAATGCTGGCAGAGAAATAGCAGCTCTTTCCCCCTTACTGAAATCCAAATACTTTTCTTTCATTTAAGAAAAGTCAACATCTCAAATCCCAAGCTGCGAGCCTGAGAATTCCCAGAGCCCTTCTCTTCCCATGCAGCCCTTCCCTACTCATCCTCACTCAGCACATTCCAAGGAGGCTGCATTTTGGCCAACACCAAAGCAACACATTTTTGTTGTCTCTGAGGGAACTGGGGAAGGTGCCCCATCCTGGCAGATGCTCTCTGATTTCACAAAAAATACCATCCCATCATCTCATCTTATCTGGGAGAAGGGGCACAGTATGTGCAGGACTTTATGTGTAGGTTTGGGGCTCCAAGCCCAAGGAAATTTCAGCTGACACACACCACTACACCTCCAGCAGCACAGGCTGCACTACACCCACCTAGCCTTTGTTAAAGGGTGATAGGTAGCACTTCCACACACGATCACACCTCAGCCTGTGCACGGGACGGACACACAGGGGTAGAGGCAGGGCAGAAGTTCGTCACCCCACCAGTAACAGCAAGAAATCTGAGCAGTCACATACCTGAGACACCAAAACCAATGATCAGGGCAATCACTGCAGCCAGGATGACAATGACTGTAGTCATGCTATTGAGGAAAAAGGAAAGGACAACATCACCACACAGCCCACCTCCTTCACACCCCATGCCTGTATTGTCCATCTGCAGAGTAGTCTGTAGGAAGGAGGTGGAGACAGGTGAGCCACAGACTCAGAATGAGGAGGATGGGTGAAGCACCTGACCACAATAGTGATGAACATTCAGGTGAGCAGCACTCATCATCAACAGGGGGGGACCATGTGGCAGGAGACTCAGGCTTTGCCTTGGAAAGCAGGCAGCTGGCCCCAGTGGAGGATGCTCCTCTCTGCATTCCCTGGTGCATAAGCAAGTCAGGCAATCCCTGCTGGTGCATGCGAGGGACCAGGGAGCGAGCAGAGTACAGAGGCCCCTGACCCCAGGAGACACCTGGTACAAGGCAGGGAATGTGCAGGAGGGGTCTGGAAACAGGGCCATTTTTTTGAGCTGGTTGGATCTGGGGTGCTCCATATGGAGATGGGTAATGGGCTGTTGAAGGAGAGACTGAGGAGGAGAGGACCATTTGCCAAGCCACACAGGTGGAGCAGCCATGCCAGAGGAGAAGACAGGCAGCACGTCATGGATCAGCACAGCTCCAGCCTTGCCAAGCACAACCTCTCTGCCACTGCCCAGCTTGGACAGACCCAGAAGAACAGCTGGTTATGGACTCCCACCACAGCCAGTGGAGCTGTCATGTGGTCACAGGCACATTTTCCTGTGGACTGAGGGGCTGTGGCAGCAAACTCAGCTCCCAACCAGGGCAAGCCCTGAAGCAGCTCCCCACAAAACCCACAAGTACATCCTGGGGCAAGCAGCTCATGCTCATGCCCAGCAGTCTCACAGAGACTCCTCACAGAGGAGAAGCCCAGAGAGCTGCAGGCTGTGAGGTCACAGCCCTTCTGCCCACAAAAAAACAGTTGCTCTTCTTCAGCAGCACTTGCTGGTTTGTGGCACACTTTTCCAACACACTGGGCAGCTTCCTGCAGGAGAGCCCATCGGTGTCCCCACAACCATGGACTCCTCCCACCACTGATGTGGTGCCTGCATCTGTGACTTGCTCAGTTTCCACAGATGCCATGATCACAGGGCTGATATGGAACTCTAGGGAATCGTACCATGTGAACAAGCCTCTCCCACAGGGAACAGCAGGGAAGGGGAGAAAGGGAAGATGGGTTGAAAGACAGAATAGAGAGAAGGGGAGATGTTGCAGACTTGTTTAACCTCCCACTGTCTCCCATCCTCATCCTTAAAGTCAGTGGGGAGTTGTCTAAGAAAGCCCTGTTTGCACATACTTAGAAGGGATCAGAACTCTGTATTTCACTAAAATATGTGGTAAGTCCAGAAAAGCACTAATATACAAATCCATATACACATCCACATCCATACCAAGCTCTGCCTAGATGCCCTCAGAACTAGGAAGATGTCACATTTGGCTTCTTCCCCATTGTCACCAGCTTTCAGTCATGGCCAGGATGGACAACAGTTCTCCCCTTACTTCCTCATGGTGCTGTGGTCATAGCTCACCCTCCTGGGAGGAAAGCCGTGGATATCATCCAGCCATGGGCACCAGGCAGCTGGGGACCCATTACCAGCCGCTGCCTCCCCCAAGGGCCTGTGGGATGGGGACTTTGATGGCTCCTGTGGATTCTGCAGCATGACAGCTCCCAGCAAAATCTTGCCATGTCCCATAGGGCTCAACCCTGAGTCACTCAAGGTCCCAACCAGGCTCACCTGTGATTTCCTGTTCTGGGGAAAATGTCAAGCATCTCAATGTATGCTGAATAACATTCATGTCCTTGAGGAGCTCTACCAGTTTCCACTCTGGGAGTTGATCCCAGAGTGAGATAGTTGCTATAAACTCAGCCAAGGTTGTGATGACCAGCCTCAGCTCCCACGCCTGGGAAGCACAAAGCAAGCAGCAGCCACAATGTGCTGTCACACAACAGTAGTGACTCACCTTTATCCCTATATCTTACAATCCTTCTTCCCAAGGATAGGCAGGGAAGAAATTGCTCGGAGCCGAGGGATGCTGCCAGAGGGTTTCAGTAAATGCTGGGGAGTATGGCAGGGGGACAAGCAGCCAGAATGTCCTTCTGTGCAGTCCCTGCATGCTTCAAGTGCCACTACTTGTCTTCAGGCTTTGAAGGGATCCTCTGGCCTGAACACCACCTCTGCACCTCTGCACACTCTTCTGCCCAAAACCATCCTGAGCTTACTCACAGATAAACACAAACTAGTACAAACAGGCTACACCAATGCTTTTGTCCTGTGCTGGTGCCACCTGCCCCCATGGCTGCAAAGCTTTGCACCCAGAAAGCTGCTACCCACCCCTGCTCCAGGGCATCAGCAGGGCTGTTTGAAAAAGCTGCTCATTTGTTTTAGGGGGAATGGCAATTTTGGGTATACAGATGCCACTGCCCACTTCAACATCCCTTGCAAGGGACAAGGAGAAATTAGTCCCTCTGGAGCTTCCTCTGCAGAAACTGCAAGACCCAGGAATCACAAGATCCTTACAAACATTTGCCTGTGAACCCACTGTGTGTAATGAGTAGATCTGGAATACAGAGTGAACAAGAGGAACCTGGCACCCTGACCACATGCTGCTGGTAGCTGTGTTTTGCAAACTGGACTGTTTGCAGCAGTCTAGTTCAAGCAGTTCAAGAAAAAGCAATTTTCTGTGCATCAGCACCCCTGGTACCTCCAGTGTTTTAAAAACATGGAAACTGATGCAGGTGGCTGAGGCTGCACCAGTCGGAGCCCTGACACCATCCTCAGTTCCCAGCGCTCATTTGGCAGCTTGTGGGAGGTTGCTCCGTGCATCCTACCCTCTTTTCCATAGTCTTGTTCCTATCAGCCAATTTTAGAATCAAATTGGAATAAAATTTGGCATTAAATTAATCCATTTATTCCCTGCCTGAATGCTGCTGAGCACAGTCCAGGGACAGGGAGAGGCTGTGATAGGCAGCAGTCCTAATCCTCCAGATCTCTAGCTCCACTTAGACTAGAGGAGGAATGGCCTTAGAGGGTCAAAAGAATTGGAAGATTAAGATAATCAAGGTCCCTTGCCTTCTTCCTTATATCAAAGTTTATTGTGGAAAAGAAATAGTAAGGCAGTGGTAACCCAAAACAGCAGGGTTTCTATTCCAATATGCAGCTGATGACTGCAGAATCCAATTTTCTTCAGCACTTCAGGGGGTTTTGTTGTTGTTTTTGTTGGGGATTTTTTTGTTTTGGTTTTGTTTCCTTGGTTGGTCTTGGCTTTTTCCTGAAATCAGCAGAAATCTCCCACTGTTTCTCTGAAACTTCCTGGCAAATTCACCCCTCTCTCTGGTCTGTTTCTGCATTTCAGGATTAGCCTGAAGAGCAAATGTCGCTGAAGGAAGCCTGCTTCTCCCAGTAACCTGCTGCTGCCTGGCAGGGCAGGCAGAGGTGCCAGCAGAGCGTGAGGAAGGTTTTCGGAGCAGCAAGGGATAGGTGTGCATTTTTTCACCCACATCAGTTATATCATTTCCTTGACAAATGCTGGCTGGGCTGCCTCTTGAGAATAACAGAGCTGGTTATTACGTGCATTCCAGACACATGAGGAGTACAGCGTCCACGGAATATTTACACTCTGTGACATTTGCACTCTGTAGACATGTCGTCTACAGACAATCTCACTTCTGTCAGTGAAAAGGTGCAGATAATATTGCTATTTAGTTCTTCCTTGATGCTCCATGTGACAAAGCTCATGTATGAGGTCTCTTCTGTTCACATGTGGTCTGTCCTTCTCCCCACTGTTCCGCTCAGGTTGGACAGTTGAAGCCTTTTTCACAGAGTAAATGTCAGCAGGATTGTTTCACACACCACTGGAACCTCTGTCTCCATCCAGCCTGGAAAGTCCACACCTAGGATGGAAAGACACAACTTGTTGGTGTCTCTGTTCAAGCAGTGAGGTTTAGATGAAAGCTCAGTCCATGTTCATCAAAGGCTGAAAAAGTTTGCCATTTTATCCATCTGGTGGGGATTATTTTCAACTAATCAGGAGATAAGGATACGAGGTAGATATTTTTATGACTTCTTTTTCCAACTGTAGTTCACCAACACTTGGTCAATAACTCCAAAGCAAACGGGCTTATTGAAATGAGAGGCATTTGAGAATGTTTTCCCAGCTCTTACTCCTGCCCCACACTGCAAGGAAGCTTGTGGAGGACAGTTTCTTTCTCCCCACAGCAGGCTGATGTGATGGAAATACAAGCAACTGTTTGAGAACCAGCAGAAGGAATGGGGTGCCTTCCTCAAGCCACTGAAACCCCAAAATACAACAGCAGGAATACAGCCTTCCTCATGTATTCCTACCCCAATCTACCACAGCATTCAATCCTGGCGTAGCAAATTCTAGCAAATGCATGGTTTCTAGGACACACATCCCCATCCTAGCTACAGCTGATGACCTGCACCTGATACATACATAAATTACTAATTGTATAAAACAAGCTGTATTGGTATTTAAGTAGCCTAAGTGAGTGCAGTACAGTCAAGATGCAAAGAACTGCTAGGGTGATACATCCCAAGAGTCTGGAAAATGCAATTCCTTTCCTCCCCTCTCCCAAAGCAGATGCAGATAGTACCATACCTCCAGAAAACAACCTGGCCTTGGGATGCCATGGTCCCAGCATCTACGGAGACAAGCCAAATACCAGGTGCCTGAAGGTCCCACGCTGTTCAGCACAGCCCCTGTCCTTTGCATGATATATCCTCCCAAGCTGTCCTGCTTAAATAACTGAATGTAGCTAAGGAGTGGTGAGCCCAAGCACTGAACTGTCAGGAATGAGGAAGCACTGAGCATCTCAACTCCCCCCACCAGGGCAGCCAAAAGCACAGAGGTCTGGTTACACACTGGGGCAACAGGAGTGTCCTCCTACACATCCATTTAAGAAACATGTCTTATTTAAGACAAAAAATAGCACATCTTGTGGTTTGGTAGCCAGCTAATCCTGGGATTAGAGTGCACGAGTGTCCCAGGAGATCCACATCTTACCCATCACTGAGGGGTTGTGTCATATCCAGGACTAGCTCAGGTCTCCTTACAAAAATCTCCAATCATTCTCTTGGCACTGGGCAGAAGGTTCCACCTGCAGGTCCCCTGCCTGGCCACATTTCCCGTGTGAGTCTCCCCAGCCTCTCTGTGCTGTGCTAAGAGGCTCCTCTGGGCTCAGCAGTGCTCTCAGAGCCACACAGGTTTGGTAGTAGCCCCTTTTCTGGCTGCTGTTTAATCCCACTGAACTCCTTCAGGCCAAACTACCTCTCCGCCCTGAGGCCAGCTCCTGCTGCTCTCAGGTCTGCCATTGTGGTGCACTTTGGAGCATGTACAGAAAAGAAACTGGCACCTGCAAGACCCTGCAGGTCTTTCTCTCTGGGCTTGGTCTCAGATGAGGCTGGGGGCAGGATGAGCAGCTCTTGGGCATAAGAGGTCGAGAAGGGAAGAGAGGTTGTGAAAGAGCAGAAAAGGGAAGGCAGCTTGCACCACTGTGTTCAGTTTCCCGAAAGGGAACCTGTGTATTGTGCCATCTACATCTGGACTGTGTTCCAGGGAGGATGGGAAAAAGAGGATTTTTGACAGTCTGAAGCTATCTCCAGCAAGTTTGAATGGTTAGTGGGAGTGAACAGCTTTCCCATGCAGAGGTGAGGATGCCCAGAGGAACTGGTAACAGTCCAGTACCTAAAAAATCCAAACTACTTTCTCTGCAACAACCAGAGGTTAAAATCAAGACCAATCAATACTGGTCAGAGATGATAATCTGGAAAAAAAAACCCTCATTTATTTGTCAGCATTCTGCTGATTATTAAACCTCTCAGAATTGAGCAGGACAGTACAAGAAGCTAAGAATAGCTCTAGGCCACAGTGGCCTGGTGGGAAATGCACATTAAGAAATATCCTGTTTTCCTCAGTGACACTTGATTAATGGCTGTGGTGACACCTGATTTACAGCTGTGTGTGCAGTGGGCAGTGGGTAGACAAGGTGTTCCCTTTCAGCTCCAGTTAACTCCAGGTCAGCGACAGTACATCCCATTGCACAGTCAACAATCTGGTTACTTCCATGTGGAAAAACACGTCTGCTCCTTGGGCACAGGCAGCCCTGGCAGGACTAGGGCAAGTCCCATTCCCCAGGGCAACACCACATTCATTTCTGAGAAGCTCATGCTGGGGCCTACTCCCGTCTGTATGCTCACTGCAAAAAAACCCCAAGAGGTGTTCAGGATACTTCCCAAAGAAACCAAGGATCTGTGACCACACAATTTGCCCAGCTCTTACCAATCTTGTATTAGCAAATCCAGCCAGATGTGACAGCAGGATCTGGTCCCACATGGTCTGTGAGAGGTGGGGAACACCTGGGAGGCATCAGCTGCCTTCACTGAGGAGAAAGCAACAGCAGGCACAAAGTGCTACCAGCTTTGCTGGGCCCAGCAGCTGGTAGCCTACAGAAGAGTTCCCCTACTTATGGAAAGTCCACACCTTATTTCAGTGTCACTGGAATGCCGCAGGAGCTATCAGTGAAGGAGAAGATGGAGTTGTGGCAAGCTGACCAGCAGTCAAGTTTGACAGAGCATTCCACAGAGGTGTAGGCAGCCAGCAAGCTGAAAGAGATGAAGGCTATTTTTGAGGTTTGACCCAAAATGTAGGACATCTTTCCAGCCTTATGATCCCACATCTGTAACGATGTCAAGAGGTGCTTGAGAAGCACCATAAATGAGAATGCTAGTGATCTGGAAGGAGGAGAACTTGACACTGCCCTACCAGCTATACCTGTTCTCAGCCTCACCTGCCCGTGAAGGGAAGTTGGAAGCTGCAGCACTCAGAACAAGCCCTCACCTCTCAAAAGAGGGAGGTGCTGAGCCACCCTGGGCTGCAAGCACACAAAGTCCTCCACACTGCCTGTGGATCTGTCCTGACGTGGCATTTCCATCAGTGCACCCCTGTAAATCACCTTCTGCCATGGGAAGGTCAAGAAGCCCGTCTGAGCCAGAATCTGCTCTGCTTCTGAGATCTTCTGGGACAAAGCAGAAACTCAGGGAACAGAGCTACAAGCAGAGTCGTGTCACCAGTGTGGTTTGCCTCTCTAAGAAAGGACAGGTACCCTAGTCTGACCCTGACTCTGGAAGCACCCTATATGAACTTTTTCAGGCTCCAGGCATCCTCCAGGTTTTCCAGTCTCTTGTTCTTGATGGTTTCTCTTCCAGCTAGACTCTGTTTTCCCTACTGAAGGAGTAAATCTTCTCTTGACTCCTGAAGCCCCTCCTCATGTTCATTCCCAAATTTTTTCCCAAATTTTGGAGACAGGCAATTTTATCAACAAGAGCTTTTGTCCTGGGAAAAAAATACCAGTATTTACCAGTGCAGTTCTGTCAGCACTGCATTCATGTCTGTCTTGAAAATACCTTTATTATCTCAAGGACCAGCTGGACAGAAGTAACATCACAGAGCCCAGCAGATTAACTACACTTCCTAATCCACCACTTGACTCAGGCTGTTCAACAACAGAGCACTGGAAGCCCATCTTGGGAATGGTTGTTGGGATCCAATGTCAGACTTCAGTAGATCAGGATATATTCGTTTGCAAAGTACTCTGAATTATGAAGACTTGAGGGCAAAGGCTGCTGGCAAATAATGGGAGGACACTCATACCCCCCCCCCCAAGTGACTCAGGTCATTAAATGTCTTTTCTGAACACAGTTCTTCAAGATATCCTCACGCACAGCCCTCCTGGGCCAAACACATGGCAGTAGCTGGCCAATACTTCCTAATCCCTGGGACCAACTGAGCCTTCAAGTCTAACAAAAAGAAAAAATCAATACCAGGGGCTGACCCAAGCTGTCCAAAAACTGCTCTGCCCATGTCAAACGGAGAGCTGCAGTTCCCTGAAGGGTTTATTTGTTCATTGGTATAATTCTGACAAACAGCTTATTGGAAAACGTCAGTGACAGGGTGTGTAAGGGATACCTAACACAAAGAGAAAACACATTCCTCTGTCTGAGAGACTAAGATGTTTACAGACAGAAGCTATGTGCCTAGAGGGTAGTGCTGTCCTTATGTGTTCCCTCTGCAAGACAGCATGGAGGCTCTGGAAAAAAACAACATAGAGGGGTGGGGGGGCAAGAAATAGAAAGACACAAAAATGTAGGCATTTTGGTTTACATCACATTCTGCACTGACTCTGTACATAGCAAGGATGAGAATGAGTTACTGTTTGTTCTATTAAAGGTTAACTCAAACTAAACTTTCACTTTGAAATTTCAGAGTCAGCAACTTGGAGATTTAAATTGCCTAACTTGGAGATTTAAACTGCTTAACCTTCCCCTGATTGTTTGACAGCCCTTTCTGGATGATTAATGGAAAGCCATAAACTGCATTTGCATAAGGGTATCTGTCTCCTTTGATGGGAAGAAGTTCCAAAACTGGCTTTGTAAGAGGAACAAACAAATGAGAGACTTCTAAGGCTGAGCAAGCAAACAGACAGTGCAGGTTTCTACTATTTACAAGCCAGCTATCATAATGCAGAAAGCAAGAACCAGTCCTTGCTGTTGACAGGGGAGCAGCATTCCTCTCCTGGAGTGACCAACAGTTGGACCTTTGTGCCCAGCTCCTCAGGCAGAATTAGGAGCCCCTAGCCACACACACCTACTGGCAAGGTTACCCCCAGGGCAGTGGTGTTCCCAGTCTCAATGACACGAATATATTTTGTTAAGGAAGGTATTTAGGGTGTCTGCTTCACCCAGGCAAGCAGCTGGCAGCAGCCAGCAGGTTTACAACTGCCCTTCCAGGGAAGTGCCTCTTCTTCTTCATCACAGGTGCCATTTCCCCAACTATGGGTTGATAGCACATCTACAAGCCCATGAGATCCATCCATCCATCTATGTATCTATCTATCTAATCGATCTCTCTCCCTTCCCCTATGGAAAATGGGACAAACTCTCCTTCTAAAAAGTGCTTTGCCAAAACTGCACAAGCCAAATTGAGCAGTTTTGCTGTGTTCCATCTCCTATGCTCCAGTTCTGGACATCCAACTGCAAGCTTGCATCTGTGACTCCTACTGATGCTCAAACTGCTCCCAGATCTTTCCTTGGTTAGTTGGGCACTCTCCTGGCTCCTGCATCACCCCCAGCAGCACTGTGTCCCGCATTATCTCCGTGGAGAACATATAGACCAGGTGAATGACACTCCAATTCCTCTTCCCATCAGTGCCATGAAGTTTTCTTGGACTTCCTGCAGATACATTACTAACTCGCCTTGCCCCTACTTTGCAGGCAGGGTATAATGAGACTACATTTTACCTGGAGAAATTGTAGGAGTTGCAAACAAAGAGCAGCTCCCAAAAGCATGACTGTGCTATGTGCACACATCCAAGGCTGGGATCCAGATGCATATCCAACAGGGAGGCAGAAGCCATATTCAAGCTGCCAAGCCTTTCCAAGGCATGACCACAAACCCTTTGGAATGTGCCCCAATGAGCAGCTTTGACCTCATCAAGAAGGACAGCAGAGGCTGTTGACCCTACAGAATGGGACACATCTTGACCCTCCTGTGAGGTAACTGCTCAGACTGAGTTTCCCCTTCGAGCATGTCCCCATGGGCCACAAGTTCTCAGAAGTGCAGACAGCTGTACAATTCCCAGAATTTGGTCCTGTTCAAGCACAAAATAACTTTGCATACACACCCCTGGGTGGAACATAAGGCACGATTTTATTTTCCTTCATCTCCCCCTCTTAGCTCACACCCATCACGCTGTTTGCTGGCAGTGAGGCTATGCAGGGATTGATCACAGGGATCCTCACGGATCATTTGTGCTCACGGAGCAGCCAGCAGCAGTGCCCTGGGTTCCCAGGAGCTCACCTGGCTGCTCAGAGTGCCACTGTCCTGAGCAAACTCCTCTGGGAGGTGTCACTGGGTGGCCCACACAAACACTCGGAGCTCTCCTTCACTTGTCCACAGCACGACCAATGGTGGCAGCCAGGGTGACCTTTGTGTCCATGGCCACAGCCTTGGTACCCACCTGCAAGAGAAGAGGCACCAGCAGCTCAACTCAAAGTGGGCCAGAAAATCCCAGTGTGTTATAGGCTTTGGCCCCAGGACTTCTCTAAAATGGGGAGGCACGTGCTGATGAGAACACGGCATATTCAAGGCCAAAACTGCCAGGGCTCCATAAAAAAGGAACTCCTCTCAACAGCTGGGGAAAGCTGAAGATTTCTGTCCCCTTGCCTGTTGAATAAGGCAATACATGGGCATCCAGAACCCCATGCCAGCTGCTTGTGGCTATGGCCAAAGATACAGATCAAGCACAGAAAAAGGAAGAGGTCAGTTCTATCCTAAAAACATGCAAAACACATGATGACACATGCAGGTGAAGGACAAGGAAGATGGTTGGGATTAAACAAGTTAGGGAGTTAAACTCTTGTCCTAAACATGGAGTCACGCTTGTCCAGAGTACAGAGTTGGTCACTGTGTGACACAGCTCCCAAGCTCCCAACATGCCAGCACTGGAACAGGAACACTGGAGATGCAACGCTGCTCAGCCTCACTCAGAAGGGCTGAAGGCTGAGGTGTCTTGCCCCACCTCCTGCAGAACTGGCTCAGATCTCTGTCTATAGGATATGCCACAAAGACCCTTCATGTGTCCTGCTGCATTTCTCACTGCTGCAGTCACACTCCACTAGAACATGTGTATGCACAGTTTAACACACTCCTGGTACACGTGCAAGGTGGGAGTAGGGCCAAAGTATCTCCTCACACCTCTATCCACTCGGGAGGGCCTCGTGCAACAATTCCTCCTGATCCCAGCAGCGTGGGGAGAGCTGAGCACCCACCTGGCATGGTCCCGCCACAGGCACAGCGAGCGGCTTTCTGGCCTCCGCTGGAGCAGAAGGTGCAGCAGTGAAACACCCCCTGGTGCTCACGGAACTTGTGCTTCACCAGCAGAGTGAAGGGAGAGCCCTGCAGAGGACAAGCAAACAGAGAGGGTGCTGCAGTGGGTGCTGTCAGATGCATCTGCGTTCTCAGACACCACCTGGGTGACCCTGTCAGTCACAGATCACTAAGCCCAGCCTTAAATTGCTAGGTGGCAGAAGTAATGCTTAGAAAGATTTAAAGCAAATACATAAGAAAAGAAAAGCAGGTAAAGAAGCAGTGCAAGAGAAACAAGAAATGCTACCTGCACATGTTGCCCTTTCACACAGACGCAGACAGCATACAAGCCTGGCTCCTCAGGGCTGTAGGAAATACAGTAGGTCCCGTCACCATTATCACACACTGTTGGCTTGACTGCACTGTGAACACAGAGAAGTCCAAGAGGTCAGTGACTGGCAGAAAACTGCTTTAAAGGTAAACCAGAGTTTGGCCTAGATTGCCCTAGAGCGGCTGTCACACCCCCCTGCTACTGGAAGCTGCAATTACCATACAAAGGAAGTCACACAAAGCCAGCTGCACTGCAAGGATTTGTAGCAACCTGCACACCGAAAAGGCAGAAGATGACACACAGCACACTTGCAAATCAGATTATCCCATCAGATAAGAGCCCACACACATGCGGTAAATTCACCGTTTCATCAAGCAGTTACCTCCAGAAAACCCCATTAAGAAGACAGGATATAATAGAGTAGGTTTGAATCACTTTAACCACTGTCCCAACTGCACTGACTCCAACTCTTCTCTTCAATGCTGAGGAGTTCTAGGTCCTTGCTGGTAAACTCTCCATTTTTATAGTGAGGCTCATTGTGTTTCACAAGAAACCCTGGTGAACAGTGCTGGAGAGAAAGCCCCAGCTGGTTACTCGAAGATTAATTGCCTGCTCCACAGGAAGATGGAAAGTTTTCCACAGACAATTATCAGGCAGCTCTGCATAGAGGAAGGTGTTCTTGCTAATCCCCCCTAATTGGTCTCCTGGGCCCCGTGACATGACAGTTTATAATCTGTATTCCCCACCCCCAACACTTCACATCAACACAGCTGCCTACATAATTTCCTGCCATGAACTGTGTGGTGATACTTCACGCTCTTCTGCAGCTGTTGTGCCTCAAAACAAAGCCAGACAGCTTTCAGCAACCCATGCAGCAACTGCATATAGGCAAGAGCAAGAAACTGAGTTTATGTGGTCACAGTGACTTCTATCTCACCAAGAGAAATCCACAAAACCCCCAGGCATGCACCTTCCTACAGTGTATGTGCACTTAGGGAAGGAAGGTACATTGGAACGATATTCTTGGACAATTATGCTCTACTGATAAGCATCTGTGCAGCCATCACTGCTTCTGTGTGACAGCAAAGGGTTTTAGCATCCCTTTTTCCCTTTAGCTGTCCCTTTTTTCCATCAGGTCATCCCATCAAGAGTGTTCTTGGAACAAATTAATGCTGGCATTTGGTTCCAGCTACTATAAAACAATAGATATTTTCCTTAAGAACTGACTCTCGACTGGTTCTGCTTTTTTGTCTGGCTGCTTTTTAGTGACAAGTGTGGTCTGGAAACAGTTATAATTTTTTCTGGTTGGTAATTTTCCTTGTGGAAACACTGAGAAGTTCAAGTGCAGGCTTTCCTGCTTTTGCTAGAAAACCTCCAAACACGTTAAAGTACTCAATGCTTGCAACTACAAGAAGAAGGACAAAAGCACAACACAGATTCTTTCTCCAGAACACAAAATAGGCACTTCCATCACCTGTCAGAGGCTCGTGCAGTTGGTAAACTCTGTGTCTGACTTGGGACAGTCATGCAGAGGTTGCAATGACTTACAATTATTAGGTGTTAACAACAGCAGGAGCCCCGGGTGTCTACTGGGAGGAGTGAGAAGGAGCAACAGCTCCCTCTGACCGTGCCTAGCAACATACACCAGGAGCTGAATCCTTTAAGAAGTCCAAATCACTCAAAGTCTTAATACAAATCTCAGCAATCACTGTCCAGCCAAACACAACCAGTAGGAAGCACTGCTGTCCCTCTGGGAAAAAGAGCAGTGCCTTTTCCTCTGCAGATTCTGACCCACATCCTGAAGCACATCTTCTCACCTGCCTAAGCAAGCAGGGAGCCAGGATAAGGGAGGCAGAAAGGCAAAGCCAGTGACCAGGGATTTCTTGGGTGAAATACCCACCAGTCCCTCTTGTCCTTGTGGGTGATGGTGACCCGCACAGCCTCTCCTCCCCGCCCCATGCGCTCCCCTGTGGTGTCATTGCACAGCAGGGTAAAGCCACTCAGCTGGTTCTGACGGGCACTGTGGAGATCTGGGGGGAAAAAAAAAAAACAAACCAGAAAGAAATAGGACTAGAAAGGATTCAAGTCAAGCTATGACTGCCACCTCCCACCTATTTTGCAGAGTTACAGCACCATCAGAGCCCAGCCAGGACTTTGCTTCTAGGGTGTACAGCTCCTTCCACTCACAGGGAAAAGTCAACATATGATTGGGTATCAGGAGAGACTGGAAGCCATAGGTTCTGAGAGATATTTGGCAGATTTAGCCCAGAAGTCTGTATGGACCAGAGGGTTCTTTTTGCCTGTCACTCTAAGGCCAGCTGGCACATTCCCAGAAGGCCTCAAGATGCACCATGCAACCCAGAGGAAGAAGGAACAGGCCCACTGTGCAGTGTAGAGCCCCAGAGAACTCAATACCTATGGTTTGGTATGAAAGGTATCAAACAAGCCCTGGGTCTATCTCATCTGCCCTGCACAGGCCATTACTGATCAGAGCTGGCTGTGCTCTGCAGCATGGTCTGAACATTATCTGTTTGCTGGCCCAGCTCCAAGTCCTTGTGAGCAAATCCATCAAGGTATTGCCAGGTATTCCTACAGCAATCTCAGCAGAAGCTGTAACGGGAAAAACTTACTCAGCCACAAAGGGGATCTGCCTGGGCTCATGCTGCAGAACAGCTTGGGCCACCAGGCAACCATCACGTCCGGCTATTGAAGGTACCCTTCCCATGCCCTGAGCGAGCCCTCCTCGCACCTCAGCCCCATGCTGAGGTGGGTGATGTTGTGAAGGGCAGTCCCATATGCTCTGCACACCTGGATGAGAAAAGCAGCCTGGCTCCCTGCCCAGCATAGCTCCCACAGGCAGGCAATAAAACCTCTGCTGGAGCTCTGCCTCTGCCCCTGGTCAATGCCTGGATAGCAGGGAGCCAACAGTGCCAGAAGTGCACACCATGGGGGTACAGAGAGCAGAGGGGTGACTTCAGGGCACAGTGCACTCCCATTCAGCTGCTGTACAACACCCCATTACCTTCCCCATGCAGGGTACATCTGCGTGGATCAACCACTTTATTGAGAATGGCCCCAAAAACTTCATAGCCACAACATTGCCCTGCCCTCTCGTGGGGGGAGAACTGGATTCTGTCGTCCACACTGGGGTGGGTGCTGTAAGCAGTGCTGTTGAGCTTTGTCAGGCGACTGGACACCACCCCTTTGGTGATGAGGATCTCCATGTCTGAGCCGCTCATCAGCAAGTGCTCTGTGAACTCCACACCTGTCCTCATGTCCAGCAGCAGCTGCTGCAGTTGGGCCTTCTGCAAGTGCAGCAGGTTTTCCTTCTGCACCTTCAAGTCCTCCAGCTGCTTCAGCAGCCGGTCCCGGTGCTCCTCAATGGCTTTCACGTAGCCCCTGGCAAACAGGCAGATCTCTGCGGCCACGGCCTCGGCGCGGCTGCGGACGGCACCGCTCATCTCATCGACCCGGCTCAGCACATCCTCCAGGGTGTCCACGTGCTCCTGGCTGCTCTTCAGCAGCTCCCGCAGGGCGTCCCCGTGCCTGTGGATGACATTGCCGCTGAAGTCACACGGGTGCTGGCGGTGTCTGCCCAGAACGCAGTCCCGGCACACAGGCTGGTCACACTGCTCGCAGAACAGCCTGAGCTCCTCCGTGGGATGGGAGGGGCACAGGAGGGGCTTCCCGGCCTGGCTGCGATCCTTGGTGTTCTCCATCTCTGTCACAGCATGGGAGGCCGTCTTCTTCTGTCTCCTAGGTGGGAGCAACCACCAATCACTTTATGCATGTTGGATACAAAATGCAAACACCGAGACCCTTTGCAAATGCCTTTCTGTACAGGCTGCAATTCATTGTGTGCACGGCTCACACCTGTCTCCACTGAAATTCCCTGAAAGGACTTGTGCTCTCCTGAGAACTAGGCTCCACACAAAGGAGGAGCTCATCAGGGGCTGCACTCAGGCTCCCTGAGCCTCCCTGACGGCACGGTCAGCACTGATTTCAGACACAAGGCAAGCGAGCTCTAATATCCCTTAGGGGAAAATCTAGTTCAGACCACTGCCAGAGGACAGTCTAACAGTAAAACATTTAATACTCCAAAAGTCAAACTCAGTTTCCTTCTAGCTGCCAGGTTAGGTGCTGCTCAGAAGAGACCAAGGATGGGACACAAAGAACCTGTTATAACCCAGATATCTACCATGTCATAGGGCAGCACTAGAATATTTCCATTCTCTGCTACTTTGAATGCTGGGAGCTAGTTGAGAAGGATGTAACACCCTTCTCTCCTTCCTTGTCTCCTGCACTAACGACTCGTGGCAGTTGCAATGGGAGCTCCAAGCCATAAGCAAAGACGTACTCCAAGCACCAAGCTCTGCAGTTGCTCTGGTAACACAACCTCACCACAGGCCCTTATGCTACTCCTTTTGCTTCCCACTAATCTCCCTTGGATCTACCACATTTTCAAAGCCTTCCAGTGTTGCGTGACTTCAGCCTAAGATCTCTCTCACACATTCCAAGGAGCACAACCATGGCACTCTGAAGCATAGAAACCTTCCCTACACACCAGGAAATCCTTTCAAAATGGTTTTCCTTGGCCCTTGTTCTGCTCTGACATCAACTAAATCAAGTGAGAGTCTGTAGATGCCAGTGGGGTGAAAAACATGATAGCAGAAAATACTATAGGAAGCGGGTCACAGGGACAAATTTTCTGCTGCTTTCTCCCTTCTGCAGTTACTCCTGTCAGTGCAGCAGGCTGCCATTCAAGGTCTCTTATCGCTCTTCAGCAGCTCCACGGGGTATGAGGCATTAGCTAATCAGAATGGTATGCTGAAAATTACACCCGGAGTGGAAAGGTAACTAAGAGCCTAAACCATTTTCCCCGCAGGCACCAGTATGTGCAGGGGGGCAGGGCAGGGAGAAATATGTCTCAGTTCCTTCTGGGGAAAGAATTTGCTAATCAAGTGGAAACGAGCAGCAAACGCGGAGGGAATAGGCTGAGCTGCTTAACCCAGGCTGAGGCTTCCCTGGCTTGTGCTGCTGGCTGTTTTCCTGATCCTGCCTATCACCTCCTTGCTCCAGAAGACCATTCAGGCTTTATATCACTTTTTTTCTATAGTGCTGACTGTCCTCTACCTGGCTTACAGGCCATTGCACCCCTCTCCTCTTCAGCTCCTAACTCTGTTGCAGTTACCTCTTCTTCCTACAATACTTCCACAACCTAGCAGGCAGGCACATGGGCTGATCAGCGGCAGGCAGTAACCACAACAGGCTGAAGTTGTGGTTCAGGTGAATATGACTTCCACATATCTCCTTTCACTTTGCCTATGGGTGGCTTTACACATACACACAGTAAATAGTTCTGGCAGCAGCTTAACTTCCCCATTTTCCTTTGGGACATGTGTCTTCTCCAAAGTGGGGCAGTAACAGCATGTGAGGGTCTTGTCCCGCCAGTACCTGTCCATACCCATGCCTGTTGCCCAGTGATACTGAGATGCAGAACATCATGTGGACACCACTACAGGCAAAGGGTGGCCTGATTTTGGACTTAATGGCCAATAACATGGCTGATGGACCTACTCCCAAGAAGTTCAAGAAGTGTCTGGACAACACTCGCGGGCACATGGGATTCCTGGGGCTGTCTTGCTCCAGAACTTGAACTCCAGGATCCTTGTGAGTCCCTTCTAACTCCAGATATTCTATGATTCTATGCTAGCAGCTCGCTGGTCCCCACCTCAGTAGGGAGCATCCTCCGGGCATCCTCCAGGCAGGGGCGGTGCGTAAAAACTGGGAGACACGCCAGTTTGTCGCCCTGGTTCTCCCTGCGTGGGTCCCTGCCCGCCGCCCCCCAGCCGCGGTGTCCCCGCCCGGGCCGCCCCTCACCTGTGCGCCCGGCAGCAGAAGCGGCAGAGGCGGACACCGCAGGTCAGGCACCGCCCGGCCGCCGCCCCGTCGGCGCAGAGGTCGCAGCCGGCGGCGGCCCCGGCGCGGCTCCCGGCCAGGCAGTCGGGGGGGAGCTGCCCCACGCCGCCGGCCGGCAGCGACACCTCGGCGTCGCACACCGGGCACAGGAC